>MEIZ01000003.1:981914-1007825 GCA_001723225.1 Globodera ellingtonae | reverse complement strand
ATTGTCCCAATTTCCATATTGTTCCAATTTCCATAGTCTGTTCTGTAATTAAATTTCCATAGTCTGTAATTGTTCCAATTTCCATAGTCTGTAATTGTCCCAATTTCCATAGTCTGTTCTGTAATTTACAGACTATGGAAATTTTGACAATTACAGACTATGGAAATTTAATTACAGAACAGACTATGGAAATTGGGACAATTACAGACTATGGAAATTGGGACAATTACAGACAATGGAACAGAGAGTTACACGTGAGCCCAACCCATCGCGACCATTTTGTACTTTTTTTAGAATGGCATTTTAAATGAATTTTGTATATATTTTAAAGAATTGGTCTTTTGTCCCTTCTCGAGCAATGTAAATTCAAGAGTGGAAATTAAAGAAATAAAATTGAGAAACTCACTCATTCCCGGCATTTAGGTAACCGACTAACGTTTCGCCGCCTGGTTTTCAATTCCAGAAATTAATCATTTATGTTTAATTTGACTTTAATTACCAAACAAAGCAACGATGGCGGCGTTTGACAAAGAGAAACCCAATTTTATACAGCTTTAAGCAAAATTATTGCATAAGCATCGTTTTGTCGCGTTATTTCTGTAAGATCCTCGAAGGGTTTCTTCTTTGTGCAATAAATTTGGCCACTGCATTTTGGTCCGTCGGCCGATGCGATGTCAAAAAGTTGTGATGATAAATCTTTTCCGGTCCGAGGCGCTCTTTCGGATTAAGTGCAAGACTAAAAAAACAAAGATTTATTAAAAATTTTGGGATCAAACCCAAATAGCAACGGTTCGATAAATCTGGTGACGGGATCAGTTCGATAGAGAACGTTATTTTTTAAAAATTCCAGTGGTTTAAACCAATTTCGGGACTGAAACTCCCGGATATCCCATTGGGTTCTATTCCCAACCACTGCAAAGGTTTTCGAGTTTTTTTACCAGGTTTTCAACAAAAAAACCAGGCTTTAGGCTTTACCATCCGGCTAGCAGCTCATCGAAACCGTATCCCACGGCACTCAGCTCGGGCTGGCTGATTACGGTAGCGATCGCTTCTGGTCTGCTGATCAGTGCTTCAATGATGAATAAATTTGGCATAGTTGAGGCTGATGATGCAAAAGAAGGGCCAAATGGAAAACGGCCCAATGCCATCTCGGCCAATGAAATGCCAAAACTCCACACGTCGCTGGCCACGCTAATACAAATTTATAAAATAAATTAAAAACATTTTTTGATAGCAAAAATATTTATTTGCTAGGCAACCCAATTTTTTATATAAAAAACCAAATCGATATTTTAAAATTCAAATTTTTTTTTAATTTTAAATAATTTGAATTATTTATTTAACATCCATCATATTGACAGAATCCAAAACACCTGTAAACATCACCGCCAAGCCTTTCCGGTGCCATATAAACCTTGCAATTTTTTTATTTATTAATTTTAATATTTATGCCGAACTTTTGTGCCAACATAGGACCAGGCGACCGATTGGGCCATCTGTTTTGAAACGCCGAAATCCGCCAATTTTACTTGGCCGGCCGAGTTGACGAGGAAATTGCTTGGCTTAATGTCCCTATGCCGGGAAATAAATAACATTTAAAATTTTAAAAAATCTTACCTATGCATTATGTGCAGCTCCCAAAGGTATTTAAGTCCGTTTATAACGGCAACAGAAATGGCACCTATGAAAATAAATTAAAATTTGTAAAAAAATCGAAAATAGCCAAAATTGAAAAACTGAGTAATTAAAATTTCCATCCTTAACCATTGAAAAGTACCAATGAAAAATGTATAAAAAAGCTGAAAAATTAATAAATTTTTTGTTGTTTTTAATTTTTATAGAGTACAATGTAGCGTATAAAATTTGACCGAGAACGGGAGGCGTCAATTGGCCATAACGATCCAGCGAAAGAGCATCCATCAGTTCCTGGCGAAAAATAAATAATTAAAAAATAAGGGCCTGCTTTAATTTTATTTCCGCTTTACTAAGAAAACTGAGTAAAAAATGATAATTTTTTTCAAAAAAAAGTGGTTAATACAGTAGAGAAGCGGCATGGCTATGTTTTAGGGAATACGGTATGAAGCAAAAGCATTTACCATGCAGATGAGCAATTGGTTGTCAACAAAAAGTGCCGCGTGGAATTGGACAATGTTCGGATGGGCACACCTCTACTGCGAATTAATGAAAATTATCAACAAATATTATTAATAAAAATACATTTTCCCAAAAAATTTAAACAAAAATTTGTTGATTGGTGTCGATCAAGAACTAATTACAGGTTCATTAACTTAAAATGATCCATGATCAGTTAATTTTGTTGGGGACCTTAAGAATGGCAATTTCGTTGAGCAGCCCTTGTCGAGTACCGCTAGCACCATCCACTGCAATACATTTCACTGCAATCAATCGGTCATTTCGCGTGTCTAACGATCTGCAGAAGAAATGCGCTAGTCCAAATGCTCTCTGATCTTATATAATTTAAGCATGTCATTTTGTCTCGTGACCTGCTCTCGATCAGGGTTGGCCGAGTTATCCAAATCTGTCATTTTTCCGATCTGGTGCAACCCTGATCCCGATCAAGAAAGTAACAACTTGTTTTATGAATAAAATATAAATCTTTTTTAAAAAATTTTAAATTTTCTCACTTGTAAACACTGCCAAATTGTCCATCCGAAAGGCGCTCAATGAATCGCAACTCTTCCGGCTCAAATGGCTGTTCATCACCCTCAAAATCAACGCTTTGTAGACGCTGGACGCGGCTTGTTTCTTGGAATTTTCTTCTATTTTTAAACCCGAATTGGTTTATGTATTTACTAAGTCGAATTCTGAGAGGTTGTCCATTCACACGATTTGGTGCCAAATCGGCCAAAAAGGTGGCCAACTCTTCGTCCGTGCGAACTCTCAGACGTTCACCGTCGTCATCCTCGTCTTAAGCGTTAACATTTTTTTCCTTGTGTCAAACTTGATCAGAGCGTGATCTAATATTGATTAGCTGATCAAATTGATTCCGGTTAAAAGTCTTGATCAATTAGATTTAAAGGGAAAAGCTGAAGTATGGCAATCACATTCAAAGAAGTCGTATTGAATTTGTTGGCCGGGAAACGCTGCGTTCAGTGCAACCTAAAAAATGATGGCATTACATATAAATATGTTTAGAAATTAGCTTAATTCTCTTTAATTAATCAAGCGATTATCATCGTTGGTTGATAACAGTAAATGTTCAAAATTTCGGTTGGTTTTTAATTTTTGAATACTTTTTGAGTCCAAGTCCTAATTCAAGTTTCATTTTTCGAAAACTGAATATTTGTAATCCAATGGTGCGAGATTTTTTTTTTGTTAAATAGCATTTTTTATTGGGAAAAGTTCGACTTCAAAAGCCACACGCGTACCATCAGGCTGTCGAAGAACATCAGCGTGATGTCGTCGATGTACAGCTCGCGCTCCTCGGCCGCCCATCCGCTGTCCACCGTGGCTAACAGGGTCAGACCCATTTTAATATTATTTGTTGTTGGTGTTGGAATTTAATTTATTTTGGGTTTGTGCACAGCAGCAGGGTGAGTGCGCGACTGATAGGTCCGATGGGATTGATTTGATAGGAATGGATGGAACCCCCAAACCCACAAAAACAACGCCACTTTTGGGGGGGGGGCAAATTCGTCATCGATCAGTCTCAGAGAACCGTCAACAACAAAATTCCGTCCGCTTCGGTGGCGATGTTCGTGACGTAACGGCAGAGGAGTAATATTTGGGGGAGAGCCACCAATCACTTTTCGCTGAAAGCGCCAATGTAAATTGATAAAAACAAAGGGGAAAAATTGAAAATTTGTATTTTAAATATTTAAAAACGACAATTACTAAAAATTATTGTTTATTTTGTAAAATCGTTCATTAAAATCGTCGATTTGCCTACCTATTTTAGAAATGGGCGCCACTCCCCGCCCAAAAATGCCATCTTTATTCCTAGGGTACAATAGCCAATTTTGGCGTTTCATTTAAACTGCTCATTTTGAACCCATCAAAAGTTGGCAAAAACAATAAATAAAATATATTTCCGGAGTTGCAAAATCAGTCAGTAAATTTTTTTAAAACTTTGGCTTGAAACTTTGCGAAACTTTGGGTTTACGGTTCATTTGCTAGGCGCAGGGCATTTTTAAATTCATTTTTGAT
This sequence comes from Globodera ellingtonae, assembly GCA_001723225.1. NCBI lineage: Eukaryota > Metazoa > Nematoda > Chromadorea > Rhabditida > Heteroderidae > Globodera > Globodera ellingtonae. Next base: position 1,003,658 of record MEIZ01000003.1, on the reverse strand, counting down.
ACGTTGCGCATTTGCCAATGCCTCCGTTCGAATACGCTCCGCAATTTCCATTGTCTCATTGCGGATACGTGCCGCAGTCGCCGTGGTCTCCGATTGGATACGTTCCGAAGTTTCCTTTGCATAATCGAGGAGACGTTGCGCATTTGGCAGTGCCTCGGCCGGTGTACTCAGCACATTTGCCTTTGTCTCGCTGTAAATAAATTGCGCATGTTCCCGCGCCTCATTTTCTATACGTTCCGAATCCGAATTTGATGACATTAAATTTTGCGCATTTGCAGTTGTCTCAATGAGGAAATGTTCTGCATTTTCCAATGCGGCCAATAAATGTGCATTTGGCAATGCCTGACTTTTGGCACTTTGCAGGGATGCCCTTCTCTCTTCCACATGAGCCGTTGCCTCGTCATGGACACGTTGCGCATGTTCAGTTGCCTCATTAAGGGTACGGTCCGTGTCTTGCAATGCGTCGTTTAGGACAGCATCTGCTCCCATTAGTCTTAGCCATAAGTCATTTCGGATCTTTTGCGCAGTTTCCAATGCTTTCATAAATTCATCCGATTTTTGCGCATATTTCATTGCTATAGACCAGAAATGTTGCGCCTTTACCAATGCTTCATTAAGCGTACTTTGCGCACTTGCCAATGCCCAATTGCGGTAATGTTGAGCATTTGCCAATGTTTCAGTTTGCATTTGATGCGCTTTTACCAATAAATTTTTGATAAGTAGCACAATACTTCCGATATGTCGCGGAAATTCAGCACGACATGTTGGACAAGTGTTATGATCTGATGCCCTTTAATATTTTAATTTCATGTAACCAAATAAACAGATTATTGTAGTATATATGTTAGGGGTAATTTTGGAATTCTGGAATTAACCGGTTAATTTTGGAAATTCTTAAATTTGAAAGGCTATAACTTTTTTAAACGCAACCAAATCAAACAAACAAGATGATTGAGAGGAATCATTTAGGGGAAAAAAGCCAGGCGGTTCAATTCATTTTTAAAAACTTCAATGTGAAAAAGCATCCTTTATTGAAATAACTTTTTCATGAATTCACTAATTATTTAGCTTTGACTTAACAATAGTTTTTAAAAGCTTATTGTTTGTAAAAAAAGTTATATCCTTTTAAATTTTAGAATTTCCAAAATTAACCGGCTAATTGCAGAATTAACCAATTTCAAAAATTAACCGTAACATATATAAAGCATTTATTATTTACCACGGCGTTATGCACTTTTCATGAAACACATGCTAAAAATTTAAATTAAATTTCAAATTACGAAAACGAAATTATGCTTGTAATTTATTTCATCAAAATAACATAAAATGTATTTACGCGGCATGGCAATGTCTGGAGTTCATCTTCGTTAATGATTTTTGAGAGACAAATATTACATTCTCTTCCATTAATTTCTCCATCAGAAGAAGCCTCTCCATCAGATGAACCTATTAAGTAACAAAATTGAATATATTTTCAGCTAATATATATTTTTTGAATGTTTTTAGAGTCAAAATAATTTACACTTACAGCGTCCATATTCCGCAAAAATAAATAAAGCGATGATTTTAATGGAATACATAAACTCCAACATTTTTAATAAGTTTAAGAAATGAATATTGACAACCCAACAATCTCACAAATTTTTAATACAAAATTTCCAATTGCTCACTAAAATGTTAATTAATAATAATAATCATAGTGAAATCTGCTAGCTTTTTTGCATAACCAACCAATGGGAAAATGCTTCGTAAATGGGCAAAAAGATGGCAACCATTATGAACTACTCTATCTGTGAGTATTGATTATTAAATAGGCAAAAATTGGGCATCAGCGGAAACCCGGCACGGAAGATTGGGGGAAAATTTTTTTGCAAAACAATGACAAACCAAAAAATTATGTTTTACTTGCCAAAATTTTGCTGACTTAATGGCACGTAAGCTGACAATATTTGTGCCATGTGGCAATGCTTTAAGGACTGAAATTAATAAATTTTCATGTTAATTTTTGCCAAAAGCCTTTGGTTTTTGCATCATTTCTTGAATTAAACAAATTCTAGAGAAAAAACTTTTTTCAAAATTAAAAAGTTTGAATTATTGTTTGTGCAATAAAAAAATATTTGTTTATGGGGTGCATTTTTGGGCATGACCTTGACAAGAAAATTCGAATTTTATTTTTTTTTTAAATTAGTGATCTTGGCAAGAAAAATCCAAAAATCCGAATTTTATTGCAGTTTTTTTAAGAAATTTTCAAAAAATGCCGAAATAGGCTCGAGCCTATTTTAGACGCAAAACCCCAAAATAGGTTTTTCTAGGTCCAAATAGCCTCGTTAACGACGATTCCCGACTAAAAACATGTTTTTCGTGCATACCTAACTCGCCAAAACAAAGCTCCCTAAAATGGCATTCATCATTCTCAATATTTAATCATTTTTCTTCAACATATCCTCAGGCTTTAGCATCTTCCGAAGTTCATTCAAAAGTTCGCTCCAACTCATAGGTCAGTGACGCGCTCACTTTGCCGTCCTGATTAAAATCAATCGATGCTAATTTAAATTTATCTTTTTAATTACTCACAATGCCGTCATAAACGTAAGAAGAATTAGCAGCAAAATGCCGAGAATGTACGGATTGATGAGGTGGCGGGCGTAACCAATGATTGGCGGTGGATTGAAGTCAATTTTCGTAGACGTTTCTGTGACAGAAAAAAACAATTTGTTTCATCATAAAGCCCTAAAAGTACCGCTAATCGTCGTGATCGGAAGCTGAATGCCGTCATTGGACATGTTGACGTTGGCTCCACCAAAAAAACATTTGCACATAAAACTGTCCGCCCCGAACTTTTCGAGCAGGTTATGGGAATTGTTTTTAATAAAAGCCATACACGCTGAATCGACGCTGGCAACACAACCGTATCGCTGGACGTGAAGCTTCTCTACAAATAAATTAAAATAATTGTGCCGTCCGATGTTATCGCTAAGATTTTTAGGCACAAAAAAAACGATTTTTGCAAAAGATGCTCTTTTAACGCGTAATTGGCATACATAAACAACCAAAACCATTGATACCCGCCGACATTATTTTCAAATTCGGCATTTGACATAAAAATCTGATAAATATTGACCCAACTCAACCTGGGGAACAGCTGGACGCATAGCGAGATTCACTTTAGAAGAACAAAGTCCGAGCCCGCCTTCTCCCAAGCAACGGGACTTTGATAATTCACAAATTTTCAACAGGCAATTGAAAACCGCCGAATTGGTCGTCGATGCCTTAATCCATTCATTGTCACATTTGCTTTTTTATAATATTTTTGTTGCATTTGAACCAATTTAATGTAAAAAGATTCATCCAAAAAAGTCGAATGCCATTTTAAATTACAAATGTTAATTTCTTACAAAACTACTAAATTTCTTAAAATTCGCTATTTAGAGCAGAGTCATAAATATGTATTTAAATGCATAATTTTGTAAAATTTTGCAAAAAAGCGGCTATTTAAAGGCTAAAATTTAAAAAAACCCTAATTATCGATCAACACTAATTGAATTACTGTTAGCAAAGTGATCAGTAAGATCGAGCGGCACCGATAGAACATTTTGCAGAAATTTATATAATTGATTGATTATAAGAATTTTTTGAAGACTGATTTATGGAATTGTTTGTAAATTTAATAATGATTCATCATCAGCTTTAAAATTGAATGATGATTAATTGCCGGAATGACACAACATAAAAATTTAAAAAAATTAATCTATGATTTCTTAGTATTTTAATTTAATTTAAAAGGCACTGTTAACAATTTATCGGTAAGTTTAAATATTTGGCGATCAAACACCAATCGCCGTGCCATTCATTTATCCCGTCATAATGCAGGTCGGCCGGCATTAGGACTTCTGAAAATATTTTTATAAAACAATTTAATAAGTATTTTTGCAATTACAAAATAAGGAATTAATAAATTTAAATTTGTTTCAAAAAAGCACAATCATTTTTGACATTTGTTAATTTTATTTGGGTTTCTCATTTGGTACTTCCTCCAATTTGCCCCAAAAAGAATCAAATGCATAAAATTAAATGCTAAAATCATTTTTTACTCAAACAAAATTACTTTATACACCAATTCAATTCAAAAAACTGTTTCATTTCAAAAAAATGTTGTTGATCAGTCGTCGTTGCTTATTTATTGTTTATTTATCCGACCATTCGTTGGCTTCCGATCAGTGCTTAGGCGTCTTTGCGCAGCCCGTCCAGTACGTAATTTTTGTCGCAACAAAACTCGCCACGGTCCATTTCGATCAGGGAGCTCAACTCATCAGCGAGATAATATGGAAATCGGTTCCAAAAATATGGCATTTTTATGGCAAGTTTTCTTAAGGAATTTTCAAAAACAATTTTTTTTGAGAATTGCTTCACTTCTGGGGGAGGGGGCCACCGATAGGCGACGCCGAAAAATTTTAATTTTTGAGATTTGCACCCAAATTTAAAAAATACGACAACTTTTTTTAGCTTTTTAGGAATGGGAAAGGCACGGCCGGAAAAATTTATTAAATTTTTTTCGGGAAATTTTCATTTTTTCCTTAAAAAACGGAACTTTTCACAAAGTTCTAAAATATGGCAAAATTATGGCCATAAAATAAGGCAAATTGAGCTCCCTGCTTTCGATTTAACGCACTTCGGTAAGCGTGGCGATCAGAGGGATGATACGACGCATTGGTTGATGAATACGAATAACGGAAATCGAAAAAGAGAAAAAAGTCTTATAGAAAAATGCCAAAAAACATGGAAGATCTCTTTTCTATAAAGGCACCTTAAGCTTGGCCATTCGTGCGGATTTAAAAGTTGCAAAACGTTCGGATTTTGTGAGATGATTGAACTGATGAACAAAGTGAATTTGCCAGTTTTATAAAGTGATTGGTGTCGTGGCGATGGCGCGGACTTTTTTTTGTCAACATTTGCACTTCCGATACGATTTCTATTCTTCGAATTGATTCTTACCAAAAAACTATTCTTCAATCGTTTCCAAACTTTCTTTTGTTCGTCCGCAACAGTGACTTTTATAAACACAAAGTCTTGAGATCGATGAAAACGAATTTTATTGTTCAGATTTAATTAGTGCCTTCTTTTTACGACGGCACCTTTTGCTTTTCTCCGAATTTTGATGAGTAATTCAATTTCATTAAAAAATAGAAAAAACATTCAAACAACAAATTTTTACATTAAGGCATAAAAATAGCTTCATTCGGTAAGTTTAATTTTTGATTAAATTATTGTCTAAACATTCGCCGTGCCATTAATTCTTCCCACCAAGCATTGTTCCATTTTTGGTAGTACAACGTTTTTCCGGCACGCAAAACACCTCCAGAGATTTTATTGATACTCCCGCCGTGTAATTGGCCTAAAAATTATGATAAAATCAAAACTAATCAAATTGAAAATATTTTAAATGCTCTGATCAGTTGGCAACCGTGATCGGATTAGATTTACATACAGTATATTTTTGGATTATCATAGACACTGACCGTAATGTATTGGGTGGCCCATACGGGCAAAGGCCACTCCACCGTTTGCTTGTAGACAAGCTTGTCCTTCTGGTTGTCGTCTGTGCCATTGCCGTTCAGAAGCAGCTCAAACTTGCTGATTTCCTTCACCGTAATCGTCAAATTCAACTTGGAATTCTCCTTCAACATATTGGCCTTTTGGAATGTTTTTGAATCCTTGGCTATAGTCATGTTTAAAGTGTTGTTCCAATTCCTTGGCTGTTATAAAAAATAAATTATTGTGTTAAATATTGGATCAAACAAAGAAAAATATTGAACAAAATAGGATTATGTAAAGAAGAAAAAATGCCCGAGTTGGTTGTCCCGCCCGCGGGGGAGGGGCTACCATTTGATTATCTCTTAATTATTCAAAATTCTGGATAAAATTCTTTTTTTGTTCTATACTTTTTTTAAACAAAAAAAATTCACATAATGTCTGCTGAAGATGAGCTCTTTGTTGTTCAACAAAACCTTCAGCACAGTCTTGCCAACTTAAATTTCATATACATAATAGGCGTATAAATATTATTTTTTGAAAAAAATTAAAATTTCGGACACTTTATTAGAATGTTTAAAACTTTTTTATGTAAAAGCATCTGCAAAATGTTTGTCTCACCGAGGTCGTGATAAGCGAGTGCCTCGCTGTAGAAGAACACGCAAACTTCTTCGGGTCCAGGCTTAACACGGTCCAGTTCCAACACCACAATTATGCTTTCATTCAGTTGCAGAAGGCCCTCCGTTCTGTTGATCTGCTTGTATTGGATGCGCTTCATCCAACCGATGCTTGCTCCATTTGTGTCGTTAATTGCCAGAGTATGGGGCTCAACCAGAATGTGATCAGGATCTACCTCCAAATCGCCCTCAACCTGTAAAAACGCGCGCGGTAACTTAAAAGCAATCAATCAATCAAAAACGGCTGATCATTGGGCGAAAAATAATGGCATCTGATCGGCCAAGTTAAAATTTCAACGACAGTACTTGGGCGCCGACAATGATCTGCAGTCTGTCGACTAAACTCACGATCAATGCTTTTAGAAAGTACTGTGACCCCTCTGCCGCTTATTTGGACGCATTTTGAGGGGTTTCGAAGGTTCCGATCACAAATTAAACATTATTTTTGAACATATGACATCATTTAACAATCGGGGCTATAATTTAAATATTTATGTTGGGACAAAATATTTTTTAATCAATATTGATCAAAAATTACTCTTGCACATAAGTGATCAGTCGCCCAAATTTGTTTTGTTTTATTACGCGAATATGATCGATGGCGAACGGCGGGATGGGCATGATGGATTTGGTTTTTACATAATAGGCCATGTAATAATTGCAGAATTTGTTGAAGCGAGAGCCGTGAATGCTGCCGTAGAAGCCATCGTCTGCCATCAGAATTTGCAGCTTCAAATGTTGACCTTCGTACAGTTTAAGTTCAGTGAATGATGCGTTTATTCCATTTGCCCAACGATCATAAAATTTTTCCTTAAAAATGTAAAGAATAAATGAAGCGTGCTGGGTCGTTTCGTAAATTCCGCCACATATATTTTATGAAATAGTTTTAGACATCATAACTTTATTCACCCCGCACTAAATCAGTTAAACCTTATACCAATGGAAGCTCTTTATGAATAGAAACTATTTGTAAAACTAAGCTAAGCAGTAAATCAAAGTTTTAAAAAGTTATGATCAGAAAACCACAAAAAAGCCCGATTTTTGGCAGTTTTAGCTTATAACTTTTTTAATACTTATCCAATCGCTTCAACTTTGCTGTATTGCTTTTTCTACTCATTTAGAGCTTTCCAATGGTATAAGGCTGAAGTGATTTAGTGAGGTATGAATAAATGATGTTTAAAACTACTTCATAAAATATATGTGGCGGATTTACGAAACGCCCTGGCGGATTTACGAAACGCCCATAGTGGCGGAATTTACGAAACGACCTAGCACCTAAATGAAGTTTTGCATAAAAGGTGGATTTTTCACTAATGAAAAGTTAAGAAAATTTAAAGTGTAAAAATTTACCCCATATAGCCAATGTGTGCAGTTGATTGTGGCGTTAATAAAGTCAAACTCCAACTTTAATGGAACATCTCCCACTGTAAAATTAGAAAAAATTGGTCGAATGTAATGCAAAAAAAAATTTAATAATATTTGCCAATTTATTTATTAATAAATTTCAATTTAACTTACTCTTTCCATTAAATTCTGCTGCTTCATGTAGCAAAAGTATTTTGAACTGCTTGGCGCCGTGTTTAACACGGCCGTCAATTTTTACCACGTCACCGTAGTTCAACAGCGAAGTGAACGTCTTGGATATGTTTTGCGTCCTTCCCTTTTCACACTGTTAAGTTGAAAAAATTGGCAAAGAATTTCTACATAATAAAAGTAGTGCCCGAGGTAAAAGCCGTGTCCGTTAGGGTTTTATGGGGTAAGGAATTTCCGGGGGTTTTCCCTAAGCCCCCCTCCCCATTCCTTAGGCTTATGGCAGATAACAAAATACCTGCCCCGCTTTCATGGAAGGCTCTTCCAGCCGATTCACGTTGCCTTCCACCTTTGGCATTTTATTTTTATTTTTATTCTTTTTTATTTTTCATTTATTTTTACCCGAACAAAATTGATGGCCCAAGCCGGCGTTATTTGTTCCTTATGTACGTAGGTCCTTTTTCCGTTCACATGGAATTCATATTTGTTGTCGTTAATGACAATTTTAAACTCGTAAACATTGTCAGATTTGAAAGTGTAGTCCTTTGTAGACATATTAGAAGGGATTCCGTACTAAATTTAGTTTTTTACCCGATTATTTAGTCAAATTAAATGCAAATAAATTACTAGCAAACTGTTGAAATTGAGACTGTTGTTGCTCGGTTTGACGTCAATTTCGAGCACTGTTGAACCGACTGTCAATTTAGTTTTTAATATAGCAGCAATAAATTTAAATTAATATATTTTCATTAAAATTAAATATTTTGTGGGAAATGCGCGCAATGTCCGTACGAATGAATATGTTTTTAGAGAAAAAATGCTAGAAAGCGGACAATCCTCCGCACTTTGATGCTGTGTTTTGTGCCCATTGCCCAAATTTAATTTTTGTCTGCAGAAATTTACTCTTTTTGTGAAATTCGGGCCGATCGTGCAGCAAACTAATGTTGAAATTTTCGGTGCCAATCAATTGGACACGAAACGTAAATTCCGTCCCGCGACAAATTATTTGGTAGAATTTGGTGTAAACATTTGTTGCCCAAGTTGAATTTGGCTAAAAATGAGGCTGTAAAATTAAAAAAAAATATTTTTAATGAACTTACAACAACAACTTCAACTGTTGGCGCTTTTAGTAGAAGCATTTGACCATTCAACTTTGAAATTTTTAAATCAATTTCTCAAATACAAAACTCGAAGTCAGAGAATATTGAAATATTGGCATTGCCAGCAGCAAAATTAGGAAATTTAATAAATACCCTCCCAAGTCAAAATGCTGGATAATTAATTATAAATCTCGGTCTCTCAATTTTAATTAAAAGTAGAGAGTTGGCACACCGAGGTTTGGGACGGAAAAGTTGGGGACGGATTTATCGGGGGGTTTAAACTTTAAAGTCAAGGATTGGGGTAAGGTGAATAAGTAGCCGGGGTCGCGATTGTCGGGGAGGCGGGGGGGGGGGGAACTGTCGGGACTTGGGTTCGGAGAATGACGCAAAATTGTCGGGGGCTTGGGCTTTTCGGGATCGGGGTGCCAGCCCAATTTAAGGGGTTAATTTTAGGGTGATTTTGTGTTTAAAAATTGGAAATCCCTTTTTTCACCTCAATTTGTTTAATTTTGTCCCTTCGCAATCCGTCCCACCAATTCGGTGGCCAGAACAGTCTGTTTCCCAGCCGGGTGTCATTCAGCCGAATTTCGTAGTTAAACGTGTGAACTTCAATTACCAATATAATTTCATAGCTTCCATTTTGCAACAGCACGGAGTTGACAAGATAGGGATCTTTCTGCATTTAAAAGTGGTGAATTTTAATTAAATATTTTATTTTTGCATACTCCAGGAAACGAGACATTTAAAGATATGTTTGTCCCAACTTCAAATTCCATAATCGTGTTCTTTTTTGAATCTGAAAGGATGTTCAAAATTAATGCAATTCAGTGTAAGCATTTTAATTTATTTTTTAATTTAAAAACCACTCATAATGATGTCATTAATATTGAACCTCCAAGTTTCACAACAATGCCCTCCAAATCGACGTCAGTCAGCGCCAGAATGCGGATGTTTAAGTCCTCGTCGTCCTTTGGGGGGACATGATTAATTGGGTATGTCTTGCTGGTAAATTGGTGACATTCGTGTGAGCCTGCCGACACGTCCTGATCGTGAGGGTCTTCCGAGTCCGTCGGTTTGGTGAACTTAGAAAGAAGTTAGGATTTTACAGTGTTTTGCTTTCAAGGCGTTTGATTGATCATTTTATGTTTTATCCAATATCAATCAGACCAGTTATCAGTCTCAATAAATGTTAGTTCATGCAATTGTGATTATGAGAGATAGGAATGCTCGAGAGTCTCGGTCTTAAACCGAGAACTCGTGTTTTTGGGGGTCTCGTCCGAGTCTCGGGGTCATGTTTCGGTCTCGAGTCTTTGTAAATTCAGATCTCGAGCATCCCTAATGTTTTGTGACTCCAAAATTTTGTATTTGCATAAGTTTAAAAAAAATATTATATACCCAAGCCTCCATTAAACAGTTGCAGCTACGGTAAATGTGCAGTTCGATTTGGTACAAATTGCTAAACGGCAGAATGTCCAGGCCCAGCATCCAAAGTCCAACAAAATCCTTCAAAAACGCGCCTTTTCGTGCCTTTTCCAAGAACGTTGTGCGCAGAGTTTCGTCAGAGACGCTGTCATCTTAAAAGTAGAGATCGGACATGGGCCGGGGTCCGTACGGGGTTTTACGGACCCCGTGGCCCGTAACCCGTGTTTTTTTGGGTCGACACGGGGTTACACGGGGTCACGGGGTACACGGGGTTTTAGCCCGTGTAGCCCTTGCCCGTGTAGGTCGACGACCCTTGCCCGTAGCCCTTGCCCGTGTGTTTTGACACGGGTTTACACGGGCTAAATTTTTTGCATTTTAAAGGGAAATTTCATAGATTTTACACATTAAATTTGTGTTTGAGTGAGTGGTGCGGGTTCGAAATCCGACTATGTAAAAAGCTTTTTAATTTTTCCCGATTTTTTAAAATAGGGCTGCATTTACAAGCTTTGGAATTTCATTTTTTGGTTGGACGAATCACCGATTATTAAAAATCCTTTGTCAAATGAATTGGTAATTATTGTGCCAATTTTTTTAGATTCATTTAAAATTTTCAAAAATTTCCTGGGCGGCGCCTATCGGCACCGCCGACACCTTCTAAAAACCCTGATCCGGGATTTTTCAAAATCCGATATCAACTCCTCAGTTTTCCTTTTTGTCGAAATTGGCAAAATTTTTAAAATTTTTTTGCTATTTAAACAAAAATGTTAAATTCTAAAAAAATTTTCTGACGGCGTCTTCCGACGGAATTTTCCTCGAACGGGATTCCCATTCGGGATCCGTCCCGTTAAATTTGAAATTCCCGTTTCCGTAATTTTTATTTTCCCGGGCTCTAGTCAAGATATATTTACATAGAATTATAGTTTAAATTTGTTGAAAATATCTTTAATAACATTGTTTAATATTTTATTAAGTGTTTTATTTACCAAATACTTTAAATTTAATATCTAAGCATGAAAACTTTTTTTCAAAAAAACCCTTGCCCGTGTACGGACCCCGTGTCTTTCAAAACACGGGGTTACACGGGGTCACGGGGTACACGGGGTTTTAGCCCGTGTAGCCCTTGCCCGTGTAGGTCGGTAACCCTTGCCCGTAGCCCTTGCCCGTGTCATTTGAAAATTCCGATCTCTACTTAAAAGGGGTGAAATAAATGTTTAAAATTGAAATTAAATTTTAAAATTTCCCAATTTTGACCAAAGTCGGGAGTTGCGTAGGTGAAAATGTCGTCACGATTTCCAAAATGTACAGTGAAATGATCATTTGGCCCAAAATTGTATCTGAAAATTGGAGTTTATTTTTTGATTGGTTTGATATAATTAATAAAAACAAAACTCTTTCGGCGAAATTGACATTTGCATAATTATGTTACGACTGTCATTGCCCACCGACTTCGTGTACACGTACAGACCGTGCCAAACAGCTGACGATGATCTATTCATTCCATCGTTTTTCCATTTTTCGGTGCAGTTCCGACTTGCAATATTGCCCGGCTAAAGAATTAATGTCCAAAATGACAATGGACACTTTTTTTCATTTTTTTGCTAACTTTTATTATTTAATTCTCAATTTTTATTTATTTATATTATAAAAATAAAATTAAATCGCCTGCACATTTTGAGCATTGCCGACTCGAAACTGCCCGACTGCAACCATATTGGGCCAATTGCCAGTGGTGACGGTGTCTAGTGTGCCCGGGTAGCAAATTAACAGACTCAAAATGGGGGTTTTGATCGGACTTATTTAATTTATTAATAAATTATGTGATAATTAGGGCCCGGATTTTTAGGGTTTAATTTTTTTTGTAGGGGTTACGAGAGAAGCACAGAAATGGCACTCATTTCGAAAAAATTTTGAATTAGAGCGACTTTTTAATCCCTAAAAATCCCTATTTCGCCCTTTTTGAAAATAAATCCCTATTTCGACGTTTTTGCGTTTTTAGACCCTATTTTGGCACTTTCCCTAAAATTTAAAAAAAAATGCAATTTTTTCGAAAATTTCTTAAGAAAAATGCAATAAAAAAGAGAAACTACCCCTAAAATAAAAAAATTTTTCATTCCCAAAAAAGCACCTAAAAAAGACTTTTTTCTTGGACCAAAAATCTACCTCCCAAAGATTGATATTTTCCGAAAAAAATTTTTATTTGATATTTTTTATAAAAGTTTCAAAAACACGTGAAAAATAGTACATTTACAATTGTAAGAAGAAAATTAATAAAAAATGATGGATTTTAAAGGTTTCACGCAAAAATTGACTGGATTTGGGCAGTTTAAGCACCTTTTTTTAGTCCCTATTTTTGGGGTTTTTAGTCCCTATTATATGTCCCTTTTTCACGTTTTTTTTAGTCCCTAAAAATCCGGGCCCTAGTGATAATTAATGAAAAGCAACTCACCCGTCGTCACATCTTCCGCCGTCATGATGAAACCGAAATGAAAGTCCGAATGTTTTGGCCTCGTTCGGGTTTTGCATGTACGGCATGCACTGGTCCGGCGCACGGTATTCGATGCTCTGACTCATTTTCAGATGTTTTCCGGTAAGCCTAACGCTAAAATTTAATTGTTTTTTCCAAACTTTAAAATAATAACAAAAAGCCTTACGGTTTTGCGTCTTCATTTTGTCCGACAATGAATTGGTGCAATAACGAGCAACAAATGATTAACATCATCGGACAGCGCATATTGGCACAATCTATTTTATTAAATTAAATTTATTATCGAATTGTTTTGTTTAAATGTGGGGAATTGAGCAATGTTTGTATAAAATATTTTATTGGTGTAAATGCTCAAATTTTCGTTCGGACGATGGGACGGACACAAAACGAGTGGGTGGGACGGATTGTGATGCTGTGATTCATCAAAATGCTAATTTTTCAGATTTCGTCGAAAATCTCTTCACAGAAAACACTGATTTTTGCGCAATACGAAACGGAAGCCCATCCCCGTGATATCTTTTTATTGACGTTCGAGACCTGAAAATTTACAGAGACCCGAGTCTTGACCCAGAGACTCGAGACCAAAACCCAAAAACCACCGAGGATTTAAGCCGGGGGTGCATCGAAGTTTGAATAATTCAAAATTTTAATATTTAACGAAAAAAAAACAGAATTTATTGAGGAAGTCCATTTATTTTTATTTGAACAAAAAATATAAATAACAAGAAAATGCAGTAAAAAAGTAAGAAAGAAAAAAAATTCAGTTCATATAAAAAACGAACAATTCAACTGCCCGAGCTCGGATTTTCTTCATTTTTTCGGACAAATTCGGCAACGGAAATTCCTCGTCCGATGGCATCGGCACTCCGGGATGACTGCTTCGGATGTGCTGTTTGCAGTGGCCAATTCCGTAGATTACGTATGGGAACTCTTTGCTGCACAACGGACATTTGTACAGGCTTAACTTTAAGTGCCTAAATGTTAAGGATTTCAGGCACATTATGATGGTGTGGAAAAGCATTCCCTTTCGGTTTGGACGAACACCTCCCCCTGTCCAAATACCCACGCACACCTTCTGGTGAGCTCCAAAAGTCCAAATGATATAGTGGGGAAAACATATGACAGAAGAGTCCCCGCCGGGGCCATGCCTTTAGGGTCCAATGTCAAGGCACCGACTGAGCGAGCCTCTGTTGGCAATTCTCGGCCATTTATCATCGCCGGAGGGGGCGCTTTCTCAAAGAGAGTGTCCAAAACAATATGAGCGGGAAATTTAAGGGGCAATGCCAAATGCGATAAAGCGTGTGCGTGTGTGGGGGAGGGGGGGGGGCTTCCTCCTATGAACAAAAATACGTATAAACATTGAAAACCTTAACAAAAAAAAAGAATTAAAACAAAACAAAAAAATGAATAAGCACCCACCTCACATTGGTATGATGTAACCGAACAGCAGGAATGTCTGTAAATATGCCAGGGCATTCGGCACAACGGTCCATTGACAAAATCCTTTTTGGGCTACTTCCGACTTCGACAACGGCATCCTGCTGCTGTTGTTGTGCCGGCTCATCGCATTCCGTCTTCGGAATTTTTGTGCCGCTGGTGCCCGCTTAAATAAACGTTTATACGGGGTGGCTAAAAGACTATTTATTGTCAACAATAAAATCAGCCAGGGTAATTATTACTAATTAGTGCCGATAATTTATTTCAGCAAAATTAAGTCTAATTGTTTGAACAAAAATTGCATTTTTGAGACAAACCAAGCAAGGCTAAGAGATTGATAAATTTTATATTGGTATTTTATAGCCGGGGTGACCAATTTTCCGGCAGTTCGGGAATTTGTTTCTGGCCACGTCCCGGCATCATATTCCAGAATGTTGCCGGATTTCGCTAATTTCGCCCGCAACATCTGTTGCCCCCACTTGCCTGCGTTTGCCGGATGATCGACATGAGCAGGCACTGGCACAATTAATGCATTGGCGGGAAATGACGCTAAAACCTTAAAAACAAATGGTTTTTTTTGTTTAAAAACACGATGGTTTCACACCTTACTCACACCGCGCACACAATCCTGGAATGCTTTCTGAAATGGGGACAAATTTTGTTGCCCGACGCCGACGCTGCCTGCGGCCTGGAAGCAAAGCAAGCGATAATTTACAAAAATTTCCGGGGTTTTCTCTGTTTGTTGACCCGGTAGAATATGCAAAACAACCCCCGGCCACTTGGACTATTTTTTTCTTGAAATTTTAGACCATTTTTTCTTAACAAACAAAAAAAAAGATTTCACAAATTCGGAGCCTTTCAGAAAAAACAGACACCTAAAATTTGCGGGTTTTGCCAAAAAAAAACACCCAAAGGAATGGACTTTTATTTCGGTACCCCCTCCAATAAAACCCGTTCGAACTTCTCGGTCAACGAAATTCGGAATTCTCGATCGGTCCTTAGGTCCGGGTTCTACCCTCCAAGGCTAAATGCTAAATTCGTGCTGCTCACCCCCCCCCCAAAAAACAAATTGTTCCTTTGAAAGTGATCGATTCTTTTTATTTTTGTCCCCCCCCCTCCATCTACCTGATCAACATGTTCTTGCTGCTCCCCGTCCGAAATGTCCATGTCAGTCGGCTCTATTTGCTCCTCCAACTCCAATTTACAAGCCGATGCAGCCAAAAATGGCGGCAACGGCGTCATCCGTTCGCGCGGCGGAGTGGCGGTGACGGCACTGTCGTCGACGATCAATTTAGTCCGCTAAAAAAAGCAAAAATTTATTTATTAATTCAAAAAAACATTCCAAAATGCCAACTTCATTAGCGTCCGTCGGCGGCACATTGTCGCCGGTGCCTTTGATGTGCTGATGCTGCTGCTTCATGCACTCGTCCAATGCGAATTGCGCCATTTCCTCGATGAACACATTTCTGGCGTTCTGAAATTAGTGCAAAAATGACTGGAAAACCGGAACTCCTGCTTCCAAAAAATGTCCGGATATTGTCTGGAAAACTGATCCAAACTACTAAAAAATCCGCTAATTTTTTTATACCGGATTTTTCGCCAAAAAGTTCCCGGAAAAATTTTCTTTAGAAGTCGTCAGCTTCGAATTCATAACTAAATTTGTGATTTTAACTCACGAAAAAGCTGAGATCAAAATGTTCGGCTTTTTGGCTGTGGTCGAACAATTCGAGTGGCGATGTGGCGGCAAAATTGCAATTTTTGCACTGGTGAGGCCGGTAGTTCAGATGGACGTGAATGTGCTTCAGAAGGTCGTCGGCACTGAACAGGCGGGCGGCATCTGCTGGCGGACAATCGTTGGCATTGGCACAAATTTTGCAATGAATTAATGCACTGTTTTTGTTGTTCTTGTCGTCGTTGATGGAAGACATTTTTGGGACAATAATTTTAAATTAGATTTGCTTTAAAAAAAAATTAAAAATTATTTAAATTAGATTTGCTTTAAAAAAAAATTAAAAATTATTTAAATTAGATTTGCTTTAAAAAAAATTAAAAATTACAAGAAAAAAGCGCGTTCAAAGATTTGAAATTGTTGTGCTTAGCTGGCGGTTATTACACTATTAGCAGGGCTAATACTGGTACTTTTCGGTTGAAAAAATCTCCAAATAGTTACCTAAAATAAGTGAGAAAAAAATTCCAAAATAAGTACCAAAAACCGGGTTCCGTGAAAAAATGTGCGTAAAAATAACAATAAAGCTTAAACTTGTTTTTTTGTATCGAAAATTATCAATCAGTAAGGCTGCTTCCAAGAAAAATTGGAAAGACCCCTAAAAAGGCACGAAATTCTATAAGGATTTATAAAACAAATTCAAATTTTATTACATTTTTTACGAAAATTTTTCAAAAAATTAGTAGTGACCTTGGCAAGAAAAACGTAAATTTTATTGCATTTTTTCTAAAAAAATTTCAAGAAACTCACAAATAATGGCAAAAATAGGGACAATCAGTTTTCTTTACTTTAAATAGGGTTTTGCCCCTATTTTAGGTGGAAAATCCCAAAATATTTTTAGGTTCGGATAGGTGAGTTAAAATGACGAAATTTCAGACTAAAAAACCCATGTTTTCGTGCATAATAAACCAAAACAAAGCTGCAGAAAAAATAGGTAAAAACCTAAAAATATCAGCCCTGCTTATTAGGGACAGCTAATTTACGATTGTGGCCTAGAGACCGGATGGGATCGGGGATCCTGTTGGGATTTTCTCGGGATCCCGCGGGATTTAATTCGGGATCCCGACACACCGGGATCTCAACCGAGCATTTTTTTGGATTTGTTTGGGAAATATTTCCATCCTTCTTCAATTTTGGATGGCGTCTTTGAATTTTATGGGAAGGGTAATTCATTCGTTCTGCTTGTGATATTTACCTCAAAAATGCATATTCATAGCCATCATTAGTGAAGAGCTTTTTTCCTCGGCAGGATTTAGGTGCCTGCATTAATTTAGTTTACAATGCCCCGACCCCTCGGGGGTTTCAGTGTTCGGAGTCGGCCGGCAATGACCTCCCAAAAATGACGGGGTTTGTTAAAATAGAGACAAATAACTAACTGAATAAAAGTTTCGGGAATGCAAAGTGAGAAGATTTAACTTTATTGGGGTTTTGGAAGAGTTAAGACAGAGGCACAAGAATGGAAGGCCAAAAATCAATTCGCTGACAAATGAATGTGTAGCTCTCTTATACACATCTAGATGTGTATAAGAGACTTCTAAAATTGTGCAACAATTTCTTAATTTACATTCAGTCTCAATCAAATCGAAAGAACTTGGTACCATCAAAAATTCTTAGTAAGAGAAGTTATAAATTGTCTGTTTCTAAGCGATTGGACGATTCTTTCAAAAAAATTATAACGATAGGCTCAAAGGGTCATTTATCGGTAATATTGGTACGGTAGGCCGAATCACCATTTATCGATATTGGTATGGTAGGCCAAAGAGTCATTTATCGGTAATATTGGTACGATAGGCGAAAGGGCCACATTTATCGGTAACATTTGTACGGTAGGCCGAATGACCATTTATCGGTACGGTAGGCCGAATGACCATTTATCGGTAATAATATTGGTACGGTAGGCGAAAGGCATTTATCGGTAACATTTGTACGGTAGGCCGAATGACCATTTATCGATATTGGTACGGTAGGCCGAAGGGCCATTTACCGGTAATATTGGTACGGCGGGCCAAAGGACTATTTATCGGTAATACTGTATGTATTGGTTGATGCCTGAAGAATAAAAATAATAAGAACTCATCATCTTCTGGCGCCGCCGATGAATTTTTGACTCAATTTGTTAAGAGATTTTCAACTAAAATTTTGAAAATACAGTACTTTTTTGAAGTTTTTTAGGAATGGGAGGGGTGGCGGTGCCGAAGGCGCCGCCGGGGAAAATTTTTGATGGCAATTTGTTGAGAAAATTGGTCCAAAAAATTACGAATGTTGCAAAAGAAGTCTACGCCACGGAATCGGATTAATGCGAAAAATGTTTGTTTACAATGTAACATCATCAGCCAATTTTTTGTTTTCAAAATTAAAAGATGGAAATAGAAAATGGAATGATTGGCGCCAAAAATCAAATCGATGGAATAATATGGAAATGGGACAAGAAAATGGAAGCGAATTGTGAAATGAGTGACATAAAATTTATGGAAAGGCCAATTCAACGGAATGAACCCTATGAATGTTTAAGTAGCAGAGATAAGTGAGTGAGGGGATGCAATTCGGTGAACTTTACACTGAATTTGAATTTGTTTGGGGAAAAATAAAATATTATTTAAATTTAAAATTTATTCCCCGCTTTCATCCACCCAATCCATGCAATTGATTGGCTAATCTCAACAATTGATCTCCAAAAACTTGGAATGAGCGATCGATGGGTTACTATTCCCCATTTTATTTTTATTTTACAAATTAGTGTTCAGAAGGTGCGGAAAAGAGGGGTAAATGTTGAAAGATTGTGCACCTTGTGTTGCTGAATGACAGCAGACACTGACATTGAAAATAAATTAATTCGGAATGATGATAATTCCGGCATTTTGCAAACTTTGGAAAAAAAAAAATTTTTGTTGTCTCATAACTAGGGCCCGGATTTATATGTGCTAAACTTAAAATATATGTTTTTATGTGCTAAAAATCCCAAAAAATGTCAAAATATGTGCTAAAATGTGCCAAAAATGGCCAAAATCTAGTCATTTTAATAAAAACCTTCAAAATTCATCTATCTTTATTAATTTTGTTCCTACAGTTGTAAATATAAATTTTTCAATGTTTTGGAAAATTTTATAAAAAGTATCAAAAGTAAAAAATTTTAGGGAAAATGTCGATCTTTGATTTTTGGTCCAAGAAAAAGTTCTTTTTTAGAGGTGCATTTTTGAAAATTTTAAAAAAGTCGATCCTTAGGGGTGTATTATTCGTTTTTATTGCATTTTTGTTAAGGAATTTTCGGAAAATGGCGAAATATATGCTAAAACACTGAAAAAGCTTAAAATATGTCAGTAAATATTGCTAAAAAATACCCCCAAAATATGTTTTAATATGTGCTAAAAAGTCGCCCTGATTCAAAAATTTTTCAAAACAAATACTATTTTTGGGCTTCTCTCATGGTAAATCCACGAAAAAATAAAAATCCCTGCCCTAATTATAAGTAATACAATTTACAAACGTAGTCAGTGAATCAAATGGGTAAAAAAACTCAGAACAAACAAATAAATCCCCCAAAAACAACAAAATGAATGCGAGCCAAGTGACGGAAAAAGGTAAACAATGGCTATCACTCGTTTTCCAACTTGCGCCACGCCACATCTACCGTAAACACTCTTGTAATCCCACAGGGGGGTTTTTTGTTACAGGTTTTTCTATTTTGAATCGAGCTTTTTGTGGGATTATTTTAACTCCCTCCGAGGTGGCGGGATTATTAGAGGGGGTGGGATTACAAGTGTTTATGGTAAATCAATTTGTATTGGACCACAACAAACCCAAAATTGATTAAATGCAATTTGTTTGAGCCCGTAGGGCGAGTTGTGACCACAGAACGGAAAGTACCAGAATGAATTAGATTGTTAATAAAAATAATTTTCAAAAAAGTTTTCTGCGTTCTAAATATATTTATCACAATGATTTTAAATAAAATGTTTGAAATTTAGAATTTTTCAAGGCAAATCGACAACTCATTATTATGAAAGCCCATCATCGCTCAGTTAGTTGCCATCTCCGCCAACATGCGTCTCACAGCCAAGCTCATTACGAGAAGCATCAAAAAGACTGTATAATAATCTCATTAAAATCAAAAAAACTATAAAATATATAATCTCATTAATTAAAATTAAAATGATTAATCACCGGTGATCGATGGATATTTTTACCTTTTGAAATTTCGGCCTTTGTATTGCTTCCGTTCAAATCCAGCCGCCGGTTGCCCTAAAAATGTATTCATTCACTCTTTGGTTGGTCAGAAAATTGTGAATTATCAAAAAACATTAATTGTTATTTAATAAATAATAACTAAGGGATTTAACAGGTCCTGGCTCTGGATCGGACAGGACCTGAATTCTGCTCTGGGATTTTTTTCAAAAATGATCAATTAAATTATTATTTTTGCGTAAATTTCCCACCTCACAGCACACCAAGTCGTGATGCTTGTTGCAACATTCACCGGCCGCACGTCCCTCCCTCGGAAAGCAACTTCCCCACCCGCAATGGCATTGGTCGTCCACCAAAAGTTTGCATTCGGCATTCACTTTCACCAAAGTGGATTTCTTGCGAAAAAAATTAAAAAACCGTTCCAAAAAATCTTATATTTAGTGGATCATTTTGGACAAACGGCCGTGTTGCTGGCGCCTGTTATAATCAAACAAAAGCAAATTGCCTAATCAAATGAATTCAGCTTCCTTACCCTGGTACACTCATGCAGCGTGAACCGGTGACAACATTGGAATTTCTTATCGTCATCCGAATAGCTCATTTTCCATTTGCAGTCGGGGCATTTTGGAGAGTCTTTAGCACGCTTGTCATCCGGCAAGTATGTACAACCAGGACTTGTCTGCTAAATTGGGGAAAGCAAGTTAAACTACCTAAATCATTCCGTTAAAAGTATTTGTGTTTAAAGAGTTGATCAATTTTCTTAAATGAAGCATTGGCAATTGTTGGAATTTGTTTTATGAATCCATAAATTTACCCATCGACAAAAAGCAATATTGTCATAGGCACAGCACGAGCAGCTCAACCGTTCGGTGCTTACAATGCACAATTCCCAGCCGCACATTGGGCATCCTTTTCTGTTCTCGAGAAAATAGCATGGCTGAACGACCAATTTGAAATCATCGTAGTAATTTCTCCGCCCATAAAATGCCATACGAAACTAAATGATAAAATATTTAATTCGGAATATTTTTTAAATAAAAAACAGTATTGTTTGATGCCAAAAAATGAGTGCTAATAAGTAGGGACGCATTTATAGTTGCTAAAATCTCCAAATAATTAGGTTTTTAGTTGCTTAAAAACCCCAAATATTTTCTAAAAACTATCAAAATTAGGGGGTGTAAGTTGATTTTATTGAAAGTAATTTTATTGTTATTTTTGCCTTACTTTTGAGTAAAATAAGTCAATTTTTAGGGGTGGTACCTTTTTCAAAAACAGTCGATCTTTAGTGGTGCAATTTTGGTTTTACTTTTTTTAAAGTTTTTAACGAAAAAACCCAAAATAGTTTTTTAAAACTATTAGTTGCCAGCAATAAAAACTATCATCGAGTTTTAGCGGGTGCGCTTCGTCCCCCCCCCCCCCCTCCCGGCCGGTTTAAAAAAGCATAACTCTGTTCTTAATCAATCGAGTTCTAAAATCTTAGATTTCGAAGCTCTAAGTCTTTAGAATATTTGTGCAAGTAGTAGCCTAAGCTAATCGATCAAATAGCTTGCAAAAATGTGAAAAAGTCGAAATTTTCGAACATTTATTTTCTGACAGTCTCATAGTTAATGAAGCATTTAGTCCGGTTAATCATTTACTCTACAGCATTTAAGCTTT
>MEIZ01000003.1:914110-931699 GCA_001723225.1 Globodera ellingtonae | reverse complement strand
CCCCCCCCCCAAATGTCACTTCTTAAAATACCCCCCTTCTTCTTCTTCTTCGTCGTCATTTTCGGTGAGTGACTCTTCTGCACCAAAGTTTGTGATACTACCGTATTGTGTGGCCGGGGGAAGGATGGAAAAATGTGAAGAAATTGGGTGCGGGTGGGTGGGGTCGGTAGGGACCCACAAAATGGAGGCGGACACGGCGATTTTCTCGCGCAATTCACTCTTTCACATCCTCCTCATCTTTTTTCAGCTTATTCACACTTTGGGGTCGGAAAAAAACGATTTTAAACATTACGGCATCCTCCATTTTGACTGATCTTCCCCTCCCGCCTCTCGGGACTGATCAGATTCTTGATCACCTTTTTCTTGGCCCTTTTTTTGCTTCTCTTCCCGTTCAATACCCGGCTTCATTATCGTTCTCGAGGTCTTGAGGACTCAGTCTCGTCCACTCCGGTTGAAGTATTTTGAGGTGAGTGCACCTTTTGTGAAGGGGTCTTATAGCCGCCCTGAATAGATGGAATCCATCCGCCCTTAGACTCTTGAATTAATCACTCAAGACTCAAGTGCCAACTCTTCACCCCCGGAGGGGCTCATCAGCCGGACGACGACTGGAGATGTTCAACCCGCCGCCCGTTGACGTCCAGTCCTTCGCTTCCGCAGTGGCTGCCGCCGCAGCGGGAGCCTCTTCTTCATCATCTTCCGCTTCATCATCATCCGCGCCCACTTCCTACTCAATTTCCTCAACTTCAATATTCCACCATTCAAGTGCCGCCGCCGGCACCGCTGCCTCTTGTGCCCCCCAGCGCCACCACTTTGGGGCCGACGATGGGGCGCCGCCTTTCAACTCAAAAGCGCAGCACTCCTCAACCTCCGCATTCGGCGATGCATCTTCATCATCCGATGGAGCAGTACAACAGGGCACAATAGCAGCAGGACGAAGGTAATCGTTGTTGATGAGTAGAGCCCGGTGTCAAGTTCGAGAACAACAATTCTTGAACAAGTTCATTAAACTATCGGGGGTACCCGAGCGATTAACCGAGTGTTATGCCGATATTCCGGAATACGGATTAATGGATATTATCCGGTTTTGGACGGTCCTAATTCAATCCAATTCCTTAAATTAATTTCCTAATCAAATAATGATCTGCTTCTGTTTAGCTCGTTCAAAAATGGCCAACAGCTGAAGGTCGAATCATCGCCTGAAGCCTTTTCAACTATTAGCACTCAGCAACAAAATGCTACGGGCGCAATTTATTCGTCCTATAATTTGTCCAACAACTTTTTTGGCACTGTGGCAGCAGCACCGCAGCTGAGCAGCAGCTGTTCCTTGCCTGCTGAACAGTTCTTCTTTAACAGTAAGTGTTTGAAGATTTGATTGGACTTGAATTTGGAGGTTCCGGGATTGGGAGTATGATTTTATTCTTATTTCAAAATCCTATCAGCTCTCATCCGCGTAAACTCAGTGAATGCGTTCAATTTATTTGATTAAATATATTTTATTAGATTGTTTTCCATTTAAATGGGTTTATATTTTGCATTTAAATATTTTATTTTTATTTTACTTATGCAAGCAAGTTTTTTGCAGATTGTCCCACCCAACCGTTGCAGTTTGATCCCGCTTCGTCTACCATCGTCCCCCCGTCGTCCTATTCCATCGGCCAACACCAGCAAATGCTAATGGGCAACGCGTACGGCACCGCCAATGCCATCGCGGCCGCCCCAACTGCGGCTGCGCACCATCAACATTACTTCTACCAGCCGACTGCGTCTGCCTTCCAGTATTTTTATCCGGGAATGTTGCCTCGTTACGGACTGTTTCAGCCGGCAAATGGAGGAGGGCACGGAGGATTTTCTGGTAATTTTCACAATTTTTTGGTTTTATTTTCAGAGTTTTAGCATAATTGATTGTGGCCATTTGATTCACTGGGAATTTTCTGATATTTTACGAAATAGCAGTTCATTCGAGTCAGCAATTCTATTGTAGATCCTGTAAATTCACGTTGCCTGTCGAACGCTAATTGCGTCAAAACAAAATCAAAACTTATTAAAATAAGTAGATGGGAAATTCGCAAATATTTTAAATTTTAGATACCGCAAATTTGTTGGAGGAGGACAACCGACTTCCGTTGTTGAACACATCCGAAAGTGAAAATTGTGGAGGAAAGTTGAATCAAAAAGGCCAAAAGCATCAAAAAATAGCAAAAAAACTCAACGGGATAGCAGAAGTGCCCTTAAATGTTGGGGGCACAAATATGACGACGGCACATTCGCTACTGGACAGGGCCATCAAAATGGAAGGGTCCGATCGGAAGAAGAAGCGCAAACGGCGCGTCCTTTTGTGAGTCTTGGCATTGAAAAGACCTTTTTCCTTTTGCTCATTATTTAAAATTCGGCATTTCAAATCAGATGAAAATCCAAAATTCAATGTTTAGGGGTGTTTCCATCGGGGATTTTCGGCATTTCGAGGGTTCTTCGGGGCGGCACGTCGGGTGTGGGGATCATCCCTAAAATGTCTGGGGTTCGGGATCGGGGCTGAACCCTAAAATTCCATTCAAATTGTCACAGTTCAAAAGCCCAAACGTTCGCATTGGAAGCGAGCTTCAGCAAACAGCGATATTTGTCTGCAGCGGAACGCGAAAAATTGGCACAAGAAATTCAATTGGCACCAACACAAGTGAAAATATGGTAGGGAATTTGTTTTAAAAATGCACAAAAACCAAGCCGATAAATTTTGCCAATTATTTTAGGTTCCAAAACCATCGATACAAAGCAAAGAAATGCCCCAGCACCAGCGCTAGCCCAACCGACCATTATTCTCATCAGCAGCTGCAGCCGAACGGAAAGAAATTTGCCGATTTGTCGATGAGCAAATTGTTGCAGCAGCCGCAAATGTCGGCGGCGGCGGCCTCCGCCACGTTGGCATTGGCAGGTGGGCACCAAAACAATGTTTTTGGGAGGAGCTGATTCATTCAAATCTCAACGGCAACATTCTCTAATAGTTTGGGAATATTCAACGAGTTCTCGAGTTTAGATATCGATTTTTTCAAATTTTCTTTGATCGCTCCAAAATAAATTCATTCTCTAACAGGTGCTGATCAGCAACTTCAGCAAATTGCCATGGGCACAACGCCAACGGCACAACAGCAGCAGCAGCCTCAAAGCCGGGCGTCGACAATGCCGGCGGCACTTTATTCGCCGATGGCCGCTGCCGCAACTTTAGTGGGCCACGCGCCGTCGATGGGCGTTGGAAGTTGCAGCAACAGCAGCATCAATTCGTCATCAATGCCATCGTCGATGTTGTCCCTTCCATTCCCGGCACATTTCCCGTCCGTTTATTATGGTGGCGCCCCAATGTGGGGCACTTGAATTGTGATGATCATAATTTTGAGAAATTGAATAGACCATTTTATGGGCCAAAGTTTTTTAAAACAATTAAAAAACTCACAATTTTAATTGCTCCTTCCATTCCCACAGCCAATTTAGTGATTATTGCCCATAAAATTTTATTGATAAATTTGCATGTTCTTATTGATGAGATAATTTATTTCTTGAAAACTTTTAATATTTTGAAGGATTTTCGGTCTTGTTTGGCTTTAAAAACAAATATTTTTCTTTTTTTATTAAGACATGAAAACTAAAATAGTTTAAA
The DNA here is from genome assembly GCA_001723225.1 of Globodera ellingtonae. Taxonomy (NCBI): domain Eukaryota; kingdom Metazoa; phylum Nematoda; class Chromadorea; order Rhabditida; family Heteroderidae; genus Globodera; species Globodera ellingtonae. The sequence goes on along the minus strand of MEIZ01000003.1, from coordinate 928,053 downwards.
AATCAAAATAGCGCGTAGCCAACACAAGAACAGGAAGGGTCGGCTAAAGAGCAAAAAAAGAATCCCGCCAGAAGCTCTTCAACAGTGCCAAAATGTTCTCCTTGTACGTCTCGCCAAGCTTGTCTGTTGCCAAGATAATTGTGTAGCTGAAGCTCTACGTTGTGTGCTTCCTCGCCTTCCACGTCTTCAACCGTGGCCGGAAAATGCGACACCAAAGTGCTGTAAAAATTCGACAATCGTCAGTCACTTCACTCATTGGGGAGGAATGTTTTTTTAGAACCATTAAATAAGAGAGAGCCAGACGACGAGAGAGAAAAGGAATGGGAAACAAACGCACCCTATCTAACAATTTATTATAAAGGGAGGCAAAAATTCGAAGAGAAATAGCGCTAATTGACCCCCAATGAGGTACATGAGCTGCCTTTAAGGTTGCAACAATTTTTGTAATTGTCTGATCGGAAGGTCGGACTTAAAAAAAGTGGATGGATGGAGACTCAAATATGGCAACACATTTTTTGTATTGTCCACGGCGCCGCAGGTTAAACTGGTGGTCCTCTTGAGATCTGATCACGTACATATTCCGTTAATGAACTTGGAGGATGAAGGAGGTTTTGTAGAAATTATTTTGTGTTGTTTCATTCTCGCGAAGGTTTTTCGCAGCAAGAGTAGACTTTATTTGAATCATTTTCAGGTACAAAAAAAAGAAATATGTTGAAATTTTTAATTGGCATTCAATTTCCATTCGAGCCTTACCTTTTATCCGATTTGTGCGTTTTAGGCAAAATGAAAACAAAATTATAGATCTTGCCCCGTAAATTTAGTCCTAATTTCCCAATTCACAAATTCATTATAATTAATTTTGAAACAATTTTTTTGATGGTCAACGACGAAGTGCGCCTTGCGATCCATGCTTTTTCTTTTGTATTCAAATTAATCTTTCCAATTTATTGCCTTTGGCACATTAGCGTAGTGGGCGGTAACTTTGTGTTGGCATTCATTCATAATTTCCCATTATGTCAAATAATTATTAAAAATTAATTGGGCAATGAAACCAACAAAAATGCATTATCTCCCCCCTGAACTCCATTTCGAACTGATTTCCTTTCTGCCCCTCAACTCCCGATGGGGCTATGTACGGGTATCGTCGATTTTCGACGGTTTTATTTTTAAAAAACAGTTTTCCTGGCTCTAACAATTTTTTTCAAGTGTATAATATTAATTTTTTTAAATTATTACATAAATTAATTTAGTTGAGTGAGCTCGCGCGGCGCCAAAACAAGTTGTTGAATGTCGTCCGTTCATTACGAGGTTCGCGTCTTATGTACATCAGCAATTGTAAGATAAATTGTTCTAGACTTGGAAAAAAATTTTGTAGCTTTGGTGCTCTATGTTGGATTGTTGTGCAATGCCCAGATCGGGTTTGATGTTGGCATCGAAGCGTGGGCCGAAGGGCATTTGCCCGTCTCAGACTTTTACGCTTTCGACCAATTCGAGGAGCAGCTCCGCGCGCTTCGCGAACTCGTTGCAGGGAGTGGGGATCCTGAGCTTATCCGCAAGCTTGGAATTTGTAAGTTAAATAGCAAATTTGTAAGTTAATTAGAATTTTTTTGTTAATTTAATTAAGGAATTTTTAAGGTTTCGACACTGCAGCTGATGCCCATACTTGAAGAATGGACTTGGTGTGTTTACTGAGGGAAAATCGTTGAATTCAAAAAATGGCTCGTTTTTTGTTTTAAAAAATTTCGTCATTTCTCATTTTTTAAATTAATTGGACGAAAAAGAATGCCATTACCAATTATTTTCTTTTTGAGTTTGAATGACGGACGGACCCTTAAGTTTTGTTGCCCACGTGATGATGAGAAAGATGACACATTCATAACTTCCCTCTGGCTTTGTTCTTCTTATAATCCATTTAAATTCTCCAACAATTTGGCGTTTTTGCGAACACCATTCTGAATAAAAATAATCCATCTTTAATCTCTTTTGTCAATTTTAGGCGTTTTTGTCTTATTAAAAAAAGGGGTTCGGGAAAAACTCTATAAACTAAGGTAGTAACAAGTGACAGTGACTACAATACCCAATAATGTCAACGCAGAAAAATATTTTTACAATTTTTGTCATGTTCACAATTTTTAGTCCCTTTCATTTAAAAATAAATGCAATGCATTTTTTATTTAGTTTATACGAAATTTCTTAAATTTGAATAGCCCAAAACAAAGCATAAAAATGCATCTCTAAAAACGCAGAAAGATAAGGGCCGGGGATTAGTTTATTATTTTGTGTTTAAATTCACTCATCAAATGTTCGGTCGGGTCGTATAGGCACTGCGTGATCAGCTAATTACAGCCACATTTATCGAATATGTACTTTTAGTTAATGATTAAAAATTGGGAATGCAAAAGAAGCTGCATTTAAATATGCAAAAAATGCCAAATATGAAAATAAATCATGGAAAAAAGTGATTGAGAGAAATTCGGTGAGTTTAAATTAGAAACAGACAAATGCGCCTTGGGGGTAATTGGACGAATTCCATGAGACAAAAGCGGCGGAAAATGTTGGAAATTGAATTCAACCAGCAAACGTTACAACACAAAGTCAGAAAACAAAACATGTGCGTTCTACAGGACAATAAATAAATAAAGTCTTGAGGCATCTCAGGGCACCAGAGCTGTGCAAGGACAAAGTTTGAAGCCGAAGCTGGAACTTTTAAAGATTTTGTTGCTTTGAAGAATTAAAATTAAACAATATTCTTTCAGCTAATCTCCTATTTTGGCAACAGTCCTGGCACAAAGTAGCGCATTTTAAGGCCGCCATTGAATGGCAAAGTTTGTCAAATAGGCAAATCCTTTCGTTATGGGATATGTGCGTGGATTGATTGGATGGCATTTTCTCTATGTGTAGGCCAAAGTGAGCGTGAACCATCGCTCCACCTCGCGGACGCCCTTTCGAGTTGTCGTAACCGCAAGCAACAAATTGCCGAGGGGAATGCTTGTGGCGGCAATTTGAAAGTTGTCCTTCAGCACAGCGTTGCCACAGTGCCACACTGCGATGTCCAGCTTGAGAGCGGCGGAGAGGGCGCAGGACGACGAGGAGGAGTTGTGCTGCGAGCCGAACTCGCCGGAAAGCGCGGCAGATGAGAGAGAGTAGCAAACCTTAATGATTAAAAAATCAGTTAGCTTTTCAACCTAACTCTACCAAATTTAAAAATTTCTGAATCGTAAAACATGGCAATGCCATGGCACCACACTAAACTCACAACCTCCGCGTTGTAGGTCGGGTTCTGTGCGTTGCGCACCACGTGCGTTTTGCGCTTCCACTGGCGTTGCGGTGCGGCGGCGCCGGACCATCGGAGATAACTCTTCACGTAACTGTCCGGCGGTTGTTCGCGACCCACCAGCGGCAAATTCTTCGCATGGCCAACAAAAATGCGCAGCTCACTCTGCGACTCGTCCCAGGCAAGACGCAGCAACAGTTGGCATTGTGCCGACAAACCGTCGGCACAAGATTCAGACAAAGCTTAAAAATGTTTGGTTTACTGAAGCCAAATAGCGACTCGATCCGAATGCAATTACCGCTAAATTTGCGTGCCTCCGGTTCCGTGTCCCGGTAGATGGGGTGCATGAACGTGTAGACCAACTCCGAGTGGGCCACCTCGTCGGACAGTGCAAACAGACGCTGCAAAAAGTATTGCATGTCCACCTGACGACGGACAGCAACCGCGCGAATGTTTGTCCGGCCAAAGTTCACCGTGTGGCACAGTTGGGGGATGGCACGGCTGGAGAACCGGTAGCACAACTTCCAGTGCAACTCTTGGAACTCGGCAAAAGACCTGCCCATAAATTGGCAGATTAACACAAAACATTTATGGAGAGATTTGCTTCACGTTTCAAAAGAAATTTTTTGAAACCGATGAATTCGCGTATTATTATTTATATTATTATTATTGCCTGAAAATCTCTGTCGTCACATTTTCTTGCTGCCGCTTCACCAGCAATTTGTACATCTGTAAAAGGAGCAAAGATTGTTTTTGTTAACCAATTTTATATTAAGACTCATTAGGGAAGGGCTACTGTAGAAGGCTTTATTGGGGTAGGTACTGTAGAAAATGGACGCCCTGTTCTAGGTGCAGCACGTACATAGATTTTCTCCGGATTCCTCCACTTTTGGTAGGAGTTCACATGCACGGACTCAATGCGCCCCTCACTCTTCTCACTGAAAAGTAATAATTGAAAGAAATTTGCTAAGAAAATATTAATTTCATATATTAAATCAAATTTCTCAAAAAACAAAAAGATTTTTACCCATCCCTGGTGCTTACTTGCACAGCTCGGAGATGAAGCTGAGTCTGTTCATGTCCTCGCTTCGACCCCCCAGGGGATTTCCGCGAAATTGAGCCAACGTGTGGGCGAGGAAATTCAGCCGGGGGAATTTGCTCTGCAAAGACTCCTTGATCATTTGCGTGAAAAGCATTGTGGCCTGCGCATCGCTCAGATCAAACAGCAAATTGTTCTCCACAAAAGTCTTAAATTTTTTTGGTCCTTTTTAATTAAGCCAAACGGTTCCAAAATATATGTGAATTATCTGATCAAGATTAAAAGACATTTAAATTATCAAATTGTGATCAACCCATTTATTGGTAATAATGGGCTCTATTATTCATTTTCCACTTACCACGGAGTCCATGGACATGCCGGGGATGTCCGAGCAGCTCAAAAAGCGCATGATGTTCAGCACCGTCTGTGCACTTTTGCGCAGCAAATTCAATGCCTGGCAACATTCGTCGACAAATCGTTGAAAATGTTCCGTGGAGCTTTGGCCTCCGTTGATCACATAGGCCATTTCGGGGGTGAACACGAATGGGACGCGATCTCTGCATATGATAAATGTTGATAATGGTTATTCTATATTTGACACTACAAATATTAAACCCTTAAATAATAGGATAAAAATTAATTTTTCACCTCTTGAAGCCGGCAGCCATTTGCCAGTCTCCCATGTACTTGCCGAAGTCGATGTGGAACACGTGGCCATTGGTGGTGACCAGAATGTTGTCGTTGTGCCGATCTCCAATGCCCAGCACATAAGTTGCCACACACCAGCCGGCACAGGAACGTCGAAAATTTTCCAAAGCCTACCGAATTTTAAATTAAAAAATGGTTAAGAAAATCTCCAAAGCATTGAAATTGAAAAACGAACCGCCTTAAATTGGAATTCGGACGGATTCTGCCGGGCCAACCATTCGTTCAGCACCTCGTCTTTGAACACGCCGGCGGCACCCGAGCTGACGATTTGAATTTCGCGCAACGTCTTGCAGTTTGGCACCAGCTCAATCTGCGTTTGGAATGGATAAAAAGTTTAAAATGGTACACTGACTTTAGTGTGCTTGCCAAAATGCTAAACAAAGCTTTTTTTAGGGATAAATCGAAAATTTTAAAAATTTGGTTTTTGCAAAGTGCCGGCGGTTTGTTGTAGAAATCCGATCGATTGACAAGCAACAAATACTGGCAAAAACACTGGTCACTCTGATCACCAACCAGCCCCTTTTTGCTGCCGGTTGGCATGCATCGGAAGAGCACCATGCGTAGGTCGAGTTGTTCACTAAGCCAAATGTCGTTCATCGCCCGTACGAGCTGCAACACAACAGAGTCCTGTCGAAGGTCGTCACCTGCCTGGATTAATGTGAGGAGAATCCGATCACTTGATCAAAGAAACAACAATGCCTTATAAATGATGCCGAATTGTCCCCGTTTGCCGTTGATGATCAATTTTATTGGTTTCGTCAACGAGTTGAAAATGGCACAATCCGGCACTGAAATCGATCGGCATTGGAAGGCGGGAACGATCGGAATCCGAACATTGCGCATGTCCAACTCGTCCGACAACAAATGCAGCTCCTTGTGCAGCACTTTGTTCTGAAAAAGTTTTGAATCAACCTTGACTGTCTGATCAGTCCAATTAATCGGCTTTAAATATTAGAATTAAAAATAAAATAAAATGATTCGATCTTTATTTTTTATCCTTTCGAGAATCGTTTCAATTATTTCTTTTTTTACTATTGTTTTTCGACCATGTTTCCGTCGACGGCACTTTCCTTCACGCTTGCCGCCACTTTGTCAAGACGGTCCAGAAACAAATGTTGAAAGGCAATTTCGTTGTCCAGCGAGGGAATGCCCAGTTCAAGCAACATTTGTTGAAGGAGCTGACAACGGGCACCGAACGACGGGTTCTTGGCATTCGAAATGCGGGGATGGAGTTGCCTAAAAAATAATATGTAAAAATCGATTTTTGGCATCCTCATAAATATTTTCAAAAATAAATTAAATCTAGCCATACTTCAGAGGACTCTAAAAATGTGTTTTCAAAATAAAAATTGCTATTTTTAAAAGTTGGCAAACAACGCCATTTTTCATTCTCTTAAGATTTATATTAATATTGTTTATAAATTTGATTTTATCATTTGAGTTTTCTTTTTTTTAATATGAAGAAAAAGTATTTATTAATATTTATGTAATTTCGCATTTTTACTAAACCCTACCAATAAAGTTCAAATGCATAGCGCCTATCGCGCGCACATTGTTCCAGTAAGAACAGGGCAAGTGCGGAGTTTTCAAATGTTTCGTAGCGTAACGCCTCCACCAGTTGGACAATAATGTCGAACAGAAATACGGACGATGCCTGGGCCAACCATCGGCGGACGGCACACTCGCGCAGGACGCGATCTTGGAAGCTGTAAAATTGGGCAAAAAAGTTATAATCTGAAAAAAATCTCGAAAATGGAGGCTCGTTCGCCCATAAAAGAAAAATCCGAATTTCGTTAGGACAATCCAATTTAAGCCCGTCCATGTCCAAGTTGATTTTTCGAACCCTACGAACTAGGGCAGGAGCAATTCAACAGCAACGGCCGGAGGCAATTTGGCGCATTTGTCCAGCAGCGCGTAAATGTTGCCAAGACTGTACGGGCCCCAGGAGAAAGAGGAGGCCATGACGAGCGGAAACGCCCGCGGCATTTGCTGCAGGCAATTCCGTCTGGACCACAACAACTCCTTGTCGTCTTCGGACAAGCTAAAAATGCCAATGCAAATTCATGTTTAGTGAATTCTATTTGCCGTACGCAGATCAATATTTCAGTATTTTTTGATGTTGAGTTTCAATCAAAAAAACCAAAGAATTTTTCACTTACTGATGGCTCACCGCACTGTCCACCAACGCGTGAAGTGTTTCCTGCTCGTCCTGTGGAAGTGAACCAAACTCCCGCTCATATCTAAAACAAACAGCGAATGGTCGCGCCGAAAAACCAATGCCTATTTTTGCAATAAGCAATTTCAATCAGTTTCCATGTTGGCCATATTTATCACTTTTTGTTTATTTAAATTCACTCTCTATCTGATCACTGCTTACATTTCGCCCGGCTCAATCGTAGGGAATTGGATACGGTAATCGTATTCCAGGCACTTCACGACCAGCACGAGCTCGTCCGGGTGCCGAATGAGCGGTCGCGGGCCCCACGGGTGCACCAAGTCTCCGTCCATTTTGTCAAGCGGTACAAGCACTCGGCCTTGCAGCAAAAATCTGTGCAAAAATTATGTTGATTAATTATTTCCGCAATTTCTTCTACCCGTCCACGTTGTACAACGGCAGACTGGCGGATGCCAAACGATGAGCGGAAATGCCGAAACCGCCGGACTCGCTGGTTGCACTGCACCGTGCACTGGCATAGCCGCTGCTGTTGCCACTGGATGAACAGTTGTTGCTGCCGCCATTGTTGCCGATGACCTCTGCCGGCGGACACGGCACAGCTTCTTCCACCAACGGCACACCGCGCAGGATAAAGCACACCTGAGCCTCACGAGGCAGCGCAGAAATGTGCACGTCGAAGTCGGCCTTTAAAAAGATTAAATTGGGCAATCAAGATTTAATATTGATCAAATTGCATATAAATCTGAACCAAATCGTACAAAACCCAATTATTGGTTAATTTTTTAATAAACTATCAACACTTACCCAAAGTTGGATGGGCACATTGACGAAGTTGTACTTGAGCACCGCTGTACGCGCTGAACTTGAGCACTTCCCATACGATTTTGTGCCGTACATCAAATGCGCTTCCACAAAGAAACTCTTAAAAGAAAATCGTTTTAACGCTATAGTTAACGTGATTTTTGTAAGCACATTGATTGAATTGATCAACCCGCCAATGGATCAAAGAAAAACTGGCAATTTTAATTGTTTTCTGTTTTGTTATTTCTAGTGTCTTTTTCCGATTACCGATCAAAGTGACCGGTTAAGCCAAACTTTGTATTTGCTTATCCAGGGGCCAGGAAGGTTGTGCACTGATTCGATGTTCAGCAGCAACTGCTCGTCGCACAGTGAGGAGTCCCTCATTGTCGTCGTTGGGACACATTCCGGCGCTTCTGCCTAGGGTTTATACGATCAGTGGACGGGAATTAGCCACCAAAACCGGGAAAAGCTTAACTCCTACCTCTTCTACCGAGGGTTCAACGACGGAAAAATCGGTGAGTGCGCAGCGGCAATACGCGCGCAAGAGGCGGAACAGTGCGGACACAATGCAAGAGATGGCATCGGCCAGCGATTCGGCACAATTTGCCGAAAACAGCATGTCGATGGCAGCCAGAAGGTCCAGCGGTTGGGTGTTGTTGATAAACGTCGTGATCATCCTTTTTTATAATTGGGTCATGTTAAAATTATTTGGAAATGTTTATACGCATTTACTTTATACTTTGGAGCACCGGCTGACGAAGTCGTTTGTCCTGCGGGTTGGCCAAACACTTGTCCACGTGACTTTTCAATGTTTCGCAAAAGGTGCCAAAAAGTTCGGCATTTACTGTTGGGTAGGTGAGGGGAGGCGACCTGAAAATGGAATATTATTATTAGGTTCATTTAGAATTCTCGGGAAACGAATTTTTTGAATTAGACTCAGTGTGGTTATCTGATCTAGAAAAAATGCCGAAAGTGCCGTTCAAATTTAAGTTGCTCTAGCTCTTTTCACTACTGATTAAACAACAATTCTTCGGACCGGCACCTTTTTGATGTTCCGCTTAAGGCTGGGGTTGTCGGAAGTCGACTTTTGCCCACTTCAAGCTCAACATCACGGCCTTTAGCTAGCAGATCACCGACGAACGGATGTTTCCCTAAAGAATTAGCCAATTTAAGTCCTCAAGCTTTTAAGCTTTTCAATTTCGATCATTTCGTGAATGTGATCAAGATAGGTCCGTCCGTACCAATGGGAACATCGCGAACGAGGAATTCGTCCGACCCGTAAACTTTCAGGGCATAATCCCCTGCAGGGATTTTGTCTTCGTTTTGCGCAATTGCCTCGGGCGACAGCAAATCGAGCAACACTTTTTGCAAAATTTCTTCACTGGTGTTGCGCGCTCCGCAAGTGAACTCCAACCGGCGAGGCTCTTCCGGTGTGTCCCGTGACCATCTGCAAAAAAATTTGTTGTTGACGGATCAGTGATTTAAAACAATTTGTTCGCTAATTCAGGTCCTAGATGAAATATCAATCTTGATCAAACTGATCAGTGCTTTTTCGATTGTCAACCCTCACAATCAATCGGATCCAACAAAGTCTCGAAAAATGCTTCCTAAACATTCCAGCCCTACGTGTCGTCTTGATGGACGATCAATTTGATGGTGGTGTCTTCGTCGATCACAAAATAGTCCAACACCGGCGAGAGGAAGAACACATTTTGGCTGGGCCGTACAGCCATTTTTTGGCACTCATCGGTCAACAATTGTTTCTGAAGCAATTTTCAAATTAATTGCGCTACCATTTTTAGCGACATGGATTAATTAATAGGAGAGGGGGCCGACCTCCTTGTGAAAGTCGCAGCTGAACTCTTTTGAAGCTTTCAGGTCATCACAGCTCAGCATTCTGTGCGCTGTTCTGCTTGCCCTCCGCCTCTTCAAAAACGATTAATATGTAATAAAAATATACGAATTGGTTTATTTTGATCAGCTGGTCTTAAGAAAAATTTATTTTTGAGCGTCCAACTACCTTCCCTCACCTCCAACTTGTTTCGTATTTAATCGCTTGAGACTTTTAAAATTGATCAGATTTTGATCAACATTTTCGGTCATTACTTTTAAATGTCCATTTTTATCCTCATTCTTTGCTTTGGCTGTATCTGCTGATTCCGATGATGAACATGGAGCTGTAGGACAACCGCCGAGAAGCCGAAGCTGTTCAGTGTTGGAGGACGGCAAATGGGTGTTAATGGCACTTTCTCCCTGCGCCGTTTCCATTTGTTGCAGTTTCACGTACAACGGGTCAAACTTAATGTGTATTTTTGTGAAGGTAAAGTTTGATCATTTAATACTTCTTCAAGTGCCATCGAATTGGCATTTCTGGGCGATCGCAAATCGATCAGATCACCGTCGAAAGTTACTGATCTGAACGGCACTCGAAGTGGCGGCGAAACAGCACGGAACTGAACAAACAGTTAAATTTTTCAATTTTACATTCAATTTTAATTTTTCAGTGGTCATTTTTTGCTTGAAAATGTCTTCCGATTATGAAAATCCAGGTCTGATCATTGGTTTTCATTAATTAGCTTACTGATGATTAGATTTTCTGATTAAAGATAGCTTATCAAATGTTTCTAAAAAACTTTCACTCCCACAGAACCGTTTTTGGCAGCTCTTCATTGTGCAAAGACAGTGACAATGGCGTCCCGAATGGGTTGGTTGTGTTGCAGAGACTGCTTGAACTTGTTGCTGCCGTTTGTTGAAACTTGGACGTGTTCGGGAAGGAAAATGAGCTTTGAATGTGTGAAAAAGGTGGAAGCTGCTGATGCTGAAGAAATGGTGGAAGCTGAACAGGGCTTGGACAGACAAAGTGCTGCTGGGCTAAACAAAAAATGGAATGAATGTCATCCATCCATCCATCCATCCATCCAGCATCCCCTTCGGCGAAAACCCCTCCCATCGGGGTTGTTTATTTTGTTGGAAATGAACAGAAATCAAATTCCTATGTCTATTTATTCCGATTATTAGAGCAAAAACCGCCCAAAAAGGGGGAACATTTTTGCAGGAAAAAGACGACATTTTGTTGATTCCAATAAATTACCCAAAAAATTTTCATAATGACAAAAATATTTTATAAATCCTTAGCTGAACTTCATTCAGTTGCAATTACTTTTGTCCGCAAAGGTTGAATTTTCTTAGAGGCAAAATCTGATCCAAAAATCCAAATTAATTTTATTTACCTAAATCAATCAATAATTAAAGTGACTAATTTCTTCAAAAATGTCCTTCCTAATTGGCTAACATTCTATCGCCGGCGTCGTCAGAGTTGCCGAAATGGAACGGGCGAGGACGGACTGTTGTTGTGGTGTTGGTGGAGGCGCAAAAAGTTGAGGCACCAACGGAATTGGGCAGCCATGAAAATGTTGGAATTGAACCGGCGTCGAGTTCGAGCAGTTCAAGTTCAAAAACGGATTTGTGGAGGGAAGTGCACTGTAATTTGATTAAAAGAATATCAAATCTTGTGAAATAAGCTAAAATTCTCAACAACAAAAAAAAGAAGCGCTTGCCGGCACCGCCGGACGAGTAGGGGTCAACTCCGTCTGGCCAACTTCGTCTGAGGAACGTTTAGCAGCTCATATCTTTTTGCAAGACTGACCAATCTTCATAATCTATATATCATTCGAAAGCTCTAAATGATTAGAAGATATATGTCAGSAACAATGAGCCGGTTCGATGCTCTATTAAAAAGTTATAAATGCAAAAGTGTAAAAATCGGACTTTTTCATTATTTTCTGGTCTTAACTTTGTTCAATTTTATCCAATTCTTTTTGAATGCCTACACTTAGCTTCTTCTTATTACGGCCTTTCGAATGATATATAGATTATGAAGATTGGTCAGGCTTGAAAAAAGTTATGAGCTGCTAAACGTTCCTCAGACGGAGTTGGCCAGACGGAGTTGGCCCGCTTCGNTATATAGATTATGAAGATTGGTCAGGCTTGAAAAAAGTTATGAGCTGCTAAACGTTCCTCAGACGGAGTTGGCCAGACGGAGTTGGCCCGCTTCGCCGCCGGACACCTCCGCTAGAAATTGCCAAACACAGAAAAAACCAACATTTTACTAACTTTAAAGATTGAGTTTCCAAAAAGACTAATTTGTTTGGCAAACGGCTTAAGATTTCCCTAAAAATGCCCACTAAATGCTAAAAATACGACGCCTGGGGGCATAAAAGTTCTCCAAAATCTTTTTATGTGTTGACTCGAGCAAAATTAACCTTCCATTGCTATGTTGTCCCATCACCATCCGCTTTATCTGCTCAATTTGGTGATTTCGCTGAATGATCGCCGGATCTTCCACCACCATCAAATCGGCCAGCTCATCGACGACCATTCCGCCGCCATGCCTTTTTGCTTCCTCCTCCATAAATGTTTTTCTATAATTAACGATTTTTTTTAAACACAAATTTGTTGACTAAAAGTGGGTTAGCTAAATTTAGCCGCAGGGCATATTATTATAGCAATTTGATTATTTGGGTTGGAATCACCAAGGTTTACTTATAAATGCCTTAAGGCAATTAACACAGACAGCCTTCAGGTCACGAGCCCCTCATTATGAATCGATTAAAGCCTCAAGCGTATACCCTATTTTTGGAGTTCTTTTAATGTTTTTAATCAAGCAAATTTACTTTCCCTTAGTATGGATAAGAAAAAAGATAATTAACAAAGGCATTTATGTCTTGAGGCATAATATATGTCACACATATTTAATCAATTGAGGGTTTAAAGCATTTCATTTGTTTAATGTTGTCTTTACCGATCATTTTTCCATCGATAAACACAAATTGAATTTTTAAATTGAAAGCATTCCATTCCTATTATAAGCTACGTCTGTCTGTCATCGATCAAAGTCCCGCTGATCAACGCCGAATAATCGCCCACCTGCTCAGCTCCAATGCGATTTCCAGCTCCCGTTGGTGTCCCTCTTCTCGCTGAACATCGCCACCGATCAGCGTTTCATCCATTCGTTCTATCTCATTTTTTCCCGCTTTCTCTTCTGCTGATCATTATGGATGGCTTTTCTGCAATTGAAGGGGGAGTTAAGAGGCGTTAGCATATGGGGGGGGGGGAATTTGCAATACCCAACATACGAATGAATGATGCTTGAACAAAAAACGAGTTTTGCATTATTGAATTTGGAAGAGATTTGTTAGAGTGGTTGGTTCAGCTTTATGTATGTGTTCGTCATTCCAAATATAGAATTATTATCGCAACGAATTGTTTGTTGAGAGAAGTGAACAGAGGAATTGGAAATAAAAAGAGGACCGAGCGCAAAAACATTTAATGAGCAAAACACGCCCAAAATAGTGATACAATTTATGACCAAAACCATAGGACACATTTAATCAGTGGATGTACATACAACACTACACATATTCACTTCACAATAATTACCAAAAAAAACTCCAATTAAAATATAAATATAGTTTAGGACATTTTGCAAAATCAGCAAATCGTGCGATCATAACTACTTTCTAGTTCTTCTGCTTTGGTCAGTAGAGATCAATCAATCTTTATCCGTGTTTCGGATCAATACAAACATTTTTTCCCTGTGCAAGTTTAATGTCTTTTTAAACAAAAAAGGGTCCCTCCCCCATACCCTTCAAAAACAAGTTGCATGTTCCTTTCTTTATGTTTGTGTTTTTAAATTAATCAGCCTGGAAGTCCCTATGTGTTTTAGTCAAAAAATACGCCTGTTTGAGCAATAATGATGAAAACAACCAAACATTGTTCATAAGCATATGTATTTTTAAACAAAAAAGTTGCATGTTCCTTTCTTTATGTTTGTGTTTTTAAATTAATCAGCCTGGAAGTCCCTATGTGTTTTAGTCAAAAAATACGCCTGTTTGAGCAATAATGATGAAAACAACCAAACATTGTTCATAAGCATATGTATTTTT
>MEIZ01000003.1:897702-914029 GCA_001723225.1 Globodera ellingtonae | reverse complement strand
AACAAAAAAGGGTCCCTCCCCCATACCCTTCAAAAACAAGTTGCATGTTCCTTTCTTTATGTTTGTGTTTTTAAATTAATCAGCCTGGAAGTCCCTATGTGTTTTAGTCAAAAAATACGCCTGTTTGAGAATAATGATGAAAACAACCAAACATTGTTCATAAGCATATGTATTTTTAAACAAAAAAGTTGCATTGTTCCTTTCTTTATGTTTGTGTTTTTAAATTTATCAGCCTGGAAGTCCCTATGTGTTTTAGTCAAAAAATACGCCTGTTTGAGCAATAATGATGAAAACAACCAAACATTGTTCATAAGCATATGTATTTTTAAACAAAAAAGTTGCATGTTCCTTTCTTTATGTTTGTGTTTTTAAATTAATCAGCCTGGAAGTTCCTATGTGTTTTAGTCAAAAAATACGCCTGTTTGACAATAATGATGAAAACAACCAAACATTGTTCATAAGCATATGTATTTTTAAACAAAAAAGTTGCATGTTCCTTTCTTTATGTTTGTGTTTTTAAATTAATCAGCCTGGAAGTCCCTATGTGTTTTAGTCAAAAAATACGCCTGTTTGAGCAATAATGATGAAAACAACCAAACATTGTTCATAAGCATATGTATTTTTAAACAAAAAAGTTGCATGTTCCTTTCTTTATGTTTGTGTTTTTAAATTAATCAGCCTGGAAGTCCCTATGTGTTTTAGTCAAAAAATACGCCTGTTTGAGAATAATGATGAAAACAACCAAACATTGTTCATAAGCATATGTATTTTTAAACAAAAAAGTTGCATGTTCCTTTCTTTATGTTTGTGTTTTTAAATTAATCAGCCTGGAGTCCCAGTGTTTTAGTCAAAAAATACGCCTGTTTGAGTAATAATGATGAAAACAACCAAACATTGTTCATAAGCATATGTATTTTTAAACAAAAAAGTTGCATGTTCCTTTCTTTTTATGTTTGTGTTTTTAAATTAATCAGCCTTGATGTCACAATGTTTACTGAAAAAAATACGCCTGTTTGAACAACAATGATGAAAAAATGATTTTTAGCAAGCATCATTCATAAGCATAACGTATTTTTTAATTCAAAAAAGTTGCATTTATCCATTCATTATGTTTGTATTTGTAAATTAAATCCGCCTGGGAGTCAGAAGTAATTTTGGTCAAAAAAGCGTTTTCTGGCCATAACTTTTTTGAAAATTTGGTCAATAGCTTAGCTTTTGCCTTTGAAAGGTTCACCCCGATTGCCATAAGCTTTATTATTTCACTAAATTCATTTCAAAATTATTTCTGATAAATCCATAGCTGAAACAGTTCGAACAAAAGGTGCTCGCTCCCCTATGGTTTTGACCAACTTTTGATAAACTGTAACTTTGCTTACAAATTAGAATCGCTAGCGGTGCAAAATTTTGAATATTCGTACTCAACTTAATCGATTGAGATATATATTTATGGGTGTGGAACTAAGTCACTCCCGTAAAAGATAGAAATCCTTCTTAATGTAAGAAAATATTTTAAAATTTATTTACCTTTTTTTGCTTCCCAAATTATTTTAAAAATTGTTTGGTTGTTGGACGGAAAAGAAAAGCAAATTAGAAAAATATAATCGACGACCGACCGACCACAAATTGACTTTAAATGGGATGGGCAGAGAGCGGAGAGGAAAGTCCAAAAATAGAAACGCAATTTTTAACCAAACCAAACCATCACCTCCGCCGCATTCAATCAGCAGATGCACATCTATCTCCTTCAATAATTGCACCTGCTGTAAAATTATGCACAAAACTAACCGCCGCCTAAAAGCCGCTCAAATGAATAAATATTATAAATACCAAAGTGGCAATTTGATTTACTCTTTTCCCTCGGGCAATTTTGTGTTTAAATTATATGCTACCAAAAATTAAAGACTAAAAATTGAAGGATTATCAGCACTAAGTGCTTGCTCTTTATTTAGGTTACGACTTATTAATTAAGAGAATGAGGAGGGAGGGGCGACCCTCGCCTTTTATTTTAACCATTTTCACTCTTCGACTTCTGATTTTGGTGGTGTGGCACAAAAACGGACAATATTCGGTCACCGCCGCGGGGCACCGGATAGAACAGTAGAGATAGGCAAATGGTAGCCCCAGGCAGGAATCGAACACACGACCTTCGGTGCAGTGATCAGCTTCTCACTCAAACCAATGCTCTAACCGTCTGAGCTACCGGGGCGTCCATTAGCCGTCCCTCTTATGGATATTTATGCCCCCGTCCTGAGGCGTTTTAACCGGCCCAGCCAGCTGGGCACGCTCGCTTCCTTACAGAACCCCGTCTTGTGAAGCTCAGAGGGGCTTAGGCAGGGATTCCGGCTTAGGTTTTACATATCATTGGCGCGTATGAAATTCGCCCTTTTTTCACTTTTTCAATAATATTTTTCTCCCCCTTTTTGTCATTGAAATTGAATCACCAATTTCCGCCCGCTTTTCCCACCGAATGAGCGATGAATAAGCTTCTGTTTCCGGAGCAGGAGAATGAAATGGTTGGACTCGAAGCCAGAAATAGCCAGCCATCACTATCGCTGATGAAACGCGTGCACCAAAACATTCGTCGGGGCGACTGACTGATCGATCATAAAATATGAAACTGATCAGTTGAGGCGTTTGTGGAGAGGAAACGAATTGTAAAGAACGGGCGATAATTGGAGGAGTTCGTTCGACCCAGTCAAAAAACAATTTGATTTTAAAACCACCATTCTAATTGACAATCTCAAATTTTGTGTATTAATTTTTTTCTTTAACTGCTCCTGAGGGGGTGTATTCTCCACTTAGCATCATATTCAAAATCGATTGGTTTCCATGCTTCCCCCGCCGGATCTATTCTTCACTTAGCATGTTGCCCATATTCAAAATCGATTGGTTTCCATGCTTCCCCCGCCGGATCTATTCTTCACTTAGCATGTTGCCCATATTCAAAATCGATTGGTTCCCATGCTTACCCCCACCCCCCGGATTTATTCTCCACTTACAAATTAATATTGCCTTGCCAATAGCCAAAATCGATTTCCCCCCCTCACTTAGCCTCGCATTAATCATCGACCTCAATAACTTGTTGTATTCTATTCTTTATGTTATGTGTCGTCTTCGCATCCCACAATCTCCGCAGCAACAGCAGCCCCAACACATACAAATACAACACGTTCTTCGTTCTCTTCTGCTGCTGGCGCTGCTGTGACTAATCCAATCCCTGCAAAAATGCTAAATATGGGCGTTTTGTACGACGCACATCTGCACAAATTCATTCTGTCGGAATGAAAATTTGAAAAATGACGAAGAAAGTGAGCAATTTTTTGAAAAATATAGAGGAATTAAATATCCTCGCTTAAAGCCAACGGTGAAATTTTCAAATATTCACTTATAAAAGAATTTTGGAATAATTTATGTTTATATACCAAATCTTTGGTGGATTATGGAGAAAAAAAATCTGCATCATTCTTGCTCGAGATTTGGTTTTGCGCATTATTATTATTTTACCTATTTTGCATTATGCCTCGGGCATTAATTCTGTTCATTCCTTTATCTTTGTCACTATGCATTTTGATCAACATTTGCCTCAGGCATTAATTGATTTTGATCACTATTCGTTAACATTTTGCCTTAGTTGGTTTTGATCACTATTCGTTAACATTTTGCCTCAGGCATTAGTTGGTTTTAATCACTATTCGTTAACATTTTGCCTCGGGCATTGGTTTAATCCTTTTATTTATTAGTATTTTGCCCTAGCACTGTTCTGAAACAATTGCCAAACGCGGTGCCGATCTCTTCAAGCCCCCAGGCGACCAAATAAAATTGCTTCTGTTCCAATGAATTCCCTCCTTAATCGGATGGTTGGATCGGCCGCTTCGCTGGTCAGCTCATCCACGCAAACACTGCTCGCGTCGCTTGGCCAGAACGGCGCCACCGGCAGTGCCTCGGGCAGCAATTCGCCTCCACTGATGAGTGGGCCCAACTGTTTGCTAAGCCCTCAGGTTAGGAGCTGAACGATTCGGGGCACTTAAGCGGTCGGCGCCAAAATCCGAACAACTGAAAAAATTCCTAGTCAAATTTTGAAAAACCAAAAATGTGTCCCCTGAAGGACCGGCGTACTGTGGACAAATGCTATCGATGCATGGAGACGGTGATCCGGCAGTGTCAGCAGCCCCGGCTGAACCTGAAGAACTCGCCGCCGTTCATTTTGGACATTCTGCCGGACATCTACAACTTGCTCAACTCCATCCTCGCCAATGAGCCGGCCATTTTGCAGGTTCTGAAAGCCATTGGCATGGACCCAGCCAAGGGACCCAATTTTCTGACAAAATGCCAAGAATTTTTGATAAATTGGACAACTTGGCACCAACCCTGATTAAACCGCTACAATTACTACAGGTTGCTTGATAGAAAAAAATAGTAGCTGAAAAGCCTACCAAAGTTATAATTTATTTTTGAAAAAAAAACTCAGGAAAACCTTTACTTGCGTCTGTTCATCTCCAATTTGACGCTGAAGTGCAAGCAGACAATCAAACTGTTCAAGACGTACAGAGACCAAATCTTTGAGGAGGGCACCAGCGGGCGCAGGCATTTGATCAAGAATTCACTGATCTTCGCGCACATGCTCTCCGAGCTGAAGGCCCAATTCCCCGAGCGCAAATTTGTGGGCAACAAATTTCGCATAACAAAACGGCAGGCGGAGGAGTTCTGGCTAAACTCGTTCGGGAACAGGTCAATATTTATGGTGGAAATGATCGAAATGGGGCAAGTGTTTTGCTGCTGCATTTAAACAGTTGATCATTCCTTCATATTTGGAAATCCAGATTATTGATCCTGTTAAAATTCGCCGAGTTTGGCAATAAATCACCCTTTTTCATGAGAAAATAAATTTTACAAATTCTCCACTATTCGGATTCTTATGATCTGCAAAAATTCGTGCAAAAAAAAAAAGAAGCGAAAAAGACAAATTTTCCATTCAACTTTTTTGAAAGGAGTGAATCGCTTAGCTTTTGCTAGATAAACAGATCTTTCAAATGGGAGAGTCCTTGGGGAATAAGAGAATTTGGTTGCCGACCAGTCCAGTCAATAGAATGAAAGTGATTCGTCAAAGAATGTACATAGACCTGATCCTCAGGACAATTGTCTCGTGGGAGGAGTTCCGATCGGAGCTGAACAATGTGCATCAGTTCGGCGTGGGTCTAGAGACTGCTGCCCTGAAAAACACCATCGATTTGACCTGCAATGATCACATCAGCAACTTCGAGTTCGACGTGTTCACCAGGTTGTTTGTTGTTGTAGAGAGCCAAAGTGTTCAGTCCGATTGGTCACATTCAAATGAGGAATAATATTTGATTAGAAAGCAATGAAACTTTTACTGATCCTTGCCAAACTTATTCAGACTATTCCACCCGTGGCCATCCGTCATCAAGAATTGGCAACTGTTGGCCGTCACTCACCCCGCCTACATGGCGTTCATGACCTACGAGGAGGTCAAACAGCGCCTACAGCAGTTCAGCGGAAAACCCGGAAGGTCCAAAAAATTAAAAAAAAATCCCTTAAGGCAAACCCACCAATTTAGAAATTAAATTCACACAAAAAATGATCACTTGTTGGGGAGTTTCTGAGTTTTTTTCGTAGGGGACTGATTTTTTCATTTCGAGGAGCGAATTCAAAGGAATAAATTGACAATTATTTGTTTCTGCATAAGCTAAAGCCAATGGGCGGGCGGCCTTTGCCTTCGTCATTCGCCAAAAATGAATAAGACACTCTCATATGATCAAAATGTTATGTTAAATTAATGTCGAAAAATATTTGAATAACTGAATGTTTCTTAAAAAAGATGGAATTGCCTGAGATTTGTTTTGTTTTCAAATATTAATTTTTAATTTAAATGCTGGGTTTATTGGATTTTGCGCGATTTCAGTTATCTGTTCCGCCTGAGTTGCACTCGACTGGGCCAATGGGCAATCGGATATGTGGCGCCGGATGGAAAGATTTATCAAACAATTCCTCAAAACAAATCACTCATCCAATCATTGGTAATGGACGGAAAATTGGAAATGATGATTAAACTCATTTAAAAAAATGATCAGTGAGATTAAGCAAATTTCCAAGAACTTTCAGGTGGACGGAAACAGGGAGGGCTTCTACCTGTACCCGAACGGCCGGAACAAGAACATGGACTTGTCCTACGCGCTGCAATGCCCCGCTGAGTCGGGCAAAGTGCAGGTCGCTGTTTCAATGATCAAAAACGTTAATGCCAAGCTAATCTGGATCGGACTTGAATTAATTTATGATGCTTTTTTGTCGTGATCTGTTCAAATGACTGATTCGACATTTGAGTCTTACGAAGCATCTTTTGAGCTGGATAATGGGACCACACACGACTAAATCGTACACAATAATCATGCAAAACTCTTAGGCTAATATCCTGATCCGACTCTTTCGTCCAGGCATTTAGGATTTTGCTTTAGAGGGGGTACCGAAAAAAAGTTGATTTTTAGGGATGAATTTACCGTTTTTATTGCATTTAAGCAATTCCAAAAATGCAAATTTTTTTTTGAGAATTCTTTACTTCTGGGGGGGGGGGGGGTCCGACGGTGCCGATAGGCGCCGTCGGGAAAAATTTTCATGGGTTTTGACGACATTTGTGAAGAAATTTGTCAGAATTTTTATAATTTTGGGTTTTGGGAAGGGGTCGGCGGTGCCCACAGGCGCCGCCGAGAAAAATTTTGCGATTTTTGACTCAATTTGTTAAGAGAATTGGTCAAAAAATAACGAATTTTGTAAATCAAAAGGGTCCCCCCTGTGGTTGATTGTTCTTGTGCCCTTGGGTCGTGCGGATCCTGCACCAATCAGATCATGGATTTGAGATTTTCGAATAATGATTATTAATTGTTAAGTTGCAGGTGTCCTCGGAACAGTACCAAATTTACTGTGAGATGGGCACCACATTTGAGCTGTGCAAAATCTGTGATGAACGCAACAAAAATGTGAAGCTGGAACCGTGCGGGCATTTGCTGTGCAAACTTTGCCTGCTAAGCTGGCAGGTGAAAAAAATTTCTTAACGGTGGCCACACTTTTTATTTTTAAATAAAAAGAATTTTATTAATGAATTTACTTAATAATTTAAAGTATATTTTAAAATATATATTTCAATAATTTAAAGTATATTTTAAAATATATTTCTATTCTGTGCATGCGAATGGCCATTTTAAAATATTTGAATGTTAAACTTTAAAATTCTTAAAATTTCTTATGCCTAATAGGCCCAATTTAAATGACAGAATAAATACAATTGTAGTGCTACGTGCTTATCAGTACAAAAGTAAATGTGTAGTCAGCAATAATTATTGGTAACATTTCGTGGGCGAGATGGCCGAGCGGTCTAAGGCGCTGGTTTAAGGCACCAGTCTCCTCGGAGGCGTGGGTTCGAATCCCACTCTCGTCATAACTTTTTTTTTGAATTTATTTTAAATATTTATTTAGCATTTAATTTTTTTGTTGTTATTTAAGGAAAAGGCGGACGGGGAGAAGAATTGTCCGTTTTGTCGGTGCGAAATTAAGGGCACCGAAGGCATTGTGATCGAGTCGTACGATCCATGTCCCCCCGCCTCAACATTAAATGGCATTAATAAAAGGAGTCGCGAGCAGCAGCAAAATTGGAAGGATTCTTCACCGGCACCGGACACGCAAAAAGTCGCTGCCCCTCAGCCGCCGCCAAGGCGAACAATGGCGTCCAACCAATGCCATCGGTGAAAAATTGTGGCATTTTTGGTCCACCTTTTTGCTGCGCCGCCCAGGCTCATTAAAATTTGGGTTTTTTGTTAAGCAATGTTTCCCTTTTTTGCCTTTAACGGTGATCCCATTTAGGCCAATTTTCAATTTTTTGGGAGTCCGATGGTGTCGATAGGC
The DNA here is from genome assembly GCA_001723225.1 of Globodera ellingtonae. Taxonomy (NCBI): domain Eukaryota; kingdom Metazoa; phylum Nematoda; class Chromadorea; order Rhabditida; family Heteroderidae; genus Globodera; species Globodera ellingtonae. The sequence goes on along the minus strand of MEIZ01000003.1, from coordinate 906,118 downwards.
GCTAAAAATTTAAATTGTTTTAAAAAAATTAATGCTTAATTGTTTACGGTCGGCGCAATTTCTCCAAACCCCACTCTTGCTCTATTATTTTTATTAATTATATTATTCGTTTCAGAGCGTGTTCCACCTCGTCCACCGTCTCATCACCGTCATCGCCGCCGGCACCGCCGCCAATTCCACCAAAGCGTTCCTCCCACTCGCCCCCCGGCGACACGGCCGCAGCCGCCGGCGGACAAAGCCTGAACAACAGCCACCAACAAATCATTGGTTCGCTAATGGAACGGCGCGGCTCGTTGCTGGACGAAGTGATGGCCGAGTCGGACAGTCGCCGCCAATGCGATGGCGGCACTGACGCGTTGGCATCGACGCGTGGCGATGATCAGCAGCGGCAACAGTTTGACGACTTCATGTGCCTGGACTTTGGCGGACAACAGACGACGACGACGACGGAACGTCATCTTAATAATAAGCATTCCGATCAGAGCACCAGCAAAGCAGGAGGAGGAAGCATTCACTGATCAATTGTTGTAGATCATACACACTGCCGGTGTCAAATTTGGGTTCCGGAACCAAAATTTTGAAATTGTATGGGCTGGGGAATTTTTTTTTAATTTCAACTTGTCTGGAAAGAAGAATATTTTTGTTTGATTTTCAGTTGTCAAACCGGGGAATTTTTTGAAAAATTTTTAGGGATTTTTGAAATTTCAAGCTTACTTCCAAAATCGACACTTTGACGGATCCTCAAACATTTGCTTCATTAGGAGTCGAAATTTCAACACGATTTATCGACATTGTGCTTCTCATTGTATTCATTTGCTTATGGTACTTTTACGTCTTTAATCACACATCTTTTTGTTTTTATTTTTAAACAAATTTTCAAAATATATATATAAATATTCGTTCTTTCATGCTCTCTCAAATTCCAAAATATTTTAAATCAAAATTTAATTTTTTTTTTTACATTATATTTTTGTAATTGAATCTTTATTATACTCGCTTTGAAATCATCATTTTGTTTAAAAAATAAATTTTAAAAACAATTTTTTTTTTTTAATATTTATTTGGAAGGAATTGTCTTACACAATGGAAGTTTTGAATATTTCTATTTCTCATCAGTAATCCCCCAAGGGGGCATTATGATCTAATTAATGATTATTTTAACGATCTAAAATATGTTGTGGTCGTTTTGTTCGTTATTTTGAGCCACAAAATAATTTAGTGAATAATTTGAGGCCCAAATCTCGCATAGTTTGATTGATCATTGATCACCTGGGATATTTAGAGCAAAAATTCTGATTGCTTCACAAAGGTCGGAGTGACAAGATCGCGTAATGTGATTGTTCTTTTTGTCATTCATTCGCATTAAATGGGAGAGCCGGGATCGGACAACCGATGCCAAGATCCCGTCAATGATCAGCAGCAGCAGAAACGTTCTGAGGCTCTGTCGAAATTACGTCAATGGCAAAGCCGAATCTCGACCGGCATGGATCAGGTGATCGCTGATCAACGCCCTATTCTGATCTTAAAAAACACCAATGCACAACTAATAAATAAGCAAAATGCTGTTCAGATACTTCCTGGACTCTTTGTTGGTGGACTACGGTAATTTTGAACGTTCTTAAGCTTTATCGAGGCCCGTGCACGGGATTTACAAGCCCTTAACCCGTACTTTTTTGAGCCGACAAGCGCTTTCTACGAGTTTTACGGGGGTTTAATACGCATAGTCCTTGCCCGTGCGGGTCGGTGGCCAGCACCCGTATTTTTGATCAAGGCACTAATGAGTTGATTATAGTTTTAAACAAGTGCTTTGTCTCAACAACCAAATAAATGTCGAAACAATGAGTTTTCATTTCATCTTTTAATTTTATCTTAAAATTGGATATTTGTTTTCGGTGAAAAATTCGATCACGTTCTCCCGATTAACCGGTTTCTGCAGTTTCGGATCAATTGCCTCCAGTTCAAACTCAGCCCAGCGCTGCTCGTCCCATTCAATCGGACCCCGCCTCAACAAACACAGCGATTCATAATTGTCAATGGGTCGAAGTGTCAGTCGCTCTTGAGTTGTGCCATTCTCGAGCTCAAATGGCTCACAGCCGAGCAGCCGAATGATGTAGCTGACTGGCGAAGACGCCTCGAGAAAGTGCTAAAAAATTAGAGAAATCGTTATAAGTTTTGAGTGTATTTTTTTACAAATTAGTGCCCGACAAAAGTAAAATATCGGGATTCGGGACTGAAACGAAGGAACGGGCGGAATCCTGGCCAAAAATCCCGGTTTAAACCCAGGCGCACCAAAAGTCCGGGCTTTGGGACCGGGCAAACAAACGCGCGACCTTCTTGAAGTCGTCCACTTTTGCTTTGACTTCTCTAGAAAACATTCCGCAGCTTTGGGGCCCATGCACAAGACGGCAAGTGAGCAACAACTTTGGACGCCCGTCCCCCCGGGGCGTGTGCAGCCACTTGGACAACGCTTTGGTAGAAGAAGAAGCGGCGTCGTCGTTGCCCAACGCGTTGGGGAAGGTGTAGTAGAAAGCTTCAATTGTTTGGAGGCGTTCGCAGTCGCGCAGAACGGTCGCAGACACGACTTGTCGCAGGGTGTCAATTGTTTCGCAGTCCAAAGGCATTCTGCGGATGTTTGCCGCCATCAAAGGCCACACCTCGCGCATCATTGCGGACCAGACATCGCGATCTTTGCCGCTAATTTGAATGCGAAACTCGATGCCGGAGGCGATCAGACGATTAATGCGGTGGAGAAAGGCAAGGACGTTGCGATCGATATAACTGAAGAAAATTCAAAAATGCAATCGATCAGTGACCAAAGGAACAAATTCCGGAGAAAGAATGTGTCGTCTCTAGGGATGCTACTTTTAGGTAAGAAAATTTGGAAAATAGGTACCTAAATAGGTGAGAAAAAATGCCAAAATAGGTACCAAATAGGTACAAAAACCGTGAAATAGGTACCAAAATAGGTAAGTAAAAAATTTTTAAACACCAAACAAAAAAAATGCGATTATAAATAAAAGCATATTTTGGGGTTTTGAGCATATTACGAGCATAATTGGCATTTTTGACCTAAAATTCATCGATTTCTGACTGCTTTTAAAAAAATAATTCATATTTAACGATAGCCTTTTAGACTCCCACTTTTTAAGGAAATTAATACGATTATGGCCTCCATTTTGTTGGCATTTTGGAGTCCCAAAATTACCTCATGCGAATGTATTTGAAGCCGCTTACAGCGTCGGGTAGTGGCTCTTGTGGCATTGGCCTTCCTTTTCCACTTTTATCCTTTGGCATTGGCACTTTTGGCAGTGGCACTTGTGGAATATCGTAGCGGCACTTTTTTCTGACCATTTCTGATGCGGTGCCGTCCTCTCCGTGTTGAATTTCCCATGCTTTCAAAGTCCATTTGCCCGCTCCTCGAAAATGTTTGGCCACCAAAGCGTCGAAGCGGGCACTGAGCGGCGCGACTTTCAGTCCGAGCAGTGCACGCCCAAGCCATGTAAAAACGCCGAACCAAACGTCGTCACAAACATTGCTAAAAAACAATAAAATTTAAAAATGTTTATCAAAAGGCACTCACATTTTACGATTGTGCCGTCGTCGCTGTTGTGCCGCCGCTGCCGCCTTCCCCCGAGGCAAATTGTCCGACAACCGAACAATTCTTTTGTTGGCAATCCGCGCACTTTGGCGCCGTGTGCCGTCGGACGAAGCAATTAAGCCCAATGTTTCGGCCGGACCAAGAAATTTGTTCTTTTCCTTCGCTGGTGGTGGCCTTTTCATACCCGCAATAATTGACAAAAATTATCTAAAAATTCGAAGAATAAATCGCTGCTTTGTGAAGCCGTGTCTTGCATTTGTGAGACACGAATACACTTTGGCTGCCATTTAAATGCTATTAACGCCCTAAATTATACATAAAATGTACTATTAAAGAAAATCGATCGCTTAATTTGTTGCCCTATGACAGAAATAACGGACGGAAAATGAAGCAATGCAAAATGGGCGAGCGTTGGGTGGACGGAGGGGACTCCGCCGCTCTCTCCACCCCCCCCCCCACTCAATCCGACTCCGAACGAATTGATGTCCCATTCCCATCTGTTCACCCTCAGGCCCAATAGACTTACGGGTTTGGCATTTATCTATCAAAATTTGAATCATTTAAATTTTCGGTCAAAATGCCATCATTAGGGAGGGGTGCGCTTTTTAATTGCATATTTATTAAAACACTGAAAAACGAAAAAAAACCACGGAATATGTGCGGAGTACAGAACGGAATCCCATCCCTGGATATATGTAAATTAAAAAAACAAAAAGGTCGCATCCATTGGAGAAATGGATTGTTCCGAATGGGTCTGAATCACAGGGACGTAACCGGGATTTCGGGGCATCGTTTTTTGGCATCCGGTTATCCCTCTGGTAATTAATCCGGGTTCGAACACTAACCCAAAAAACATATTAGGGAGGCAATGAATGCGCAACTTTTGGGCGAGAACGGGATCAAAGCGGTTGTGTCTGTGCACGGCTTCTCCCGAGAATGCCAATTTGGGCCCGGCATTGCAACAGTTCGGCTGACATTCAGCGACACGTCCGGCGAAAATGTGCTCCAACATTTCTCTACCGTGAATTCATTTGTCCACTCCCATCGGCTCAAGCAGGGTCKGTCTGTCTCGGCATTTTATTCAAAATTTTCAAATAATCAGCCGATCAAGGGTGATCAGATTTGCCTAAAAATAAATGGTCTCTAGCCTTGTCTGATCAAGAATGATCTGACTGATCAAATTTCCATCGGCAGAATTGAAGAATATCATTTACACACATATTCCGTATTTGCTATTCTCAATTCCCTCCCGACCTCGTCAAGAATTATATAATTTGGTTAATCATCAGAAAGTGTGCTGGTCCATTGTTTGGCCGGCGTCAGTCGAAGTGTGTGCCTGTGCTTGGCCTATCTGATGACAGTGACTAATTTGGACTACCCGAACGCCTTGGACTTCGTTGGTCGTCGTCATTATTGTGCGAAGCCAAATTTTGGCTTCAAAATGCAACTGATCAAGTTTGGTCAGCAGGTGTTTAATTTAATTCATTTATTAACTTTTTAATAATTAATTTATTTAAATTTAATTTAACAAATATATTATTGTATTTCTATTAGTAAATTTTAAAATTGTAAATATAATAAATGATATTCTTTTTTACTTTGATTATTGGCATTAAATTTTCAAACTGTGGTTCATTTGTCATAGTTTGCATTGGCTTTGGACTGTTTTTAAAAAATCTTAGCATTTAAATTTTGGCGTGCTTTGAAAGCATAAAACAACGTGAGGGCGCCAACAAATCATCCAATCGTCACGTTTGTACCGGATGCTAAAATGACCAATTTTTAGTATTCTTTTCCTTGTCTAACCGAATATATGCCACAAGGTCAACAACCAACGCGTGTTTTTTTTGCGCTTTTTGAAAGTTCCAAAGTTTTCTGTTCCATTCATTTTCTGTCGGACGGATTTGTCATGCCCAAAAATCTCTGCTTTATTAACAAGCAGCACACGCAATTGGGCGAAAGAAAGAGAAACCTCAAAACATTCGTTTTTTCCCAATTTTGTTGTGAATAAAATCGCCTTAGGGGGGCTAATGAGTTGGGGGGGGGGGGGTGCAGTGAGTGGCAAGTTAATCCGGAACCTTTATTTTCCTCGCTGAGTGCGGGTAGTGCCTGTTTCAACCGCCCTTTTGTTGATGAACAATGTGTGCCATTGAGGACGACGATGTTAGCACCGGAAGGAATCCCGCCTCGGGCGCCATTCGTTCCGCCGTCCAAACATTTTATTATTCATCTTTTTGGATGGAATCACTGTGCTAACTAACACAAAAGCCGTTTTGTGCCGACAATTCTTCCGCATTAATTTGTGCCATTGTCTGAAAAACACATAACGTGTTGCCATAGTGTTGGAAACCACAGTAATTCTGCTGGTGAAGGCTGGCTTCTCAAAACGTTCAGTTTGGCTTAATTCGGCTAGTCTTTGAATTTTACTGAGCCTCATAAAAAAGCAAAGTTTGAATTCCACAAAAATACGGTTTTGGAGAAATTCGACAGTTTTTCTACCAAAAATCATCAGTAAAACCTGAATGAAAATTACTTCTTTATTTTGTTAGTTTAAAACAGAGATTTTTTTTAAATGATTAAAACTGGTCATTTTTCGGTGTTCAGCAGGTACAGGTTGAAATCGTTAAACGTTTTTGAATATTTTCAGCATTCGACCCGTTCATATTCATCAGAGATGCGGTCAAAAATTTGTCCCTGTTCTTTCCATTCGCTTCATCTCCTATTCCTTCTCGTCTTCGTTGTGCTCATTGTACTGCTTGCACCCGATGCCGAAGCATTTGTGCGTCGTCCCAACAACGGCTTGATGAAGCTGTGCCCGCCCGGCGGTCAGTCGTTTGCAGCCGCGTGGGAAATCACTTGTGGCATGCGTCGCCGAAAGAGGGAAGTGTTGGCGCCGACAACGACGGACAACAACGATGTGGAGCAGCAACAGAGCCAGCAGCAGATGACCAACAGCAATGATAAGGGCGCTGGTGAGAGTTGTTGTTGGGTGTAATGTGGGCACTTCAATTATTTAAATTTCCCACCAGGTGAAGGGGATGGAATGCCGGAACAACGTCCGGCAAATGCCACCGCCGCCATCTCCAACGCAACACCCAAAACATGGTGGAAGTCAATTGGAGACATTCTTTTCGGAAGGTCCATAATTGGGACGCCTACCGAAGACACTTTGGCATCGAACGACGAGGACAAACAACTCTACCGGCCCCCGTCAATGACCGAGATGATGTTGGTGAGTGAGTGTTGTTATATGATTGATTATATGGATACACATAAACAGAAATGGGGGGATTTTGGTATTAAACGAAAGTAACAATTTGTTGTAAGAATTTGGCAGCTTCAACCTCATTTTGGGGTTTTTTGAATAGAGGCATTTAACGATTTATTTTGACACAAAATGAGAGAAATGTTCGATCGGTTCGCTCAGCCCCTTAAATTATTCCAATCACCCCGCGCTAAAAACCATTGTCAAAGCTTTGTGTTTCACGGGTCAAAAAACGTCGGTTTGGGCCATTTAATTTAAATGTTGGGTGGTGGGGGCCGTATAATACCAAAAAAATTTCATTACGAAAAGCTGACCCAGTGATTGATTGGATCATAAAAAAATAAAAAGATTAGAACAAATTGATCGAAATAACACAAATTATGCATTTTTGAACAGTTTTGCTGCCGATTTGGCTGTTCTCTGCGCGACTTGATGCCGTTCTGTGACCCGTTCGGTGCGTGGGACAGTTGAACAACTGCTGGCAATAGGAAGGCGAATGAATGTTATTGAAAACAGTAACAACGAATTTGTAATAAAAAAAATGCGCAAATGTTATGTAATTTGAACAAAGTTTTAAATAATAATAATGCGCAATTTGTAAACAATTTTGCTTGCAATTATTTATTTATTATGACGATATTAAGATCATCAATTATGTTTAGGAGTGCAACTTCGAATATATCTTCCAGGGATGACGCCCGCGGCAATAAAATGGGGGTTGAGATCGGTCAAATTATGTTTTCGAAGAAAATACTATTTTGCATAATGCGCAAAAAACAGGCAGCCTCAAAATCCGCTCCCCAGTGCTCTGGTTCAGCATCTCGACCACCTTTTCACCTCAATGTTAGAAAGGATGGAATCGGCCAGGCCACAGAATCCTAATCACTCCAAAATTCTATGTGAACAACTTCAAATCTGCGGATCTTGTCATAAAAACTAGAGCTCGAACCGGGCAGATATGACTCGACGATAGGACAGCAATTATTTATCATGGCCATAAATCAGCAAAAAAAAATTTGTGAAAAATGTGATTTTGTCAGAGTGCAATCGAAATGTTAAAACACAAAACGCCCTCCCTCATTAGAACTCGTACGCCTTGACTGAATGTGCGGCGCGGCGCGTCTATCCGGTAAAATCGTCGTGATCAAAAAGAATCTGGTCATAGGACTGCGCCGCAATCTGATGAACAAAAAGCGATCAGAATCAAACAAACCACCTAACTTTTCTCCCTAAAGCTCCGGTATCAAACGGAACCCGGGGGTTACGGTTACACTTCCCCGGTCCCTGCATTGTAAGGGCGTAGCTTTTTTTCGGGGGAGGGGCTGGAGCCTCCCCCCCAGCCCCTCCCCTGGCTACGCCCTTGCTGCATTGTAAGTAATACTTACGGTGCGCCCGTCGAAGAAGCGTCCGTTGATTGCCTTTCGCGCCTCCTCCGCTTGCAACGGCTCGGCAAAACGCACAAATATTTTCACAGTGTGCGACTCTTGGTCCTGCACAATGACGACCTTAAACGCCGGAGGGGGAAAGAAAGGACGTAATCGATCAATAAATGA
>MEIZ01000003.1:881506-891747 GCA_001723225.1 Globodera ellingtonae | reverse complement strand
TTTGACCCCCCCCCCCCTCCCCATTTATTCGAAATTAATTTTTTGCAAATTTTCCAAAATCCCACCGTATACCATCAACAAATGAAGCTTTTTAACCCATAAATTTGCAAGAGAAAAATGTGAGTTTAGCTATGCCCACATTGGCAGTGAGGCCAAATATGCTGAACTCCGGCATCTTTTCTATTCGGAGATCAGCAACATGCCGTTGGACCAGTTCAGCATTGATCGGTGCTTCAGCAACGGACATGCAAATCATCATTACCAGCAACAACAATCATTGGTATCGCAACAAATTATATATACTGATCGATTTTGAATTATAGCGTCACCGGTTCAAAAATTCTACAAAATTTTGTTAAGGGGTGATTAAAAGAATGTCTTCAAAATTTGGTGTGAAATACAACTGCTGAGCTGTGTTACATTAGCCTCAAAAATTTAGCAAAATTCAATGGCTGAAAAACAGTGTCTAACATCACTCTGTCTGCCGCATCATTAGAGGCTGTCTGTTAATTTGTTTAAATAATCTTGGCGTTATGATTTGCACAAATGAATAAATAAATTCGCTTTTTTCGCCGTCCAAAGGAATTGAAAATATGATAGGAGGGAGGACTCAGAATTTTGGCACTAATTGGACTTTGTCTTTTCTTAATTTTAGAGAGTCGAAAAAACAACGGTTTTGTGGAGAATGTTTCTTGGCGAATGTCATTTTTGACGTTGTTAAGTGTCGTCTTGTTTTCCTGGATTTTCGTGCTTTTCTCCGACTTTTATTTACGCTATTTTAACTCACAACGGTAAAAAAGGGGGAGGGCAGGGCCATTTAAAATACATATAATCTATTTTTGTCATTTAGATACATCAACTTTTTGGAAAAACATCGCATTTCGGTCACTCCATTCCAGGCGAGTCGACTGATCTTCAATAAATACAAAAATTGCAACAAAAAAAAGGGAGTTAGGCCTCTTTAAATGTTCAAGAACGCCATTGTGAGATTGTATAGAATTTTTACAAAATTAAGTTTTTTTAATTTCTTGCTCGCCCTATCTTTTTAAATGTTAATTTTAAGGTGCGCGTCTATTTGTCAAATTTCGAATCGCATCCTCGACTGACATTTGCTCTGTTAAAATCCGTCGATCGTTGCATTCTTGGCTTGCGCAGGCGCAGTTCGCGATTTTTGGTCACTTCTTTTACGTCATTTTTTGGTTTAAAATTTATTCACGTTTTGGAATTTGGGAAAATTTACAATTTTTTGGCATTCCTCCTGGTTTTACATAATTGTAAGGAACATAATTGCTTAGTATAGTAAATTTTTAATGCAAAATTGCAGAAAATTAAAAAAAAAGAAATAAACGCTTTTTGTAGGCTTTTTGGTTTACGGTTGGTGCCGTCGTTTCGCTTTGTTGTTTTGTTCTTACGCCCTTTTACCTCTTCCGCCTTTTGCTTGACGAGTTCGGCGCCGTAATTCATGGACCCTCACCCGTACGGCATTTGCCGACACATTTTAATCCGGTAATTAAATTTCCTAAACATTTATTCCGTTTTTGTTTAAATTTTTGCTAATTTTTGTTTTGGCAATAAAAGTTAAATTTATTTTTTCTTAATGATTAGCAAAGCCATGCTGCCGAACCGACGGCGCCGATCGTTGTGCCTTCCCACTATTCACTGCTCCAATTCCCCGTCCGGGAGCACTTTCATTGTAAATATTTGTGATTTTTCTTCTTCCGATTTTTCAAACTTTGAATTTCAGCTGGCATTATGCCAATTTTCCCGGGCCTCAACATCCCATTTTCGCACATTCCCATTTTTGTCACCGTTCTGATTCTGTCCAGCATTGTCCATGAGGTGAGTGATTGTTGCTGCTACTTCTTGAACAATGTTTGACTTTGAGTAACGATGGTGGTGGTGTACTTGTTGTAGTTGAGACATTTTGTTGTTGCCAATATTTCAGGCTGGCCATGCAGTTGCAGCAGCCAACGCCAACGTACGGGTGACCGGACTCGGTGTCTTTCTGTTTGCCATTTATCCCGGTGCTTTCACAGAGGTCGAGCCGGATCAATTGGGTGGGTTGTTTACTCATCTTCAAGCAGTTCAGGTTCTGGATGAATAGACTATTGTTTATGGAAGGGATGTGCGGTCTTTACAAATCAAAAAATTCGAAAAATGTTCGAAAATTAGGTCAACCCGATTGATTTCTGATTTCCCACAGAGCGTTGTTCATGTGCGCAGAGGTTGCGCATTTTTGGTGCCGGAATTTGGCATAATATTGTCCTTGCACTGCTCGGCGTTCTCGTCCTTTTGCTGATCCCCGTCCTTTCCCTCCCATTTTACTCGAACAGTGCGGGCATTGTGGTCGTAGGTTTGTGTTTTTTTACAATTTAATGCGATTTTTATCAATCTGAGGAAAAGGGGTGGGATTTTTTGAAATAAAATTGATCTTATTTGTCAAATTCTTCCCAGATGTTGACCCAAAGTCGGGCCTGTACGGGCCGACCGGCCTCCGCGCGGGCCATCACATTCAGCGGATCAATCAATGCGAGGTKCGCAACGCGAGCGATTGGGCCGCCTGTTTTGGCCAAATCTGGGAGACGTCACGGCCGCATCCCGCCTACCAAAAGGGCTTTTTGGCACAGTTCAAAGCGGTGGCACAAATGACCGCCTCCAACGGGCACATTATTCGGGTTGGTCGGTTACCCATTTCGTTTTTGGAGGAGGGGGGTGGTTTTTCGTACGTGATCGTTTAATCAGATTATTGTTTTGATCGGATTTTGTTTGGTTGGTCATTTGATCCAATCAAATTCAGGCACAAGCCGACGGGGAAGTTCAGTGCTGCAACGAGTTCAACGTCAGCAACACCACACACATTTGCTTCCGGTATTTGGCCCCGATTTCTGCTGATGTGCAGCCGAGCGAAGGCAAGCGAAGTTGATGGACTATGAACTTGAGGGAAAATTTTTTAAATTATTTTTTACGCGGAAAATGAAACTTGGTACGATTAGACAACTGAATCAAAAAATGGCTAACTATTTTCTAAAATGAAATAAGAAGCAAAACCCTTAGGACCGTCTGCTGAACAACAAACGGCCACACAAAAGCCGATTTTCCCCAAATTTCCCGACTTTGACGCGGAATTCGGTGTCAAATCGGACGGAAGTGCTCTACAGCGTGCGCAAGCAGTACATTTGAGGAGGAAACGGGCCAACCTGAAGATGGTATTTTGTTGAGGATCTTGCCCTTTTTAAAAAATATTTTAAGCATTTCTTTGCACCAACAAAAGTGCCAAATTCTGCCGGGCACCAAAAGAGCGGTTCCAATGCCATCGGTGGAGTGAATCTTCCGCCCGCTGATTTCGGCATAAATGCGCGGTTGCCGCGCAAATATTCACACGCTTGTCTGCCCGCAATGCAAAGTCGGCACACAATTCGGCGGGGGGGGGGGGAGGGGCTGTGCCGTTTCGTTTGAGGGGATTAATTGCAAAAAAAAATGTTTTTTAATTAATATTTTTAGTTTTGAATTTTAAAATGCAAAACAATTTTAGTTACTGAACATGCTCTCTGCGATTCCCCGTCGTCATCGTCCTCCTCTTTCGGCATTTTGGACGCTTCTTTAACAGCGGTAACGTCTGATGTTGTTGGAGTTGAACCCTAATTAACATTTCAGACTCTCCCGTCCGGTTATGTTTGTGTGGTGCCGGCACTGTACAACGACACGGCACTGCTTCGTTTTCTGGTCACGGGTCAGGCTCGTCCCGTTCTGTTCATTGGCTATTTGAATGAAGTTTGCCTGCTTCCATTTAGTTCTTTTTTGATTTAAAAATAATAATTTCCCGAATATTTTAGCCCCTTCACATGGTGGAAGTGGCGGAACTAACGCCCCGATTCGGTTGGTCATTACCACAATCCGTCCTTATAGGGAGGGCATGGGAACCCGGCAATTTTTCCAACACTGAAAAAGCCCCCCCCCCCCTTCCACAGTGTTGGCGATTATCGTGGTTGTCTTACTTTTTACATTTCGTATTACTCTTTCAAACGCTTAAAAATGATTTGAGGCTTAATTCCCTGGTGGATGCCGCGAGTGGCCGAACTGTTTGCGCGTTATCTGATCACACTGTCGTTGGCCATGGGCATTCTGAACGCTGTGCCCTGCTATGGACTGGACGGACAGTTCATCGGCACCACCGTCGTGGACTATTTTTGCCAAAATTGGCCGTTGAGGTGCCCGCGACATTGTCATTAATAATTTGCCAACAATGAGATCCATTCGCGAGATCCGATCATTACTGATCGGTGTTTGGTGGTCTGCTGATTACCCGTAAAAATGTTTTGGTTTTAATATTCAAACCGAAGACCCGGACCGATATAATTCCGTTCGGGTAACTGATTTTGCGGAATGCGGGATAATTTTTTTTTTATAATTTTCTTTTTTTAATATATATTTTCCACATTTGATTTAATGATAAATTTTGATTTTCAGTGTTCGGAAGCGGATTTCCAATATGCTGGTGACCAGCGGAACAGTCATTTTTTGCTCCAATATTCTGATCGGATTTGCCAGATCGCTTTTCAACAATCATTGATTGATTGATTGATTCTTTATTCTGATTGCATTTGTTTTCCCAGAATGTTTTTTCCCGTGTCCGATTTGATTACCTAATTCTCATTCTGTTGGGACCCGTTTTTTCTTTCGGTGATTTGATTCCGATCAGATCAAACTCCAGTTTATTTTTTGTAACTCCGTTGTGCCAATAATCCATTTTTCATTTGTTTATATTTCATAGCTTTTTTGTGCCACATGATTTTATCATTTTTCATTTTAAGGCTGCTGAAATGTTAATTAAAAGTTGATTTCTTTTTTTCATTTTCCCGCAAACGCCCATTTATTACACATATCTCTTCTTATGCTTTCACTTTTTTGTTTATAATACCTTTTTAATGTCTTTTGTTGCTCACGCATAAATCATTTTATTACTCTTTTATTGCCTTTTGAAGATTAATCTTTTGTTCATTTTGTTGTTGGAATGAAACGGTTACATATGATTTGATCAGATGGACCGGATGATTGAAATTGTACTGTCGAAAATTTATTCTTTAGGGAAGCATATAAATTGATTAGGTAACCCATTTAAAATATTCATTATAAAAATTTAATATATATTTTTTAACTATTATAATTTTTATTAAAAATATTTTTAAAAACAAATTTTATTTTAAAAACTAAAATCGACCATTTGTGTTTTCAGCTTTTAGTTTGTTCGTGCAAAATAAAAATCTCTGCAACTCCAAAAACATTAATTTATTTACCAAATTTCTGCTAATGTTGATCAACTCTGCGCCTAATCATTAATTGCGCGTACCATTAATCAGACGGCAATCAAACAGAAAGTGCCATTTTGTTTAATTGTTTATCGTTTAAATGGAAAAAGCTACAAATCTTTTTTTAAAGGCTAACAACGTTTCAATTTCCCGCGTTCAATATTTCGGGCATTTGTATTGCGAGACGCATTTGTTGGTCTTCGGGTCGCGCAACAATCCCTTCACGCATTGGCAAGTCGAGCAGTTCATTTTGGTGCAACCGTACGGGCTCGGCTTGTCACAACTCGGCTCGCATCCGTTGCATTTCTCCGAACCGGTCTCCTCGTCTTTAGGGCACTGAACAAAAAAATTGATGTTTTTTAATTTAATTTAATTTGTATTTTTACCTTCGGTGGGCATTTGTATTGCGAGACGCATTTTTTGGTCTGCGAGTCGCGCACCATTCCCTTCACGCAGTCGCAGGAGCACTTGCAGAACTTTGTAGTGCAAGCATCCGGCTTCGGATTCTCGCAACTCGGCTCGCATCCGTTGCAACTCTTCTGACCCGGTTCTTCATTTGCAGGGCACTGATAAATAAATAAATTAAATAATTTCCAAATTATTATTTTTAAATTTTAATAAATTATCTTTAAAATAGCGCTCACTTTGCAGTATTTGTCATAATCTTCTGCAATTGTTGGCACAACAATGCAAAGGACGATCAAACAAAGAATTTTGAACATTTTATTCAAATTTTTTATTAATTAAATATTAAGAGAATTAAATTTAACAGATAATTTAACTGAGAGATTCTCCGGGTTTAAATAGTGCATTTTGATTGGGAGAGGCAGGCGATTATTTATTATTAATTTGTATTTGGCCATTCAATGTAATTGAGAAACCTTTTTTTGCTTTTGCGGGGGAATAAGGTGAGCCGCTAAAAAGGAACGAATTGGTCTTGGGCGTGGCGGGAACATGAAAGAAGAAATTATGCGCACTGATTACAAAAACGGAGGGCAAATTGAGGCTAATTGGTGGCGGTAATTTTTGGCCGATTTATGCAAAAACTGTGACTAATGGGCCGGCCATTACGCGAACATTGGTGGGAGAGAATGATCGGAGTTAACACCTAATTAGTACGAGAGTAAAGATTAGAGGTTACATTTATTCATTTTGTGTTCCCCGACACATTGCCCAGTGAGAATGATGGCATTTTGCTATCCTTTGACGCCCTGAAATAAAACATTTTGGTGCAAAAATGTCGCCTTTGTTCATCAACCATTTTTCTTGTTTCGGAAGGAAACGCATAAATAAAATGCCTTTAAATGTTTATTCATTTCTCCTCCATTTTCACGGCTTATCCAAAAGCAATGCTTTTCATTAATGCTTTTTAAGGCTTATCTTTTTGGAAGCTTATATTTATTTACTTGCTGCATTCTTGCATCTTCTCTCACAGTGTAAATTGTTCCATTTTGTTCCCTCTGATTCAAAATCCATTCAAAACCATCCCCTATAAACTTTTCTGTCCCAATTCGCCCCGGGGGTGTGTCCCAATGCCAAGCCAATCACTCTTAATCTTTTCCTATGCCAAATTCTACTATCTATCTGTTCTATGCATCTTCAAAAGTGCGAATATTTCCATAAATCTTCTAATGGCAGAAAATGAAAATTAAAAATAATTCTGAACAATTTTCTATGAAAACATTTTAGGTATTATTTACTCAACTGACGCCCAAAATAAAATGCGGGTAGACTAAACAAACTCAAAAACTGTTGATTAAAAAATCTTTCGTAATTTAAAATGGTAAAAAAATATTTTTGTACCAAAAATGGAATTATAAACGCATTAAAAATCATATAAAAGGCTAATCTTTTGGGCAATATTGTGGATTATTTTGTTTATTTACACAGTCCGTTATGAAAATCCATCATCAAATCTCTATGAAAAATATTTATATGTAGGCTCAAACATATTTTTTTTAGTGCCTCTATAAATGCGTATTTTCGGGGTTTTTTGAAATGCAATAAAAAACTTTATTTCATTTTCCGTTGTTCCATTAATTACTTCCACCAATTGGCCCCAATTTGCCCTCCATTTTTGCAAGCAGTGCGCATAGTTTCATCGCGTTCCCGCACTTTTTTTGCCACATTAAAAAAGATTATTTATATTTGAAAATGTTAATTTACTGCTCCCCCAATCGATCAATTTTTGAACGGAAAATAACTCAATTAAACAAAGCAACAAATTTTGTTGTTTGCTTGCAACACATAATAAGGTCGGAACTGGAAATTCGAATGCAGAAACTTGCTGATTTGTGAGTGATGAAATGATCTCTGCTCCATTTCGTCCGCCCATTTGCCATTTAATAATAAATTATACAAAAAACTTCCAGTTCCAATCATTTTTGCGCACTGGCCTGACCCATCATTATTCATATTTTTTATATTTTTAATAAATAAAATTAATAAAAATTAATTATATATAAATAATTGCATTTTACTGTTCATTAAAAATGTTGCCAAATATGAATTTTAAATCAGTTAAATTTTAATTGAATAAAATGTTCAAAATTCTTTGTTTGATCGTCCTTTGCATTGTGCCAACAATTGCAGAAGAGTATGACAAACAATGCAAAGTGAGCGCTATTTTAAAGAATTTATTAAAATTTAAAAAATAATAATTTGAATTAATTTATTTATTTATCAGTGCCCTGCAAATGAAGAACCGGGTCAGAAGAGTTGCAACGGATGCGAGCCGAGTTGCGAGAATCCGAAGCCGGAAGTTTGCACTGAAAGGTTCTGCAAGTGCTCCTGCGACTGCGTGAAGGGATTGGTGCGCGACTCGCAGACCAAAAAATGTGTACCAAAAAATAATTGTCCTTTGAAGGTAAAAACAAAAATTAAATTAAGAAAACAAAGTTATTTTTGTTAATTTTTTATTTAGTGCCCTCCAGGCGAGCAGCCCGGTTCGAAGAGATGCAACAAATGCGAGCCGACTTGCGACAACCCGAACGCGCGTCCTTGCACCAAAATTGGCTGCACGTCATGCGACTGTATCCAGGGAATTGTGCTAACGTTGCGCAACACGAAGACGAACAAATGCGTGGCGCAACAACAATGTCCTAAATATTGATTGGGAAATGCATGCAGAGAATTTGGGAAATTGTACTTTTGCATTGTTGATTGGTTTGGAATTGTGCGATGTCACGAATTCTGGGATTTTGTCGGGATCCCTTTATTAACAAAATTGTTATACTAATTTCACCCCCCCCCCGGACTTCGACATTCATTTTATGTAACCAAAAATGTTCGGCAAATGTTCGGCAAACAAAAGCCGTAGTTAATTATTTTAAAAGTCATCGGATGCTTATAAATTATAAATGCTTTAAAAAATAGCGCCAGAAAAATCACAATTTTTATTAAAATTGAGGCACAATTTTCTTAACTTTACTTTCGCCGCGGGCACTAGAAATTTGTTTTGTCGACCAAAATAGCAATTTATTCCAAAATGCTCCCAAATTCCACCAAGGTTTGGTTGGACTAAGTGCTGGGGTGATTAAAAGAATGTCTTCAAAATTTGGTGTGAAATACAACTGCTGAGCTGTGTTACATTAGCCTCAAAAATTTAGCAAAATTCAATGGCTGGAAAACAGTGTCTAACATCACTCTGTCTGCCGCGTCATTAGAGGCTGTCTGTTTATTTGTTTAAATGATTTTAGCGTTATGATTTGCACAAATATTAATTTGCTGAGGTTTATTAAAAGTACAGAATTTTCGTTTTTAAATTTAATTTTAATTCAATTAAATCAGAAAAACAATGCAATAATGGGCGAGCGATGTGGCAAAAGAGACGGCGGCCCCTCAGATGGCTCCTCTCCGGCGGACGTTTCCTCCAATTTGCATTTGCATTGTTTTTTCTGTTGATTTTTCTTACAATTTTTGTGACTTTTTCATCAAAACGAAGCATCGATTTGAATATTCCGTGGAATGGGTAAGTGTATTTAGCAAAATGTTTACGGATTAGGGCACCTTTCATGAATTTCCAAGACGTTTTGTCGGTTCCCTCAAAAACTTTCGGGCACTGAAYATTTTCTGGCCCAGGGCTATCAGAAAATTCAAAAATTTKSCAAACATTTTTAAGAAGGCATTCTTTGCACTCGGCAGCCGAAATTCGATCACAACAAAATGCCGCCGGCGACGTTTTGGCACCTTCAAAATGTTGTGAATGCGGCGGCGGCGGCGGTTCCAAAGGATGGCGCAGTCATTTTGTGCCCGCTGAGGCGGAGGCCCGCGTTTTTCAATCCGTCCGACGGGAACATATCGGATTGTTGGGCAAGTTGGACGAGGCACAGGCCAAACTGGACGCCATCGACAAGAAAATACCCGAGAGAGGTGCGTGAGGTTTTTTGTTGTTGAAAATTCTTGGGAAATTTAAAAATACCCGAGAAAATCATAAAATTTTAAAACGGAAATTCGACGCGAGCAAAATTTAAGTAAATGCTGAAGTTGGTCACTATTGTTTTTTTTGACAATTTTTGGTTTATTTTCAGAGGCCGAGCTTGCCAAGCTGGAGTTGCGTGTGGAGGAGCTGCAGTTGTTGCG
The DNA here is from genome assembly GCA_001723225.1 of Globodera ellingtonae. Lineage (NCBI taxonomy): Eukaryota > Metazoa > Nematoda > Chromadorea > Rhabditida > Heteroderidae > Globodera > Globodera ellingtonae. The sequence continues at coordinate 881,860 of MEIZ01000003.1, read as the reverse complement.
CAAGGAGTACAGTGACAGTCGCAGTGTGCGCGTCCAATTGCCGCACTTCCCGCTGATGCGACATGCCAAAAAAGGGACGGAGGACCGAAAGTCGGAAATTGATGATCAACACCAATTTGAGGATAATCAATTCGATTTCAGGTTCTTTTTGTTGACCCAATTCCCAAAAAACAAAAATATGATAAATTTTATTTAAAAAAATTCACAGCATTTTTAAGGCTGCCATTTAAGCTTTTGAGAGTGTTAAACCATTAAAATTATTGGTAATTTTACGAAAAATGGCAAATTTTCCTTGAAAAATTCTTTTCGATTTGCTGGCTCGCCACACGCTAAATTTTTTCGTTAAAAAAAAAA
>MEIZ01000003.1:852559-862564 GCA_001723225.1 Globodera ellingtonae | reverse complement strand
AGATGAAGTTGGACGCTGATGTTGCATTGGTCAGGCTTTTTATGCACATTTCTGTTCCCACCGGGCGCATAGTTAATTGTTAATTGTTTTGCAAACGATTGGAGTTTAATAATATTAGCAACAAACATTTCTTTATCCAAATACTATGGGTCATTTAATTTAAGCCTTTTAATTAATATTTAAACCGGTTTTATGCTCGTTCCGCAGCTGGCAGGTGCTTTTGTCCGATTTGGCCTACCGGACATTTTGTCCTTTCCCCTATTACCGTACATTTTATCCGATTTAGCCTACCGGACATTTTGTCCTTTCCCCTATTACCGTACATTTTATCCGATTTAGCCTACCGGACATTTTGTCCTTTCCCCTATTACCGTACATTTTATCCGATTTAGCCTACCGGACATTTTGTCCTTTCCCCTATTACCGTACATTTTATCCGATTTGCTCAATTGCCTTCCCTACCGGACATTTTGTCCTTTCCCCTATTACCGTACATTTTATCCGATTTAGCCTACCGGACATTTTGTCCTTTCCCCTATTACCGTACATTTTATCCGATTTAGCCTACCGGACATTTTGTCCTTTCCCCTATTACCGTACATTTTATCCGATTTAGCCTACCGGACATTTTGTCCTTTCCCCTATTACCGTACATTTTATCCGATTTAGCCTACAGGACCTTTTAGTGAAATTGATTTTATCCTCTTTTCTGAATAGTGATTTGACGTGAAGGACGACCCAATGGCCCAGACTTTAAGGTTTAAAAAATAAAAATCTTTTTCTTACAATGCGATTTAATAAAAGACGGGAACAGCATTTGCAAATTGCCTACTTTTGTTTGTTTTGCGTCTTAATCTCGGTTTTTCACTCAGTCGCCTTTGCGCTTAGGCACTGTTCAAATGCTTCAGCAGTTCGGTGTTTAAAAGCATTCTCGAAAATCAATTCAAATTTTCTTTTTCTTCTAACATTAATTTCCGTGTTCGATTTTCCACTCGCGCCAGCAGGGAAAGAAAAAGTAAAAAGTCGCAAAATGCCTTTTTGGGAGGTTCTTAACCCGAATCGGATCTTCCGCTTCTACCGCTTCCGAGCCGCGCCACCCGAAAATTCGAACATTTTACCTCAGAAACTCTCTATAGAAATATTCTTTTGCCGCATTCAAACAATGAGATTTACGCGATGAACTCCAAATCTGCATCAAATCGTGACCGCTTTGTTTTATCCCAAATTAAATTTTGGAATAATTTAGTTATTACCTATTTTGTTTTTTAGGAGTTCTAGGGAAAAATAAACCCTATGTTTTGCATTGTCCGCCAAAATTGATTCGATCCATAAAAGAATTTAAGCATAAGTTCGTCTGCTGTCTCTCTTTTTATTTGTTCCGGCACTATAATGCCATAATGCTGCTTCCTTTTGTCTTTTCGTCCTTTTGCCAATTTCAATCCCTTCCCCCCTATTGAATTACACACCTTTCCCCTCCGGGGAAGCTTCCCGTCCAACCAGGGTTGGACGCCAATTAACGGCAAAATCACCACTTATTGTTCTCCCCCACCGCCATTTTTTGCCATAAATTCCAAAACACAAGACTCAATTGACCATAATGGAATTGTGCCCTCGGGGCATGAAATAATGCAATGCCGCCTCTGGGCATGTGAAGCTGTAAAAAGCCCAAATTTGAATTTGGACATTTCTGAAAGAAGGCGCTTATGACGATGAAATTGAGTCATGCTTTCCGTTCATCGCTCCCAGACTTGGTAAACATCCGTCGAAACGGGCACATTTCCGGACTTTTCTCCTTTGGAGTCTGGGGAGGGATACTGTAAACATTTCTGGATGAAATTCTGGAAATAAATTTTTGTTAATTTATTCCTGGATATTTTCGGGAATGGAATGCCCAACCACCCACCCACCAATCACCTGCCACTAAACTACATCATTTCAATGTTTGTAATGCAATTAAATATTCTCCCACCCATTTTCCTCCCCCATTTTATAGAAAAACGCTGCCTGCCTTCATTCAATTTTTTCGACGAATTTAATATCATGTTATCAGTGTGTAGAATAGCAAATGACATTGTTCTGAATTCGGAGGCCGCCCCTAAACATTCCCTCCCTTTCGTTTGTGGCCCAACTCAATTAGTAAGTAATTCAGTGCACTAATTGACCTTTTAAGCAACTCCACCTATCAGTGGCAATTTGTCCCCATTATTTATTTTGCTTATTAATTTATGGCAACTTAATGAATGTCCTAAATTGAGCACATTTATTAAATGCATTTTAGGCGCTTTTCATTTATCGGTTAGAGCAACGAAACTAATGGACGGGACGGCATAAGCAAACAAAAAGTTTCTGTGCGGACGTTCGTTTTGAGATTGATGGGAAATTAAAGCCATCAGACATTGAAATTGTAAACTTTTTCAGAAATGAAAGGCCATTAAATGATAATTACCTTTTAAAGTCCACAAAACTTAACTTTTACACAAAATTGCGCCCCAGCCCCAAACTTTGTACAAATATAATCACTAATTGAGCATAAGTAATTTTAGACTTTACAAAAGCTCTGAATGACTGAAGCCGCAGTCGTTTTTTTAAACTTTGAGTTTTAAAATTTTATTATTTTAAACCCATAAAATGTTGGCTGACAAATGAGCGAGAAGCAATAATAATTAATCGCCTACGGCAAAAATGCATTGCTCACATTCACTTAAACAGCGTGACTATTGGCATTCGCAAATATCGTCCGTCCGTCCCCTTTAAAGCCCGGATTTACGTATTTATGCCATATTATACACACAAAGTGAATGTGATTCAAGCGGATTATCCCCCCCCCACCCCCGACACTTTGCGCACTTCCGAAGGCAACGGGTGGCAACGTTTGGTTGGGAACCACAACCGTTACAAAAAAAAGCCTTTCGTACGAGCAGAAGAATATTTTGTATTCATAACAAAAATATGTGAACCATTTTTAGTGTTTAATGAACGTTTTTTCATTTTAAAAATTTAAGAATATTTAATTTAAATTTTGGAGACCGAGTTTAGAAATATTTTTAAAAATTAAATGTTCTTAACCGATTAAAATATCACAAATATTAATCTATCTTTTAGTTTACAAAACAAACCTAGAGAGGCGTAAAAACTTGGCTTTAATTTACGAAACTTAAATAGCTCAGTAGACTTTCGCAAAATATTTGTATCCTTTTATATACCTTAGCTTTCAATTAACAATAATCATGCCATCTCTGATGTACACATTTTAACATTTTTATTGTGTCACATTTGAATCCCCAATTTATTAGCAACAATTTATTTCTGAAACAAATAATCGTCGTCACATAAAGCTCATGAAACAATTTTTTTGCTGACGTTCCAACGGCCGATTCCGACGGTTCATCCGGTCGGTCTCCCCCCCCCCCGGCGCTCTCTCCGCTCTCTCAACTCATTTATTAGTCCTTGGAGTTCAGCAGTATCCCGCTGAATTCCGTGCCAATGTTTGCCAAATCCATAAAACAATATTTGCGTAAGGATCTCCTCTCCATATGAGCAAAAATTCATTTTCGTCAAAAAGCTCAAATAAACTCAAAAAAAAAACTAAGTCAACCTTTTTGAAAATGTCCAAAAAATCATTTTAGAAATGGTAAAACAATTTGCATTTTTTAACACAATAATAAACATCGATTTATAAAAAATGCTTTCATTTTTATAATTTAAAGAAATTTTAATTTAAACAAATACTTTTCCTTTTTTTCAATAAAATTTTACCTAAATTAATATTTTAAGGGTTTTTTATTCGCTTATTAATATGAACGACACAACCGCCGGCGGCCAACAGCAGCTGCACCCAAAGCCAATCGCAACTGAACGTGAACTGCTTGACATTGTGGAGATTGTCTATTTGTCGTTGAGCGTTTGCATTGGCACTTTGCTCAATTCGATGGCCGTGTTTCGCCTCGTCCGCTACTCCAAGTCAGTGGATGGATGGGCTCATAAAGTTTAAAACTTTCAATTAAGTAAATAATGTTCAGTTTAAAATAAGAAAATGTTTCATTAATGTTGGTTCAAGACGTCCTTCGGCCAACGCCAAGCAGCATTGTCCGATCCGCCCCTTTTACATGAACGCGTTCGCCATGTTCAAATTCAACTTGGCCATCTCCGACTTTGCTATTCTGTTCATCCACGCACTTGGCAAGGCAAGTTTAAAAACTGAAACTGGCTTAAGTATACATACAAACAAATAGGACAGGTTGATAGAAGAGGAGTTAGCATCGAGTCTTGCGATCAAACAAAAATTTGGGATACGCTAATGGAAAAACTATTAAAAATTGGAAGCCTGGTATTTCGAGAATAATTTCTGTGAATTTTCTGATCAAATCTACTAAATAACGATCCAAGATATCTAACAATCACATAAACTTCAATAAGAATTGACCTTACGCGACACTCGAGAATAAGGCGTTTAAAATTAAAACTCAAGACTTTCGATGTTTGTCGCCATTATGCACCGTTTCAGATGGTGTGGCTTCTCTCTTATCGATGGCTGTTCGGTGATTTTGGCTGCCGGCTCTATCAGTTTCTGTCCGCGTTTGCCTATTATTCCAACTCCAATGTTGTGGTGGCCATCGGCTTGGACCGGCTAAAGGTCCGGAGAGTTTTTTTCAAATATTTTTTATTCAAATTTACTTTTCATATCGCGCAAAAAAATTTGATTGAAAATTATTGCAAAATATTCAATGACCTGAATTGTTAAATACAAGTTTAGTTAATTATTAAAAAATAAAAAAAGCGTCAAAAATTATTTAAAATTCATATGGTCCATAAATCAATTGAACATTTTTGACAATGGCAGAAATTAATACAAAAGAATTTATGCCGAATTTTAGGGGTAATAAAATATGGACCAAAAAGTTTTAGACAATTTTTGCCCTATTTTGAGGTGGTCTATTCGGGCCAAGTGCAGGGCGCGTCTTCGTCAACGCGTCGCGTTCGAATTTTTTTGACCATCGCATGGGCGCTGGCAGCAATTTGCGCACTGCCCCAACTCTTTTTCTGGACAAACTTTGAGTTGGGCCTCGGCTGGTCCCAATGTACGACCATTTGGCAGGTCGAATTCAGAGAATTTACATCAGATGATTAATCATTCAAAATAATTATTAAAATAAATGAATTTAATTAATTAAACGTCGTCTGTCTCCCAATGATAACAAAATTGTGAAAAAAAAGTTTTCAGATTGCGGAATACTCTCGAGCGTCCAGCATAATATCGAGCAAAAATTTATCGATGGCTGCCATGTCGTCGACCATTTCACAACAACAGCACGCGGATTATTCGTGGAGTGCCAATGCCAACACTCAGCTCGTCTACGAGATATTACACCAGGTAGACAACAAAAATATACTTTATTTTGTAATTCCTAAATAAAAAATGTTCTAATGAAATAGCTTCATTTTAAAGTCTTTTAAATAATTCCAAATGACCACTTTTTATACCAGAGAGCAGTTAATTTAGGCGTTTTACAATTATTATAGCGCTTTTAAATAAAAATATTTTGCTAGTCCCACTCCTTTAACCCCAAAAGCCTTTGTGAGGGGGGGGGATACAAACGAATCATTGGCAAAGACGGCGGCGGTCGATGAATTAGCGAGAAGATTCGATGGGATCAATGCATCGATTTGCACAAGGCACACTTTTCCCTATCGGCCCCGCAATTTTCGTCCGGTCGATGGAATCAATTTGTGGCGGGAGCAGTGGGCAGAGCAAATCGATGTATCGAATGAATGGATTAATTGAATTGAATTGTTGGGAAGGAATTTGGGGGAATGAATGGACTTGGCTCGTTTATGTACCTTTTTATTTATGCATTTTGTCTTGGGGGATAGGCCAAAAAATTGATTTCGTACAACCCTTTCTGTGCTTTCAATCGGACCGCGCGCGGGTCGAGTAAGTTCCGCCTTGTTCCTTGAATTAGAGAAAGCTGAAACTTTTTTTAATATTTTGATATAAGAATTAGTAAAATTTAACAAATTAAATTTTTGTCATAATGTCTGTCCAGTCGCTCAAATCTCGAGGAGCTTAACAGCGGCTAACATCCCTTCTCTGTTGTCCTCCAGGTGATCGTGTTCGTCATCCCACTGATCTCTCTGACCGCCTCCTATGTGCTGATCGTCGTCCGCGTGCTGCGCTATTCGCTTCGTCCCCCGCCCAGCTCCAACCTTTGCTCCTACTCCAGCTTCAACTTTGCAGACCAATGGGTGGATGGCGGCCAACCGGGCGCGGACGGAGAGGCGCCCGAACGTGCCGGAAGGTGGCAACGATTCGTCCGGAACAGAAGAAGTGACCGCTTGAGGCAAGAAGCATTGGCATTTTCTAACATTTTAAATACGGATCAAAAGAACTCATAAAAAATCCGATCACCACATCGATATCTATTTAAAAGTGTTTTTATTGAGCTTTTTAATTTCAATTTTGTTAAAATTTTTGGCAACGGAAATGAACGGACACTTTTAGTTTAAGACAAAACAAATTATTTTTTTACGTTTAGAAATTTTCTGCAGCGATTGCATTTGCTTCGTTACAGTGGCGATGACCACCTTTTGCAGCCGTCCTCCTCCACCTCGTTCAGCAGGACGGTTCAGCAACAACTGTCGACCACAAATGTCACCAACAGTTTCTATGGTCCACCATCCTCACCACCACCACCAACCATCACAGCCAACAACAACAGTAGCAGCGGGTGAGTTAGATTCAATTATGGAATACATTTTTATAAATTGGGTATCATTGACATGTTTAAGATGTTTTTTGATTGTTTTTGATGAAGCTATAGCAAAATTAAACCATTTAAACCCCGCTTTTGGTGGCCAAGGGACGGGAAATTTGCGATTGAAACGTTTTCTCAACGCGTACCTAAGAAGCATAGATTTTTGGATGGATGGAATGAACGCTTTTCACCAACACCATCAATTTAGTAAATGCCGGCACTGTACTGCTCCACCTCCGTCACCAAACACTATCGTAACCAATGGGAACTCCACGCACATAAATAACATCAGCGGCAACAAAACAACCAAAACATTTACCAAGTTTCCGTATTTTGTTGCTGACGATTATGCCAACAACAATTCGTCGCCGTATCAGCAGCCAATCGTTGAATCTGCCGCTGACCGGCTGCTGCTATTGACCAGTAGTAATTCATCGACGACCGCGCAGTCGATGAAGGAGCAGCAACCCAACTGCAGGAGCAACTGCAAGAGGCTCAGCATCGAGCTGTACAACTTCCCGTAAGCGTTTAAATCTGGTGGTGCTTTGAGTTCATTACTGCCTCAATCGATTCGGGATCAACTACCAACTAATTCATGGCAAAATTCCAAAGTAGCAAATCGAAATTTACCCGCAGGGGAATTAATTCTGCCAAAACAAAAATATACATAATGTTCAAGCAGTACTATCATCGATCAAATGCTTCAGGCATTGCCATCACTATCGGCCAAAGCGTTGCAGTCTGAACCTGGTCAACTTCACGCCGTCGGTGGTGGCGGCGGCAGAGCATGACACGTCATTCTCCGCCACCGCACGTCTGCTGATGCCCCGCAGCGGTGTACGCCCCCGGTGTTTGCCTCAGGCTGTTTCCAATTATGGACAATGCGTCATCGCCGCAAGGCACAAAATATTCTTCGACGGCAACCCGTCGACTGCCGCGCCAATTTCGCCGTTGTGGCGCCGTCAGATGCGCTCCAAAGTGTTCATCCGATCGCTGCTAATTGTTGTTGCCCATTGTGCCTTCTGGCTCCCGTACAACTGTTAGCTTTTATTTTAACCGGGCGTTTAAAGATTTTAAAATCGTCAATTGGCCCAGACAAATGCCTTCGCAAATATTTTTGGGATATTTTGCCCGATCACTATTGGCTTTAAAGATATATTATTTATTTAATTAATCGTTTTTCTTCAAATGTTTAATGACCATCAAAATTATGGGCATTGTTCTCTATTTTCAGTACTCAATCTACTCCGTTTTACCAACGAATCTTTGTACACCCAATTGATGGACAGGGGAGCACTTCTGGTGGAGGATCTGATCGTAATGAACAGTCTGATCAATCCGGTGCTCTACGGATACGGCAAATGATGCCGTCGTCCAATGTCCAATTTATTGTAATAATCTGCTGCTGTATATATTCCAATTTCAATATAAAATAAATGTTTTAAATTCGTAAAAATGTTGAAAAAACATTTCCCGACGCAAAATGGTCAAACGCCGGCGAGGGTGTCTCTTATACACATCTAGATGTGTATAAGACGCTGATGTTGCATTGGTCAGGCTTTTTATGCACATTTCTGTTCCCACCGGGCGCATAGTTAATTGTTAATTGTTTTGCAAACGATTGGAGTTTAATAATATTAGCAACAAACATTTCTTTATCCAAATACTATGGGTCATTTAATTTAAGCCTTTTAATTAATATTTAAACCGGTTTTATGCTCGTTCCGCAGCTGGCAGGTGCTTTTGTCCGATTTGGCCTACCGGACATTTTGTCCTTTCCCCTATTACCGTACATTTTATCCGATTTAGCCTACCGGACATTTTGTCCTTTCCCCTATTACCGTACATTTNCAATTAAATTCATTAACATAAATATTCATTTTTGGTAGAAAAAATAAAGAAAAATCGGGACGCTTTCCATTCGCAAACAAAGGAAATTTGTTACCCAAACAACGACTAACTGATAGCAAAACAATGCAATGCAAATAATATAAATTTGTTTATAATTCGTATAAAAAAAAGGGGAGAACAAAAATTTGTCGGATTTCTGTCGACATAAAAACAAAAAAATGTTCGGGTCAAATGTGCGCCCGCCCGCCTCTCGGCATTGGCTGACTGAATGTGCGCGCTGGCGCCTCTTCATCGGCGCAAATCGTCGTGATCAAAAACGGTCTGGTAGGGGTCATAGGACTGCGACACAATCTGTCCAAAATTGATCAGAATTAGGATAAATGTATCGGTATTTGGGCGTGTAACGCAAGTTTTGACTCCCATGAAAGTTTATTAGAAAAAAATTATTTTCTCAAAATAATATTTTTTTGGGTTAAAAATTTCCCATTTGAGAGGATCAATTTATGTTATTTTTTAATCAAATGGAAACAAAAACAAAAATGAAATAAAACATTGGCTGATACTTTGTTTTGAGCTTTTAAAGATTGTAAAATTGGGGGGTTTACACTTCCCCCTTGCCCCCCCCCGCATTTTAAGTAATAATTTACGGTGCGCCCGTCGAAGAACCGTCCGCCGATTCGCGCCTCCTCCGCTTGCAACGGCTCGACAAAACGCACAAATATTTTCACAGTGTGCGGCGACTGTATTTCCTGTACCATTACGACCTTAAAACGGGGGGATTGGGTGCGGTAAATGGCCGCCGAGGCCGGCGTGGATTTTTTTTTTGCGGGAATTCGTCAGAAAGTCGAGCGGTATCAAATCCGGGAATTATTTTTATAATTTTCCGAGTCGGGAGGGATTTCCGGACAGAAATCTCTCGAAAAATCAGTCCCGCCCGAAAACTCGCGAAACGGGACTTCCGTCCACACCCTACACATTCAGAAACGGGCCTTTTTTTTTCTAAATTCGAATACTTGGAGCTCAAATTGCCCTCTTTTAGTGCCAAATGCCATTTTTAGAAATTTGCCACTTTTTTGAACGTTGTGAAAATTTTTGAGAAAAAGAAGTTTTCCAAAAATACATAACCCCCCCCCCCCACATCTAGATGTGTATAAGAGACAGATGTAGGATGTTTTTATTTTTGTCCCCGGTTTTTCTGGCATTCAATACATAATTAAGACAGAACACGACATAATAGGGGTACAGCCATGCATAGCTATAACCTACGGCTTCTGGTGATTTTTCCACCTTTTAGGGTTTTTGTCACGCTTTTCGGTATTTTTTAAAAAACCAAAAAGGCGACAAAAAATGATTTAGAAGAAGGAATAGCATTTTTATCGTTAGCCGCGTTTCTGCCTCGAAA
>MEIZ01000003.1:840119-852519 GCA_001723225.1 Globodera ellingtonae | reverse complement strand
TGGCGGCCGTGTGAAGCCGATGAGTTTTGACCTCTTCAAGGAAATGATCGGCGCTGAGGTTTGAAGTCGAAGCAGGGGCGTATCCAGGGGGGGGGGTGAAATCAGGGGAATTCCCCCCCCCCCCCGAAATGAAATTTGAGAAAAAAAACAAGAGGGGGGACCCTTTTGTTTTGCACTTTTACAATTTTTTTGACCAATTTTCTTAACAAATTGCATCAAAAATCAAAAAAATTTTCTCGGCGGCGCTTAGGGCATGGGACGGGGGGGGGGCGAGGGGTCCAGCAATTTTTTTCAAACAATAATAATATTTCCCCAAAAATGAATGCACCCCGATTTTTTTTTGTGCGAGGGGATAATGGTTTTTCAAAAAAAAGTGATTTTGGGGATACAGACTAGGGTCCTATTTAGCATTGGATTTCGTTTAAACGAGTTCGACGGCGGCACCAGAAATTTTTTTTTAGAATTTTAAACATTTTTGTTAAGAAATTTATCAGGAATTTCGCTTCAGGACACATCGTCGGTACAGAATGACAAGAACGAGGATGCCACGCCGGCGGCATTTCAGGTGGACACATGAAGAAATAAAAGACCAAAAAAAGAATCAGAATTTTTCAAACATTCTGATCAAATTTTATTGTTTGCGATGGTCTGATCACTCTCCGTAATATTTAAGGAGCGCGTCCGAATCCGTGACAACGATGCGCGCCTTCTGTTCACCCAGGAGTTGATGTGTAACTACCGTTCTTCTGTGCTCGTGCTGCCCAAAATGGCGGTGAAACACGAGGGCATCGACGAGTTCCGGGTGGAGAATGTGGAGAACGAAATTCGGGAGGAGTACTCCAAATATGGCCAAGTAACCGATGTATGTGACCCTTTCTTTCTGGTGAGGAAAATGGCGTTACCGATTTGTGAGCAACAAAATTCAATCCTTAGTGGGGCTTAATTGACCCGATTTGAATTTTGATGACAGATCGCCATCATATAATTTTGAATTGCAAATTTCTTTAATAAACCAAATTCTAAAATTTCCTCAAAGGCGCATCCTCCTTTCTCAAATGTTTAGAAAAGCCGAAAAACCAAATTAGTGACATATTTTATAATGTGAGAGAGGTGTGGTAATCAGGAATTTATTCAAATAACAACAAAAAATGATGGAACTCAAAACAATTCATAAATAAACCCTATCGGAATTAAAAAAGATTATTTAAAACATTCGGAGGAAAAGGATAAAAATGCTTTGTGGAAGGGCGTGCCAATGGGAAATTGGCCACTCGAACTCTCACAAATTAGCCCGTTCTCCACACAAATTGCACCGCCGTTGTCCACCAATTGCAGCGTAAATTTTGGTGTTTTGCCGTACACCCACTCACCACTGCGCAAATTGATCAGAATTTCATCAATGCCTGTCGTGAAAAAAATGAAAATTATTAAAATAATAATAAATTTATATTTCAATTTTTGCCTCGGAGTTTGTCCATTTCGCCTCCCCAGCGGACCAATTTACTGCTTTCGTACTGCGAAATGAATGCTCTGAGCACACAGTCCGTCACCTTTAATATACAAAAACATCACTTTTTGCAAACCGCCGGGGATTTTTTGTATATATAAAAAGAACAATAAGTAAATATTTATCTGCAAAAAAAGACGATACCTTTTCCACCAATTCCTCCGTGCAGACCAAATGGTTTGTGCCGTGCTTTATATGTTGTGCCAAATTGCCCACCGATTTTGCGGGAACGCTTCGACTTGCATTTGTCTCAATGCGATTCTTAATAAATTTTCATCTATTTTTTACGTTTCCAACGGCCCTAAAACCATTTCACGACTTTATGAGTAGTTCAGAAATGGTATAACAAAATTTGTAAAAAAAAATTTAAAAAAATTTCGGGCCAAATTCTTGGAAAATCTCAACAACAAAGACGATTTTTTTAAATTAAAATTTGGTGTTAATTTCATGTATTGCAACAAAAAAATTGTTTAATCCCTCGAGTGCGCTCGTAAAGTCCGGCAGTGCCATTAAGCGCCGCCGCGGTTTTATTTTTTCAAATTCCCTTTAATATTTCGAATTTTTCCGGATTTCGGGGCCTTAGGGCAAAAAGTATTTTTTTAAGGATTGCCCAAATTTTTGTGCCGTTCAGTTGCTCGACTAACTTTGAAGGGCGAATTGAGTGAGTGCCGAAGTGCGTCCATGCCGACATCGACCAACAGAGTGAAGTGGTGATAGGCCCGGCCACGCGCAATTCGGGCGGCGGTGCCCGACACTTTGGCGCCTCCATTTGGCGGCTTCCCAATAAGCAAATCGTCACGCGAATTTGCAATCAGCCTTGAAGTGCCAATGCCAACATCGTCGGATGGACGGCAAAGCAATTCGGCATTCAAAAAATGGGCCAAAATTTGCAAATTCCTTTTGCGCGAATGTCCTTCGTGTGTGGTCAGCAGACTGATGTTTAAGTTGCCTGAAAAGAAACAAATAGGGGAAATGAGAGCAAAATGAAACAAAAATTGGAATGCCATTCCGGAATCAATTAATTTGTGTGGTCCTACATCTGTCTCTTATACACATCTAGATGTAGAAAGAAAGGGTCACATACATCGGTTACTTGGCCATATTTGGAGTACTCCTCCCGAATTTCGTTCTCCACATTCTCCACCCGGAACTCGTCGATGCCCTCGTGTTTCACCGCCATTTTGGGCAGCACGAGCACAGAAGAACGGTAGTTACACATCAACTCCTGGGTGAACAGAAGGCGCGCATCGTTGTCACGGATTCGGACGCGCTCCTTAAATATTACGGAGAGTGATCAGACCATCGCAAACAATAAAATTTGATCAGAATGTTTGAAAAATTCTGATTCTTTTTTTGGTCTTTTATTTCTTCATGTGTCCACCTGAAATGCCGCCGGCGTGGCATCCTCGTTCTTGTCATTCTGTACCGACGATGTGTCCTGAAGCGAAATTCCTGATAAATTTCTTAACAAAAATGTTTAAAATTCTAAAAAAAAATTTCTGGTGCCGCCGTCGAACTCGTTTAAACGAAATCCAATGCTAAATAGGACCCTAGTCTGTATCCCCAAAATCACTTTTTTTTGAAAAACCATTATCCCCTCGCACAAAAAAAAATCGGGGTGCATTCATTTTTGGGGAAATATTATTATTGTTTGAAAAAAATTGCTGGACCCCTCGCCCCCCCCCCGTCCCATGCCCTAAGCGCCGCCGAGAAAATTTTTTTGATTTTTGATGCAATTTGTTAAGAAAATTGGTCAAAAAAATTGTAAAAGTGCAAAACAAAAGGGNAAACCTTCGTCGTGGTAAACGGCTCCTCCCCCGCTGTGTCTTCGCGCCAGTCGTATCCCATTGGCTTGACAGAAACGCACATCGCTTTCCAACCACGGGTTTTGATATCGGCCGATCACAACTGCTGGGGAATTCCTTGGACAATCGTTTAGCGAAAAAGGCAAAATTAGAGGGTTCTGTCGACTAATAAATAATCCGGGAACTCATTTTTTTTGCTTTAAAAGCGTCAAATTGTTGCCAAACACGAAACCAAAATCGAACATTTGATGAGCTTTTTTAAGAGTAGAAAATACTTTAATTTCATTAAACATTCGACCATGCAGTCAACCTCCAAATCAGAAGAGAATCGCCATTGCTGCACATGTTGTGGTTTCGAAAAAGCCATTCTTCAAATGCGAGATTCTCGAAAATACAGCGAGAGGATGACACAAAAACAGTGACCAAGCCCGAACTTTTTGTTCCAAATGCCATTCAGGCATAAAAAGTGCAGTCAAATGATTTGAATTGAACATTTTTAATATTTAATTTCAAAAACTGACAGAAAAAGTAGTCGACCGGATTTTTTAGAGTTTAACCTATTCTTTATTTTGCAAAAGGGTTGACGAGAGAGGCCCGAAAATAGCATTTATTTCATGAAATCGGATTTTGCAACTGCAAAGCGTTAATAAATTTTTGAAATTGCCTGCACATTAGTGGAAATATTATTGAGAGTGTAAATGAAAGGCGTTTTTTTCTGTTTTTATTTATGCTAATTCCGCTTGCTCCGTTTTCCTTCTCTGCCACATTCTTTCGTTTTTTTAACCTGTCTTCTTTTCCGCAGACATTGCACACTCTCTCTCTCCCGTTTCTGCCTCTCTCTAACCGCAAATGCACAGACATTGCACACTCTCTCTCTCCCGTTTCTTAGTTTCTCTAACCGCAAATGCAACCCATCAAATAATTTACTCTCCAATTGTCTCCATCCTATAAAAGAACAGTGCACTCGATCCGTTCCATTGGCGAACATTGGTCTGATGCCGTTTCCTGCATTCGACTGGAAGGCTCACCAAACTGTTCTCGGATGGCATCTCAAATGCCCAAAGCGAGTCGAGTCGACCGACCCTCCGTGCACGGAGTCTCATCTCCCATCAAAAAAGCGCCCTAAAGAGGCAGCTCAATAAAAACCGGCTACGGCCAGTGAAACATGGAGACAGTGTGAGGCCACCGACTGAGTGCAGTTGCATCCGGTTGGAGTCAGACCCCGCGATGTTCGCTCAATTTTTTATATTTTAAAAAATATCACTTGTCTCGATTGAAATAATTTTTTATTTAAATAGTCTATTAGTCAGGGAAACTTATAATTGTAACCACATAAGTACATAATTCCTTTCAAATTTGTCAAAAACAATCATTTTTCCCCTAATTGAGGGATACGGTACAAGCTTTTAATGCACATCCGGAGTGTTAAGTAAGTCTGCTTTTGATTTTGGATAAACATTTTTCTGATCCCAATTTGCTACGCAACTCAGAGAATTAACTAGCGTCTTCCATTAAGCATTTGGCAAATGCCGACTTTGCATTAGAGCAGCCGTCCGTCCCCATTCCATTAGGGCAAGGCACTTAATCACACACACCTCACTATCGTCGGCATCGTCTCAAATGAATGCCGTAAATGTCGCTGCTCCGGAAATTTCCTTTTTTTCCCTTAACCCCCCCCCCCCCACTCACCTCCATCCATTTATCAAAGTTTAGCGCTTCCATCCTTAGAAATACGAATTTAAAAAAAAGAAATTGAGGAATTGAACAATAAACAAGTTTTGAATCTTTCTGTTGAAGAGGTTGGAACGTCCGTCGTTCACCATCATGCTTCTTCCTCCATCTCCACCCAACCTTTTCGAGCTGTTCCTGCTGCTATTCATCATTTCATCGCTGCTGCCCCTTTCGGTTGTGCCAAACATTGTGAAAATTGCGCATCTCCAACCCAACAACCCGGCCATTATGCATGAGCCGCAGGTGCTGAAGTTGTGCGCGGCCAATTTGAAGGACAAGAAAGTGTTGCCGGATGCAATTAGCCTTGAGTGAGTAGTTCACATCGACTCAAAAATGGAAATAATAGCAATTTTTGTACCCGGTTAAACACACAATTATATTTTTTGCGTTGGGCATTTTCGTTTATTTAATTTTCTTCTGCTGGCGGTAGTTTTCGATCGGAGACAAAAACAGGACTTTGATGGCCACGAAACATTTAAAATTCAGAATAAAAATCGGAAATTTGTTGGTATTTAATTAAATTAAAAAGAAAACTAAAATCTTATCACCACGTTCGTTCTTCTTCCCCAGAATTATCACGATGGAATCGTGCATTCGTTTTAGCGGAGTTGAGCATGCCGCCTACCTGCACTATCTGCGCAACTCCAGCGTGTACTTTGGGCCCGGCTGCAACAATGGTATTCAAATAAAAAAATTATTTATGAGAAATTTTTAAAAAATTTAAAAATGCCACAAAAAGCATTCTAATCAAAAAAACTCATGGGCAATATGTTCAGAAATGCTCGTCATCGGTCGTCTCGTTTCACGCTGGAACGGTATTTTATAAGTGTATTGAATGAATGCCCGTTTTTACATAATTCAAAATTCAGTCCCTATTATTGCTCATTTGTCCGGCGATGACGCGCTCTCCGATCGATCAGGTTTTGCTTTGTCCTTGCTTTTACAAATCCGCAACGCAACCTGATCAACTCCATGACGTTTTGATTTGATCTGTCTTCTGATTCCCCCATCAATTTCAGTTTTTGACACTTTGGGCTCAGTCGCCCTAACATCCGCAACAGAAATGGCGCGGGCCACATTGACCTTTCTTCAACTTTACGGATGGAAACAGGCGTGACTACAAATTTTAGCCAATTTTTAAAAATTTTTTTTCCGGAATTAGGTCGGCCTCGTGAAAGCCAGTGTGAACTTTGATCGATTGTCGTTGCATTCGCTGAAGGGCTATTTGAAGGATTCCCAGATCGAAGTGAACGTCGARATCGARCTGGACCCGTTCATGACGCCGGACGAGATCATCGCCACTGGAAAGCTGAAGCAGCTGCGAAACAGAGCCAGAAGTACGTCGTGTCCACTAAATCGGATGGCTTCTGCAGAGATGGCTTTTTTGGCACTTTCTGTGCCAATTTGACCGAATCTTTCCCTACAGCAAATGATTTTTACAGTAATCATCGTCGAGATGGGACTGGACTTGCACACCTCGCGCTCTTTCATGGTGGCCATCGCCCGATCTCAGATGAAGAATCCGGCTGAGTACGTCTACATCATCCCGTGGCTAGCGCATGTACACATAATTTAAAAATGAATTATAAATAAAAGTAAAAATAATTATGCTTTTCAACCACCACGACCTCTCCAACAAAATGAATGACAAAACTTCAAAATTTTGTTTCTTGCTTGTAATGTCAAAAATTGAGCTCACCCCCCCCCCCCAAAGATGCACGACCATTACCCATGGGAAGCGAGCAACATCGACAAATTGGAGAGCCGGGTGGCATTCGACGACACCATCGTAATCACCGCCCACGGCTATGACAAAAAATTCATTGAAGAGTTCGAACTCGGCTTCTCAAAAGTGACCGGAGTGATCAGCAGCCATGTGAGAGTGATTAATAAAATATAAAATGTGTCATCTTTTTGGAAAGATTAGTTCAAAATTCCAATCGATTAAAATGCCACCAGCCAGTTGGCTTGGCCGTTTTAGGCCTGGTTGGCATTTTGTCCGGTTGGCATTTCGTCATGACACGAAAACCATCACAAATTTGCTAATTGTTTTAAATTTCTACAGTATGCCACCCTCTCTTACATGTCCCTTTACGATGCGCTCTATCTGGTCTATTTAAAGTTGAAATTAAAAAAGGCTTTATTATCATTTACAGTATGGCCTTGCACTTCGAGACGCCTACGAGGAGACTAAAAATGAGAGTATTTATGTGGATGGAATGTTTTTGTGGCGAAAAATGACCGCCCGACAATTCATCGGTTCGAATTACTTTGTTTTTTCTGAATGCGATTGTTTATTTTCAAAGCTTTTAGGCGCAACAGGCCAAGTGTTGATGAACAATAAGGCCGTCCGGGTGCCCAGTTATGCCACGTATTTGACCAAAAATGGCACAATGCGCATTGTTGTCGAGTTGGAAGCGAGGCTGGGCGACAAGCTCAAGTGCGCATTGTCGGACAACGACTGTTCCGAACACGTACGTGGGTGGGTTTGGCACGTTGTATAGGGAAGAAAGTGCCCTCCCGCTGGTTGGACGGTCAAGACGCCTCAGGGCAGGAGCATAAAAAGCTTAATTTGTAAGAGGGACGGACGGCCTGGTGGGAACGCCCGGACTATCAAAAGGAATTAGGCAAATCAGAGATTTTGAAATCAAATTTTATCAGAATTATATTTTGAATTGGTTTACTTTAGAATCTCTTTCAAACCCCACTAATTGACTTAAAATATTTCTTTAATTATATCTAATTACAGAATTTATATTTCAAATTTAAGGTGGCCCACGAGGTGAACAGCCACTACTGGATCACCTATGACGGCCAACTTCCGGTCGATATGCCGAAGTGCGGCTTCGACGGCAATCTCTGCGACTACTCCACGCTGTACATCATGCTCGGCGTGGTTCTCTTTTTCGCGAGTGAATTTTTGCAAAATTTGTTCAATTTGTGCAATTTTTTTGAAATTTTTAAGTCATTGTGCCCCTGGGCTATTTGCTATACGCCAAAGAGTTTGTGGTTTTAAATTAATTTTCCAACAATTTTGAACAACTTTGCTTGACCAGGAAACAACGAATGCTCTACGACATGACGTGGCGAATCCCTCGGGAGCAAGTCAAATTGTTGGAGGCAAAGAACCTGCGATCGGTTGGCAATTTGAATTCAATCGGACTTTGACTAAAATTCGCTGTCCAGAGAAACGCAAGCTTTTGCCCGTTCAGCGCTCTTCTGGCTCTTTTGGAAAGTCAATGACCAGTGCCACCGATTCGTTCAGTGTCGGCTCCGAGACGGCCAACTCGCGTCTGTCGGCCAAGCAAGCGATGGCCAACGGAGTCCGCTGCTCGTATAAGCGATTCCAACAGACGCGCAACCTCAGCTTCAACAAGGAGGAGCTATCCCATCTAAAGGAGGTTGGTTCAACACCAGCAACAAGTTCACGTTGGAGTTTAATCCAATTGCTAAAAAATTAAAATAATGTTGAAATGATGTCAACGCGGCCAAATGGATTTAAATCTTATAAATATCAGTTAAAAATGATGGAATTCGAGAACTTGAACAAATTCTACGGCATCTCCTTCAACCAACAAAACGAACTGATCGTTTTATGGATTCTGTGCCAACGTGGCAGTCTCGAGGTGAACAAAGTTTCAACATCATTCTTTTCCATTTGATCGATCCTTGGGGAGATGCACTCATTCTCAGATCAGTTCCATATTATGGGCAGATCAAGCGGTCCATATGCCCAACGATATGGAATTAAAATAGTGATTTCCCGAAGCATTGTTTATGTTTCAGGATGTGGTGTTCAACGACGAGCTGAAGATCAGCCGGAACTTCCAAGTTTCATTCGCCAAAGACATCGTCAAGGTACTGCTCGCTCTTCTTTCTATTTAACTTGAGAGTTTGTTGTCACGCGCGATTCCGAGTTGAGCATTTCCAAATTTAAAATGAATTCTTTTGCTCAACAATATTTTAATCAAATCATCAAATCATCAATTGATTAATTTTAATAAAAATAAACGGAAGAATCTGAAATCGGAATTCCGTCCCATCAGAAGTGTACGAAGTCGTGTTTGTTTCTTTGTTAAAGGGGCTGTACTTTCTTCACACTTCGCCCATCAAATACCATGGCTTTTTGTGTCTGCAAAACTGTTTGGTGGACTCAAATTGGTAAGAGAATGCCAACACAATTTGGACAAAAAATAAATGATTGTAACAAAAGTATGTTTGTGTATGTTTTGATTATTAATTTTTGTTTTAAGGAATGTGAAATTGACCAATTTTGTGACGGAACAAATCGTCGGGGACAAGTTGCGGCACAACGAGCTCAAATACATGACGGAATCGAGGCTGAAGACGCACAAAAAGGCAAAGAAGCCGACGGCCAACAAGGACGAGGAGAAGAAGACAACGGCGGGACGAAGAGAGGACAGAGAAGAGAGAGAAAAGGTCAGAGAGAGAGAGAGAAAGAGAGAGAGAGGGATGGAAGAAAGAGAAAAAAGAGGTAGAGAAAGAGAGAAAGATTGCGTAAAAAAAGAGAGAGGAAAATAATGTAAAAAATGAAAATATAAAATGAAATTAAATCGACGAAAAAGCAATGAATGAATTGAATTGGACCCAATCCAAAAGGATCGAGACCGGGAACGAGAAAAGCGGCGCCGGAATCGGGAAAAGGAGCGCAGCGGTGCGGACAGTTCGGAGGACAGCCGAAGCGTGACGGACGAGGAGTTGGAGCAGTCCAAGAAAATTTACGAGAAATCACATTTAAAAAGTTTGTTGGCAGGCAGCTTTTGTGGGCGAAATTTAACAACAAAAATACACAACAACTGTTTTAATTTAAAAAATTGTGCCTTCAGAGTACATTCAACAGGCGCCGGAGATCATTCGCGAGTTCATTTCAACCAAACATTTGCCTCCGGGCAGTCAGGCAGCGGACGTGTACAGGTTGTATAAGCAAAATCTGAAGCTTGGTTGGCGTTTATCGGGTTTATATAATCCGATCGGGATCCACCAGGCCGACAAAGTCTAAAATAAGAATTAATAATAGCAAAGTGGAATTAAGCAGGTTTAAGCTCGAATTAATTCACTTTTTTCATTATTTGTAGCCTCGGCATGGTTCTCTACCAGATTCTTTTCAAGTTGGAGCCATTCTACGAGCGAAATATGCAGCCGAAAAGTGCAAATTTTGAAAAAAAAATAGTAAAATTTAAAGCAAAATTTGTTCCGTTCAGAAATAATGGAACGAGTTGCGCTTGCCAACGAAGACGAACAAATCATCCGTCCCGCCTTTCCCAAGCAACAAATTTCGGCCACCGAAGAATCCTACAACTTCCAACTCCTTTCGGTATGCCGCAATTTTCGATATGCTTTTTGTTTGAATGGATGATACTGTATAATCCACATTTACTGGTTACTGTAATTGTTTCTTTAACTTGGCGTGGTGTGGGGGGCACTGATTGATTTTGACGTAGGCCCTAGAGGCTTGTTGGCTAGAAATCCCGGAAATGCGTCCGAACATCAAACGGATGAAAACGATGGTCAACGCCAACCTGAAGTCGACAGGAAGCGGCAGTTTGGTTGATCAGATGATGAAGATGATGGAGGATGTACACATTAATATTATCTAGAGATCGGAAAGCTTAACTTCATAAATTTGATCAAAAAATCGTAATTAGTAGACCCAAATTAATGAACAAACTTTTGATCCCGAAAGTTTGACCTATGAGATTTGTTTCAAATTCCTTGGAAATTGATCATCATTTCGACAGAAAACATTCAAAATTTGAATTTTCCGATCTCTAATTCGACTCATTTGTCCCCAGAAAATTACATTTTTTTTCAGTACACAACAAATCTTGAACAATTGGTCAAAGAGCGGACGCAATTGTTGGAAGAGGCACAACAGCAGGCCGACCGATTGTTGAAGAATATGTTGCCACAGTCGGTTAAATTATCTAATTTTTTGTTGTTGAAAATTTCGAGTCTAAAGATCGATCGCGGAGGATCTGAAGGCGGGCCGTCCGGTGGTGCCCCAATATTATTCAAATTCAACCGTTTTGTTCTCCGACATTCGCGGCTTCACACGCATTGCATCAACCTCTACTCCAATCCAGGTCATATGCAACAGAAATGTAACCGGATTCCGTTTTCCGAATTCCTGTTTTTTCCATTTTTGGGTCCAGAATTTTCGGACTATTTGTCAAAAAATCCGGAAATTTACAAATTGGCAGGGTTTTTCATTAAACCTCGAAAAATTTAGCCGAATTTGAAACTCGGATCGAACTAAACTCGAAGCAACCCTGTTGGTCAGTATCTGATCAAACTTTTTGAACTGATCTGTGTGTCATATGATCGGGTCAGAGATCACTTTTAGCTTGGATCTGTACAAACACTAGCGGACCAACTGTTTGCGTTTATGAAAATTCAATGTTTTTTAAATCGACACCCATAAACTAAATAAACAAAACAACTCGTCAGGTGGTCAGCTTTCTCAACGATTTGTTCTCCGGGTTTGACGCCATCATTTCCAAACATGACGCGTACAAAGTGGAAACGGTGAGAAAATAAATGATCGATTGAAAATGAGTTGAACCCCGACCCCGAAAATTGAACGTCCCCGACCCCGAAAATTGAACGTCCCCGACCCCGAAAATTGAACGTCCCCGACCCTGATCCCCGACATGGCCAACCCCGACCTCCTCGACTTTCCTACCCACGAAGTGTCGGGGAGCAACCTTAGTTTGAACTCTGTAGAACTCCTTTTTTGGGTTTTTCTACATTAGTGATCAAAGAATTCAAGTAATAGCCACCGATTGGGGAACCAAAATAAACTGTGGCCTTATTGGCGTAAATGCACGGACATTTGGCACAGATTGGCGATGCCTACATGATTGTCAGCGGCGTGCCGCGCGAAAATGGCAATGCCCACGTGCAACACATTGCCGAAATTGCACTCAAAATGCGCATGGTTAGAGAAGTTGAAAATGTTCATTGCCTTCTATTGGTGTAAAACAATAACAACCAGTTCGTGACCAACTTCAAACTCGTGCACAAGCCGGAAGAGATCATGATGGTCCGCATCGGCTTTCACAGCGGGCCGGTTGCGGCTGGAGTTGTACGCATTTCTTTCATTCATTTAAAAAATAATAATGCTCTTCAAGGAGTTTAGGCGTTTAAAAAGGTGGTAAAATTCAATTTTGTTTAAGCAATGTTTTCCAAGTGCGTAAATTCAAATTTGGTCCTCTATTAACAGTTTTCGTCGATTACAGTATCCCCCCCCCCACATCTAGATGTGTATAAGAGACAGATGTAGGACCACACAAATTAATTGATTCCGGAATGGCATTCCAATTTTTGTTTCATTTTG
>MEIZ01000003.1:825870-839999 GCA_001723225.1 Globodera ellingtonae | reverse complement strand
CGTGTTAATGTTTCGGCCTCCGTTTTGAAGGTTGGTTTGGCCGCGCCACGCTACTGTCTGTTTGGTGACACTGTAAACATGGCGTCGCGAATGGTTTTGTTTTGTTGTCCTCCTTTAATAAAACATTAAAATAATCTAATCTTGTTTTAAGGAATCCACTGGAATGGCGAATAAAATTCAGGCAAAAACAAATTAGGTATTATTATTTTAAACTAAATTTATTGACAGATCAGCGAAAACTCGTACAATCTGCTCAAATGCTTCTATGCCCAATTCGTCGTGGTCGAAAGGGGCAAAGTGGACATTAAGGCGGGAAATATTAAATTTAAAAATTAACAATAATAAAGTCCCCCCCCCCCCCATTTTAGGGAAAAGGCGAATGCACAACTTATTTTTTGGAGGGAAAAGAGAATCGCCGGGGGCTCTGATCCATTTGTCGGCGCTTACCGAAGGGATGGCGGCGGCTTGCCGATGAAAAATTACGCATTTTTCTAATTTAAAAGCTCCCTATTTTCGCTGCGTATGAAAAGCATTTTTCGTTGGCCCGTCGCTGAGCAAATAATAAGTCCCAAAGAAAGGCAATTTCGAGTGGTTTTGTGTTAACCACAAGTGTAATAAGCTCTGCATTCATTCCATTATTACTTTGGAAAGATTTGAGTTGACCAGACATATCGCTGACACTAGTTTAAGTTGACAGGAAAGTTGGGGCCAAGGCTTCACGAAAATAAATCATTTCGATGTTGGACGAAAACGAAACGAACAAAAAAATAGATACGATAAAATACTCGTTTTTTACAAAACGAAATTCTTCCGCGAATCATAATAATATAGATCAAAAATCATTTTCATTTAAAAACAAAACGATAAATATTTTTTTATAACAACAGAAATGGTCGAAACAAACCCAAGAAAATAAATAAATAAATAAGCAACCAAAGCAAAGACACTTTGCCCATCAATTTCAACGGAATTTGCACTCCTGCTCAAAAGGAATCAAATTCTAAAATAAAAACTGAAAATCCCCTCACAAATGTTGCATTTCCGAGCACCTTCAGCATGAGTTTCTTCAGCTTCTTCTGATGCATCTCAATTTTCTTCTCAATTATCTGCAACTTTAAACAACAACATTTTTGAATTTAAAGATTAATAAGCAAGAAAAATTTAAAAATTTTTATTTTAAAATATTTCTAAACGGGTCGGTCAAAAATTGTTTGTACTCTTCAGCATGAACTTTGGTCTGTACCAAGCAGTACACCTCACCCCCCCCCCCATTCTTGCCTGTTTGATTCGGCTCAGTTCGCGCTCCTCCGACTCCATTGTGGCCAATGCGCGCTCGTACTTCTCTAAGAGGGCGTGCCACGGGGCCATCTTTTGATTTACGATCTGAAATTTACATTAAATCGATCAGCAATTCCAAGTTGACTCTGATCTTAAGAAAGCAAATGGCGACATCCTTCCTACTTCAATCACATCATCAACCCAATCAGCGAACACCAGAATCTGAAACAGCACAACGGCAGCGAGCAGTGCACAGATGGGATGTCGGGAGAACAACAAAGGTGGAGGAGGGCCCATTTGAGCAAAACCAATTAAAAAATATGGCTCATCACCCGTGAGCTAAGATATTGTCTTGTAAAAGGACCGAGAGTTCGGGAGGTTTCGACGACTCGGACATTGACATTTCGGGACTGGACTTGTGAGTTGGGAGGGGTTGGCTCAGGATCAGGAAACTTTGTTTGATTGATTTTCGGCCGATTATGGAAATGCCAAAAAATGTTATTTGGAATCGTTGGTAAGGCTCTATTCGAGACCGCGATCAGATCATGATCAAGTTAATCGGAGATGAACCCTACAAAAAAATAAAATTGGGAAAGTCCATTCTGATCAAACACCGGAGGCGGAGGGGGAAAACAAATAGAATCGAGCAGTCCATCATCAAAATTCCAGTCGGATGGACATATAAAAACCGCATTTCCTTCTTTTTACTTTCCTTTTTTAGACATTTCCCTTTCATTGCTTGAAAAGTTACATAAAACTTTCGCACATTCAATAAGTTGGGCTTTATTTAAGAGTTTACTACATACAGAGGAAATCCACCGTCCAAAACCGGGGATGTACCGAACGACGGGGAGCCAGTTTCGGGGAATGTGTCGAACGGACATTCCCTGTGGCGGGGAGTCCCGACCCGCTGCAACTGACGCTGGAAGACGATTTTTTAAAAAAAAGTGATAAGTTTGCGTGATGGAATAGAATTTATTGTGGCGAAGCCGTACAATCTCACACGCGGGAGCCGAAAACATCAACTGATGTCGTCACGGTGGGCGGAGATGGAGACGATTCGTGCCGCCTTCGGTCTGCTGGAGCGGAGACGAAAACCCTTGCGCAGAGACCTAAAAAGCCGCGGAATGAAGATAGCGGGCGCCTTGCAGCAAAGGAAGTGCCAAAAGCAAATGCCACCATGCAAAATGATTATTAGTTATTGTATGCCATGACGAGAAATAATGATATTGGTTATTGCTATGTATGATTGTACCCTTATTATGTCGTGCTCTGTGTCTTTTTCCTTGCTTATCAAATTATGCATTGAATGTCATAAAAACCCGGTTATTTGAGCAACAAAATTCAATCTTTGGCGGGCCGATTTGAAAGTAATGACTAAAATATTTGCAAAGTTTATTTTGGATTAATTGCAAATCTCAACAAAAAACAACAAAATTTTGCCAGCCAATTTTTTTTAGAAAAATCGCCGGTAAATTCATATTATGACGGGCTGGGATTTATGAATACTAAAGACTTTTCTTATCCTAAAATACCAGAAAAAGAAAAAACAGTGAAATTGTTTTCGTTTTCGGTGACTAAGCCACAATTTGTTCGCGTAGAGAAAAGAAGAAATGAAAAAAAAGAACGGGGGCAAAGGACGCGGTTGAATCGATGGTGGGTTTGGGGGGGGGGAGTCGACCGCCGCCGTTCAACAACCCTATCATTCGTCATTTCGGATCCGGACGAGTTAAAAGCCAACGCCTCACACTAACAGCAGGGCTCGCAGCATTTTTGTCCTACTTTTGAAAAATTCTCAATGCAAGCCTTGGCCAAAACGCCGATTAACATACCTAGACTTCTTTAGGCTTAGTTCTTTAAATATGCTCGGGCCGAAATGGCCGTTGCCGAAACGTCTTTGGACAGCGATGGAATGGAATTGTTTACGTTTATTTGCTTCTTTTTCATCTTTTCTCCCTCCTCCCGTCCCAATGCTTGCAATAGAGCTAAAAAAATGCATTCATTTTCGTTTCTTCATAATGATTCATTTTTCTTTTGAAAAATGTTTGATTTTGATTCCAAAGATGGAATAAAAGGAATTTCCTTTTTAAAATTAAGAAAAAAATGTTTCTTTCCCACAGCAACATTTTTGTACCCGTTTAATCAATTAAAATTAAAATATATTTTTAATTCTTTATTTGAATGCGATTTCTTCGAGTGATCTCCCCCAAATCGCCGATGATCGTTCAAAGCATCTTCCTTATTGCGCTTATGCATCCGATTGGAACGAGATTTTTGGATAGAAAAGGTCCTAGATGAAAATTAAACATTTTAATTTATAAGAAGGCTAACAAATTCTTTTGTTACATTCTGGTTACAAACAATTGAAAACTTTATTTTGAATATTTGCTTAATGTTGCTTTTATGAGGTTTGTTCAATTCCATAACAAAAACTTTTTTCTAAAAAAATTTCTCGGCGTCGCCTGTCGGCACTGCTGGCCCAAAAGTCGAGCACGAGGCTAAAACTTCTAATTAATTTAAATGTTTTTGCTTTAGTCGACAATTGTTTCTATGCCCTCCGCCACCGTGGCAATGCGTCCGCTGAACTTCTCGCCAAAATGGTCGAATGGAAAATGGACGATATTAAGCAAGGCAACCGTCCGAATGAGCATGATTGTCGTGGAAATTTTGCTGGATGCCAAACCTACTCGTGCCTTGATGGTGGGGGGGGGGGGATATACTTTGGGTAAAGCTTCTTGCTGGGCACAGGGGACACTCCGGCTTCCCCCGTGATCGATCACTCATTTCTGATCAGTCCACTCCGCCTCGGGATATTCAGTCCCGGCCTTCACTTGTTGATCCAATTTACAAATATTTATTTTGTATGCAAATTTATTCTACCACATTTTCGCTGCGCAGGAGCCGGTGCCAACATTTTTGTGATCAATGCATGTGCACCGGACGGTGGCAATTGCACCCACGGCGACTTGGACCCGTTTTGCTCGACTGAGAAAGGAACGCCGAAATGCGAAATTTGCCACAAGGGCCTCTGCAACAGGCACAAAGTTGAGCTGACGGCAGCAGCAAATGCATTGTCGGTGCCGAACTCTTCCAGCAATGCCAACGATACGGACGAAGGCGCAGTGGAAGAGATCATCGAACTTTAATGCTTATGAGAAAATATTTTTTTTATTTATTTATTTAAGCGTGTCATAAAACGAGCAGTGATTTTATTAAAAAATTGGCTTTGATTGAATCATTTTGCCAAGTTTCATCTTGTCATTTCTTCAATAAATAAAGTGCCGGAAGAATGTGGTAGCGGTCGTCTCGGGGAGGTCAGCAAATGGCATCGGCTCGGAAGACAAAGGGAAACCCCCGCCGAATGGCTAATTTGTTGTTCAATGAGCTCGTTAAAAATTAGGAATCAATTTCCGGGTTTATTTTGTCAATCCAAAATTAACTTTCAATTTCATTTATATATTTTGCGTAAAATGAAACAAACAAAAAATGAAATAGGGAGAAAATAAAAGTATGGCAATATTATTCAAAAATTGGATCCGAATTTTGGAAGAATTTTCGACGACAGCCCGGAATTTTGATGTCACGATTGCGCTGGTTGACCGCGTCACGCGCCTGCTCCATCCAACCGTGCCGGTCCTCAGCAATAATGCGCGAGGCGCCCAATTTGCGCAATGTGTCTAAACAATTCCAATTTTTAATAAAAAAACTTTTTTTTTACGGACCGCAATTCGTTACTATTGCCGAAAAATTTCAAATTCTCCACCCCCTCACGAAAAAGTGTCAACCCAAAAATGTTTTCCCCTGCGGAACCAAAATTAAAACTCACCATAAAACACTTTGGAAAGGTCCGGTGCCAACGCGTCACGGTTTGAGCGCGACACCGTCTTGCCCTCGGACAGAATGTGAAAACGGCACAGAAACTCGGGGGTGAACAGCGCGTCCGCTGCCGCCCGGCCACAATAGCTCGGGTTGTGCAAGTACAGCGCGATGTCCAGTTTGCACAGCACGCGCTCCGTGATGTCCTCCCCTCCGTGGTATAACTTAACAATGAATTTGAATAACAAAAAGCGATGAATGGAAAGGAACGAGTGCTTAAAATTTTGTTAAGAATTACTTTAAATTGAAATGTTTCAAAAACTGCCGTCACTTCGCTTCGGACAGTCAAAAATTCATTAAATATTCGTCTTACAATGCGCGTCCGCGGGTCTTCTCGACTGACGCGAACAGTGCCAAGCATTTCGTTACGGCTCAACTCACAAATCGGCACAACCTGGTCATGTTCATCCAGCACCTGAAAAAAACAAAGTCCAAAAAAAGTTTTCAAAGTTTCGCTCGCCTTTTTTTCTTTTTGAAAAAAACCCTTTTGGTGTTTTGAACCCAATTTTCCGACCAAAAACTTAAAGACAGAGCGCCTACCAGCCAATCAAGTGCCAACTTTGACAAAATATTTGGGTCGGCATCTTTCAATGTCCTGTTTGCTCTGCCGCATGTGCCGTCGTTTGCCCAAAGACGGCGACTGCCCTCCGGCATGGACCACCGCCTCCGAATGTGCCAATGCCATGCCGTCGTCGTCCTCCACACCGTCGCCGTCTTCAACGGCAATTGGTTCCCGAGTGGAGAGAGCGCATTCCCGTCGCATTTTGGACACGTCCTTCGACAGTTTTTCCAATGAGTCGAGCACAGTGGACTAAAATGGTACAAATCTGGTGTGTTTTTTAGTAAAGTGTGCCCAATTTTCTTTTAAAAAAGCATTTAATTTTTATTGAATTTAAACTTAAAAGCTTAATAAGTTTTTGACAACAGAAAAAAAAAATTAATTAAAAATAGCCAAAAAATGACCATAATGTCACCAGGCTGATAAAAATTGCCTTCCATCGCCCCAATTGTGTCCTGGTCCCAGCCAAGTTGACGCCCAAATGGCCGATGATGCTTCTCCAAGTCCTCTTCCGCTTCATCACATTTGATGAACGCCTCCGTCCCGTCGGCGCCGGACTCGGACATTGCCGACTGTAATAAATGCAAAAATAATTGGCAAAGCTTTTCTTATTTTTAGACAAAATTTAGAATCATGGTGATTCTAAGGCCAGAACTCCAACCCATCATTTCCGATTTCAGTTAAAGCCCTAAATTCTAAACAGAACCTCGTTTTGTTGATGAACCATCGGCCGCCCGTATGGCTCAGCCTTGGCCGAATATTTTGCGATGGCATTGGCCGGACGTCCGCGCCGTTTTTTGCCAAATTGTGACGTGCCGCGTGTGCCATGCGCGTTCGTTGCCGCCGTCGGTGCCAAAGTCGGCGGGGCAGGCACAACGGCAAAGGACGAACACGACGGCACAGCCGCCACGGCAATTTGCACATGGCTGCGGTCTCTGTCTGCACAAAGAAGCGCGTCCTCAATGCCGTCGGGACAACGATTGACGCTGTTCGGTGGTGCCATTCTGTGGGAAAGAAAACTTTCCTGTTATTTATATTCGGTTCGGCAAAATCAAAAAACGGGGGTTCGGGAACACCGACTAAATCATACTTTTCAAAAATGTTTTTCTCTTTCAATTTAAGTAAAAAAACAAGTTTAGAGGAATTTTTGAACACACGGGTACACTCTTAACACAAACCGTTTCACAAGATGGAGCAGCTCATTGCAAGCCCGATCGGACAGTTCAAATGTTTGTGCAATCGAAACAAATTCGGCACAAAATGGTTGAACATCCGTGCGGGAACCATCGAATAGCCGACGATTCGAACTTGCCTCGTTGACCCGTTGGTGTTCAACAGGCACATCGTTTCCTTCAATTTGATCATCAAATTCTAAAAATAAGGATGCTTAAATGTGGAGGTTTTTTACGGTTAAATCCGAAGCACCTAATTGATGATGTACTTGTTGATGTTGACTCAATGCATATTCATGATCAACACAAACAATTCCTCCATCTTTCTGAAGAAAGTGTTGTGGCAAAGTTTGTTCAACGCCTCCGTCATCTTCGCTTTGATGCTGATCTGGATCAGGATGATTATGCTGTTGCGGTCGAGCTTGTGAAGTAGTTTCCGATGTTTTATTTTTTCGAAGAATCATTTAAAAAGAGAACTAAATTGCAAATATTATTTACGAATGATTGTCCAGCAAGCAGGCATAAGCTTAGCTCAGGGTGAGCTTTAGGCCTAAGCCTAAGCTCAGCTTAGGGTGGCGTCCCTGCCCCAAACGGCGGAGCCTAAACGTCCCCAACTCCAAAATGCCAATCGGTCAAAATGCCAACGAGATATTTGGCATTTTGACGAATTTTAATGGGAATTTTTCAAAAAACACTTGTGGCAAAAAATCGAAAAGTCAGTTTTGCCGACAAATGAGAAAAAGAAAAACATTTCGTAATTTGAATAAATGCATTCGTTTCAATAAAATGTAAAAACATTGGTACGCAAAATACGGATATGCGTCTGGATAATCCGCGGATATCCGGGCCATGCCTGAAACACGCATTTTTATAGGTCGATTAAATAAAATCGATTGTAAAAACAAAAAATCATTAAAAAATAGTTTCTAAAAATGACCTAAATAGTTTCTAAAAAGTTCTTGAATTAGGGGTGTTTCTTAAGGAATTTTCCGCAAAAGGCCTTAATTGTTGATATTTTCGAAAAATGCCGAACTTACTGTTGCTGCTATTGCCAGGGCAGAGGGGGGGGGGGAGGCACGGCATGGCACACAAATGGCCACCACAGCTACCAAATATTATTTGATTGGTGAGAATGGGCATGTGCCGGAATGGGAAAGTTCACCTGAAGCGCAAAAAAAGCGGCACGGCCAAAATGTGCCGAGCATTGTGCCAGCCCGTGCCGAGTGCCATTGGGGACTGGACATGTGCCGTAATTGGATAGGCCAATTTACAGGTAGTCAATTTCATCATCCAATGAAATGGAATGGAATTGTTACATAAGAAATGTTGGGAATGGTGTGAGAATTGGCACGAGGGAATGAATAAATTGTGCTGTGCTTTCGCTATGTTGAAAAAACAATTTTTACCCCTTAATTTGAGTAAATTGTATCCGAGTGAAGTTATTGGACAATGACGGCAAAACATTTTTGGTCCTCAATGGAAGTTGGGCCATAAATTCATTCTAAAAAAGGAATATGATTTTTTTGTTGTTTTGGATTCAAAGAATTTAGGAGCAAAAAAATGCGCAAGGCAACTTAGATGAGAAAAAGTCACTAATTTGGCGTGCCGTGCCAATAAATAAGTCGCAGTTTCAAGCAAATCTATTCATTAATTTATTAATTAATTATAAAAAATTCTTTTGGATTTAAAAATATATTTTTAAATCAAAAGTTGAACCAAAAATTTTGATATTTGGTTTTTCAGTTTAGTTTGGCAAAAAAAGAAGCATAAAAAGTCGTTCACTAAAAAATTGGCGCTTTTCTTCATCTGTGTTGCTTTGCCATTTGTTTGTGCCACAAAGCGCAGACGCCACGCGGACGAAACTTGGGAAATGGGACAATTTCCATGGCAAATTGAATACCCAATTAGGATGCATGAAAAAATCTGCAGGTACATATTTTCTGAATGTGTGTAAAAAGTTTTTTTTTAAATTTTAATTTTAATCATTTGTTTTAAGTCATTAAAAAGTGCTGCCCCGACAACGACAACGCGCGATTTTGCTGTTCACGCGGCCTTTTTCAGTGATCAAAACATTTTTATACTATTTTTTCATTCTGTGCAGTTGAGGGTGGAGTAGTACGGGACCGAAACTTTCGGGAAAAGATTTTTATGATTTTAACAAATTTTAAGAAAATTGACATACTGGAAGATAGTAAATAAAAATATCAAAAGATCAACGTTTTGAGAAGGCGCATTTTTATAAAATGGCCATTTTCTATTGAAAATTTTGAATCTACACGCAATGAGCAGAAAAATGAAAATCCTTTGAAATTTCCTTTTCCACGGCCGTTTTGTCCTTAGGCTATTTGTTGGCGGGCCGCCAGCGGCCTCTTTCGAGTTTGTTCGATTTCCAAGGATAAGCCTTTTTAATGGGATTTTGCATTCAATTTATGAAGGATCGCTTTTTTTCTAAGTCAACTAATTCTCAATTATTAAGATCATATACCTATTCATTCTTTTGGGGGTAAACCCAACTCATCCATACCCAACTCATCCATACCCAACTCATCCATACCCATCTCATCCATATCCAACTCATCCATTGAGCATAACTCGCTTCAACCTTAACCGATTNAGAAAATCTTAACGTCATTCGATAGATCTCGAACAAGTGAAGCTAACATTAAGTTAAAGCTTTGTGATTGGACAAGTTTCAAAAAAGTTATGGCCAGAAAACCGCCCAAAAATCGAAATTTTTAAATTTTATCAAGTTTCTGGGCATAACTTTTTTGAAACTTGTYCAATCACAAAGCTTTAACTTAATGTTAGCTTCACCTGTTCGAGATCTATCGAATGACGTTAAGACTTTCTAAATCGGTTAAGGTTGAAGCGAGTTATGCTCAATGGATGAGATGGGTATGGATGAGTTGGGTATGGATGAGTTGGGTATGGATGAGTTGGGTGGGACCCATTCTTTTGACAAAGATGAGTGACAACAACAGCAGAAACTGCAGCTGGTACATGCAGTCGGGGCAGCCGGCTTACCTAATTTAAGGATGTGGGTCGGCCGACTATTTTTGCCAGCCCGAAGTTCGATGCTAAAGCGAACGCGGACTTGTTGCGCAAGGCGAAGGGAACCGGCAGCGACAAAAGCATGGCGATCCTCCAGCCCCTGATCAATTCTGGCAGGACAGAATTTTGCGCAACTTTGCCTGGTGCTTTAGAGTTTTGAAAATTCGCGAAGAATTCAGGTGAAAAGGAGGGAATGAATGAATTGGAACTTAATGTTTTACAGTGGCGAGATTTATGACGCGCATTTGGCATTGGTAAAATGCATTCGCAACCGTCCCGTCTATTTCGCGCAACTGGTCAACAAATCTATCAAGGTCGTTACTTTCCGTCATTTTTTAATGTCTTAGCTGTTTAATTTTTCAAACATTTAGGGATTGGGCACCCGCAACAATGATCTGGTTAGAGAAGTTTACATTTTTGACTGCGAAGTAATCGATTTTTTTCAATATCTTGCAGATCCGTTTAGTGGTCATTCGCTCCGATATCGACATGGCCGCCATTCGCAAGGCGTACCAAGAAATGTACAGCAAATCGTTGGAAGCTGCGATCGTCGACGACTGCTCCCGTGCTTACAAGGCGAGTTTAGAATGGTGAAAAAAATAAAAATCTTGTTTAAACTGTTTCAGCGTGGTCTGATCGGCAGCGTCATGGGCCACTCCCAGTGAAGACCGTCATTGCGTGCCTGTGGTGTTCTATGGTGCTATCTATTTATGTATGTATGTATGTGTGATCGTAATATCGTAGAATATATGTAGTTTTGTATATTGTGTACGTCCTCACATTGTAATAAGACACTATAAATAAAGACACGATTGTTGATTGTTCGGGTTCTTTTTTCAACCCGCAAAAGGGTTTTCTTTTTTTTGTTTGCATTTTGCGTGCCGTTGAGGAGGCTAAAATGCCGGCAGATGGAATGTTTGCTATGCATCTCTTCTAATTTCTTTTGGCCCCCATTTCACTTCCTTCCTTTCTGTTGCTGCGGACAATCGCATTAAATTTGCCATTCTTCACATCGGACCCAAAAGTTTTCGCAATATGAAATTTTGCATTTATTTTGCATTGGGCCCACAGATTTTATCTATCCCGCCTTTTTTTATAAAGAGATCTTTCTTGTATAAAATACAGCAAATTTTTATATTTTGAAAAATCTCCCAAAATGGCCACTTCGATGTTTGTCAAACGGTTGTTGGCCAATGCCAGCTGTTTCGGCCTTTTGCTGCTCTATGTAATGTTGGGTGGGCTGCTGTTTTTACGCTTTGAACGTGAACAATCGCTGCGTGAGAGGGACGATTTGATTCGGCGTAAATCCGAATGCATTCGACACTTTCTCCGAATGTATTTTGAATCGTTAAATTTAAATTTAAACATTACGCCATAATCGTATTAAACACATTTTGAATGCTCAGATCATCCTGTAAAAGATCGTTCTGATCATTGGGGGAAAAGGAAATGAAAAACACACCGAGATTTTAAATGATAAAATTTAAAATTTAAGCGAAATTGCCCCCGACAGCAACCGCAGTGGATCACCAACCTCATCAGCTGAACGGATCACAGAACATTGTCTGTTCGGCATCGTCGATCCGGCGGAGGGTCGGCGACGCCAATCGTGGAACTACCGAAATGCCCTCCTCTACGGGTTTGGCATTCTGACAACATTGGGTAAGTCTTGCGCACACCGGACTCATTTTATTATTAAAGAGTCGTATAAAAAAATAAATAAATTTTTGCCTCTTCCAAAGACTAATAAATAAAATTTAATTCATGTAATATATAAAAAGACCCTTTTCGCGCTGTTCAAAACATACATAAAATTTCAAATTTTTTAAAAATTGTGTCATGCCCTCGGGGGAGCTTCCGGGGATTCTTTCCGCCTAAAGGATGACGAAGTGCTTGTTCTGTGTTGTTGGGGTTGAAATGACGAGGTGCTCGCTCGGTGATGAAGCTGAATGGGCGCTTCACCCCCGTCGAACATTTTCTTCAGCTGACTGACCGGCTTCTGAATTTTTTTTTAGCTTTTTTTCGCATTCTTTAAAAACCCCGCAGGCGCTTCCTTTTTTCATCTCTAAAATTCCGCCCTTTCTTCTAGGGTTTTTCCTAATGTCGTTTTATAATTTGTCTTTTTCAATGGAATCCCTCCCCCTTTTCCGTGTTTTCCACGCTCGAATTTCTTGTTCTTGTTAATTCTTTCCCGATTTTACCAGTTTTCTATTTTTTGGGGATTATGGGGATTATTTTTTCGAGAATTTTCGCTAATTTTCGCAAGGTTTTTCTCTGATTTATTTTTATTTGTTTTAAAACTCAGCTTTCTCGACTTTTATTTGTCGAGAGTTTAATTTGTCCATCTCCCACCTGTTTCTCGGCGTGTAACCCGTCGTACGGGTCCCAGTCCACCGACTCGTCCGAGGAGAACTCCTGCCAGCCCAGCATCGCCGGCGGCTGGTCGCCCCTGGAATGTGAGCGGAACGCGCGTCGAATCCGACGCCGAGCTTCCCGAATTCGGGACCCGTGGATTTTCTCGAGCTTCGGGTTGATCTGACGAGAGATTGGTGATCAGACCAATTCTGACAAATGAGCGTGCTTTTTTGCTCAGAGGAGAAGGCCAAAATGGAGTTAGGGCGGGGAAAATTAATTTTTACGGATTTTTCGTTTAAATTTTTTCGCTTTATTTTATTATCTCTTCCAATCCCCCCAAAAACTTTAAATTAAATGCCAAAATGATCAGATAAGTCTTAAAGAAAAAAAATCTCAAATTACTAAGTAATTTAGTAATTAATTTTCTTAATGGACAGCACAAACGACAGAATGATTCAAGTGGACGGCACGGCACTTATTTGAACGCATTTATTTGACTGATATTTTTATATGACAGAAATTTCACTAAAATGTTGTGGAAACAAAAACAAAAAAAGTGTCGGCGATGCGTAAAAAATGGAATGAGTTTGAGGGAATGAATGTGCGCGGGTCTCCAGACATGCCCATAGCCTGGGCATAAATTTTTAAGTTTCAATTTTTAGAGAGAAAATTGCCTCATGAGTAGAGTTGGGTTGTCGTTTTCAGACCGGAACCGTTTCCGGTAAACCGAGGCGCTCGGTTTCGTTTTGGCTTTTGCTCATTTTTGATGGAAATTTCGTAAGCAAATTCAAAATCTTTTTCTGTTTTGATCATAAAATTTGGTTGGATAAGGGCGTTCGTTTCCAACGGAGCAGTCCATTTCAGTGCCCACACTCCGGCTTTTTTAATTTCCGGATTTATACCGAAATTCCCTCAGGCACAGTTATGAAAATCCAATTTTGCCAGACATTAATTGTTAGACATTTGGTATTTAAAAAAATAATCAAAAATAAAATTGATCGGTTTTCGGTCTCGGTAAACCGAGGAAGTATCAGAAACCGGCCGACAACCTCACTCATTAGCATTCCCATCTACTTGAATCATTCGATCGGAATAAATCTCCAAAAATGGAAAGAAACCCAATTAAAGGCTATGGACCTGTCTGATCAAAAAAAAATCAGTTTGGCGTTGATCCGGTCAGCAAATCCAAGTACAATTTAAGCGGGGCGTACAATCGCTCAACTTGGCCTTCCCGGAATCTGACCTCGTCAGTTTGCGACTCCGCATTCGTTAGCACGGGAATTGGCGTTTGGATGCGCTGATTCTTCACCGATTTTTCGTCCGTTTGC
This sequence comes from Globodera ellingtonae, assembly GCA_001723225.1. Lineage (NCBI taxonomy): Eukaryota > Metazoa > Nematoda > Chromadorea > Rhabditida > Heteroderidae > Globodera > Globodera ellingtonae. The sequence continues at coordinate 826,380 of MEIZ01000003.1, read as the reverse complement.
GTCACTCCGTCAAAAGTGCCGGCCAAAAAGAACGTTTGAATCTCTTCGTCAAGACAAATTGGGCGCTCTGTTTGCGTGTCCACACTTTGCCCGCTCGGCAGCAGCCCTAAACTTGGGGAAATAGGCTTAATTATGGAACTATAGAGATCTGAAAGCTCTAATGTCAGAATGCTTATCACCCGCGAATCCCGATCACCAGTCAGAATTATGCCAACTATGTCAGACTATTTCTGATCATCCAGATCACTAATCAGAATTATGCCAACTAAGGCCAGTCTGATCATCCCGATCACCAGTCAGAATTATGCCAAACTATGTCTGATCATCCCGATCACCAGTCAGAATTATGCCAAACTATGTCAGTCTAACCTGATCACTAGTCAGATATGCCAAACCATGTCAGTCTAATCATCCTGATCACTAGTCAGATATGCCAAACTATGTCTGTCTAATCATCCCGATCACTAGTCAGAATTATGCCAACTAAGGCCAGTCTGATCATCCTGGTCA
>MEIZ01000003.1:802811-813224 GCA_001723225.1 Globodera ellingtonae | reverse complement strand
ATTTCCATTTTAGAAATTTTGTTTTTAAATTTTTAGTTTGTTTTCAATGACATCATATTAAAATTATTTTAAAATCTCCAGACTGTTTTTTTTTGTTTAGAATTGTGTAATTTGCAATTTTCTTGATCCCTTTAAAAGACAAACAGTGCTGGTGGGCAAATTGGAAACTTTGAATTTTAATTTTATTTGTCATTACCAAAAATGGCCAACAAAATTTTGATTTTCGGTGGGACGGTGGTAAACGATGATCAGATGCTGCGAGCCGATGTTCTCGTTGAAGACGGGAAGATAACGTAAGTTTTGACCGGAGGTGTGGCCGGTTACTGTATTTTAACATAAATAATTTTTAAAGAACCGTTGGGACAGCCAAATTCATCAATTAATTCTTTAGAGCAATAGATCCCGGTTTGGCCTCAATGTTAAGTGTAAATACGGATGGACAAATGAAGACGGTCGATGCCAGAGGCCGATTAGTTATGCCCGGGGGTATGTTTTAAGCTTTTTAGGCAAGTCCTGTCGCCTTTGTGAAGAGGGTTCGTCCCCGACTTACCGGGGGCGACACGTCGGGGATCCCGGTTGAATATGTCGGGGATTCGGGGTCCCGGTTGAATATGTCGGGGATTCGGGGTTGAATATTTCGGGGATCCCGGTTGAATATGTCGGGGATTCGGGGTTGAATATTTCGGGGATCCCGGTTGAATATGTCGGGGATTCGGGGTTGAATATGTCGGGGATTCGGGGTTGAATATTTCGGGGATTGGAGTTGAATTTAAGGTCAAGACTCACACAGCATTTTAATTTAGGGATCGACCCGCACGTAAATTATGAAGCATTTGTTCAAATTATTGCTGAGACTCCCCTCAGACGCACATGCAACTTCCGTTTATGGGCACCGTGGCGGTTGACGACTTTTACCACGGGACAAAGGCGGCACTTGCCGGCGGCACAACAATGGCAAGAATTGATTGGGTTCAACAAACATAAAAATAGATTTTTTATGAAGAAATAAATGCAGCGAATTTGTTGAAAATACTTTTTGAAACTTATCGCCTTAAGCATTTAAGATAATTGACTTTGCGATTCCGAACAAACAACAGACTCCACTTGAGGCGTATCACTTATGGCGCAATTGGGCCGACCCGAAGGTTGGCATTTCCTGCCGATCTGTTTGCCCTAAATTGGGAACCAAATTGATCAGAGATCAAGGAAATATCAGTGATTTTGGTATTATATAACTTCTTCCCAAGGTTTGTTGTGACTATGGCCTATCAATGGCGATCACAAGTTGGAATGAGCGGGTGAAGGAGGAAATGGAAGCGCTGGTGAAACCGGACTACGGTATAAAGATGGGGAATATAATACGGTAGGGATGATGACAGAGTGTTACGGTAACACCGTAAAGGTATCAACTCTTTCAAATTCTTCTTGGCCTACGAAGGCGTGTTCATGGTGAACGACAAAGAATTTTATCAGGTGATCGTTTCGGGTTCTGCGGGGTCTGTCGGTAGTAAATAGACCTAAGTAATCGAGAATTGCCGAGAGTGGCAAAACTGGGTCAACGCGTCGTTACCGAAATGCCAAATTGAGGAAAATGATTTATTACTTGGCACCTTTTTTACTTACCTAATTAAATTCATTTACCTTTTTTTTAAATAACGAATTAATGGAATAGAATAAATTTTGAAGGAATATTCAGTTTAAGGTCCGAGAAATTGTTTTTTTTACAGGGATTGAAACAATGTGCCCGCTTAAAGGCATTGGCACGAGTCCATGCCGAAAACGGCTCAATTATCGCTGAAAAGCAAAAGGAATTGCTGACCTCAGGACTGACGGGGCCAGAAGGTTGGGGTTTTTTTGGAAATTTTTAAAATAAAATTTGTTTTTTTCTAGGCCACACGCAATCGCGTCCCGAGGAGGTAAAAGCCGTCATTTTTGAAGTCTTAAAAATGCCTTTTTTGACAGCTTGAAGCCGAAGCAACAAATCGGGCGTGTACAATTGCGGAACAAGCGAATTGTCCCCTTTATGTTGTGCATGTTATGACCAAAGGTGGCTTTGCTTAAATAAAAATTGGAAATTTAATTTGAAAAATGGTAAAACGTGCTTATGCTTACAAATTAGGGTTGTCATCCCTGAGAATTTTTCATCAGAACTGAAAAAATCTCAGTTCTTCGGTTCGGTTTGAATTAGAGATCGGACACGGGCCGGGGTCCGTACGGGGTTTTACGGACCCCGTGGCCCGTAACCCGTGTTTTTTTGTGTCGACACGGGGTTACACGGGGTCACGGGGTACACGGGGTTTTAGCCCGTGTAGCCCTTGCCCGTGTAGGTCGGCGACCCTTGCCCGTAGCCCTTGCCCGTGTAGGTCGGCGACCCTTGCCCGTAGCCCTTGCCCGTGTGTTTTGACACGGGTTAACACGGGCTAAATTTTTTGGCATATATTTAGGGAAACTTCATCGATTTTACCATAAACTTTTTGACTGAGTGAATGGTGTAGTGGTGAGTGTCTGGTGCCATCGTTTTGGTGGTACCTGGTTCAAACCCCGACTATGTAAAAATGTTTTTTTTATGACTTCAGTTAAGCATCTATTGTGGAGAAAACAATTTCTGAAAATTTTTTGGAATTTTCATTTTTTGGTTCACCGATTATTTAAAAATTCTTTGTCAAATGCATTGGTAATTATTGGACCAATCTTTTAGCAAGATTCATTAAAATCAAGCGGCGCTTATCGGCACCACCGGGCCTCTCCTATTCATTACCAAATTTTTAAAATTTTGGTTGAAATCTCTTAAAATTGAGGCAAAATTCAACTTCGCGGCGGCGCTTTTTGGCACCGCCGACACCTTTTAAAAATCCTGATCCGGGATTTTCAAAAAATCGTCTTACACCTCAGTTCCTATTTTGTCTAATTCGAAATCGGCAAAATTTTTCGCTATTTTCATAACAAATTATTTGAAGTAACCAAGATTTAAATTACTGAAAAAGAACAAAAACAATGTTAAACATTTTCCTGGCGGCGCTAGACGAAATTTTCTTGGAACTGGAATAAAATGGGATTCCCGTTTGGGATTCTGTCCCATTAATTTTTAAATTCCCGTTGTAATTTTTATTTTTCCGCGCTCTAGTAAAGGTATATTTGCATAGAATTATTGTTAATTTGTTGAAATGTCTGTACAAAATATATTGAGGTAATTTCAATATTTTATCGAGTGTTTTATTGAAAAAATACTTCAAATTTCAATATCTGAGCATGAAATTTTTTTTYCAAAAAAACCCTTGCCCGTGTACGGACCCCGTGGCTTTGCAAAACACGGGGTTACACGGGGTCACGGGGTACACGGGGTTTTAGCCCGTGTAGCCCTTGACCGTGTAGGTCGGTAACCCTTGCCCGTAGCCCTTGCCCGTGTCATTTGAAAATTCCGATCTCTAGTTTGAATACTACTCATTAAGAACGCAAATTTGAGTAAAAATAATTGATTAAAAGGTGCCGCGAAAGCAATTGAAAAGTATCGCCGGCGGGGATTGGTTGTGTTTGGGGAGCCAATTGCAGCGGGACTTGCTGCGGACGGGCGCCATTATTACAGCGAAAATTATGACGAGGCGGCCTCCTTTGTGCTTTCGTAGGGATACATTTTTAATGACTTTCTTTTTATTTAAATATTTTTAAGGCCTCCGCTTAGCCGCGACCCTTCCACCCCCGAGGCGTTGATGGACCTTTTGGCCTGGTGTGTTTACGTCATCCGTCCACCGATCAATTATTTCATTTTTATAACTAAAATGAATTTAAATGTTTTTAAAACCATTTTTTTGCAAAATTTTCTAAATTACTTTTTTATTTTTCAGCGGTCAGCTTCAACTGACCGCAACAGACAATTGCACATTTACCTGCGAACAGAAGCGAATGGGCGTTGGGAATTTCACCAAAATTCCGAACGGAGTGAATGGCGTCGAGGACCGAATGTCCGTCGTGTGGGAGAAGGGCGTGTGCACGGGAAAGTTGGACCCGATGCGATTTGTGGCAGTGACCAGGTGATGTAAATTAAGCATTTTTCGATTTTAAAAACGGAATTTCTTTTTTACCATTTCGTTTCATTGTTTGTGAGTGAAAGACAATTTGGACGACGGAAATAAATAAAATATGTTCAGTTCGACGGCAGCAAAAATCTTCAACATTTACCCGCGCAAGGGGCGCGTCGCGGTCGGATCCGACGCGGACATTGTGATTTGGAATCCGAACCGGACGAGGACAATTTCGGCAAAAACGCATCACCAGGCGGTGGATCAGAACATTTTTGGTAATACGGCACGTAATGTTTGTGAACGCAGGCGACATTTTCTGCTCGAAAGTTTTGGCTTTCTTTACACGAAATTTCAAAATCATTAATTGGACGGAAAGCATTTTATTTTGAGATTTTTAAGCAATTTAAAAATGTATGGGACCTCCCCCTCCGCTTGTTAATAATTGAATATTATGCCCAGAGGGCATGGAAGTGCGCGGAGTGCCGGAAGTGACCATTTCACGTGGAAGAATTGTTTGGGAGGAAGGCACGTTGCGGGTGCAGGCGGGTGCCGGAAAGTTTGTGCCGTTGCTTCCGGACGCGCCCGTCGTTTTCGGGGCCCATGCGCAGAAGGAAGAAGTTCAAATGCAGCCTAATTATTAATTAATTTATATTAATCCAATTTAGTTTTGTAAGCCGAAGTTTGTGAAACGTATTTGATGGTGGTTTTCTGCTGCTGGAGAGGGTGCCAAGACATTTTTTTCACTAATATTTTTTCCATTCATTTTCAAATTTTGGAGGATTTGCAAAATTGTCATGCCCATAAATCGAATTTTGATTTTTTTATTAAGCCTATTGTTTCCATATGCAATAAAATGTAAATGTGGCAAAATGAATTGCGTTGGCTGTTTGGGGGGCATGTGACTGACTAACAAACATTTTGAATGGAGGCGGGCGAATTGATTTGCCTATTTTATATATTTACATTTCATTACAACAATTCCCCAATCATATTAAGAAAAATGAATAAAATTTGCTACAAAAAATCTTCCTCTCCCACCACAATGAATTATTTCTACCGTATCCTCCTTGTTGCTGTCTTATTGTGTTTACTGTACCCCACGGTTTTGTCGGTGCCCAACAACTCTGATTCTGAAAGCAAGAATAAGCCGGGTTCTCAAAGCAAGAACGTTTTCACACGTTTAACTAGTAGTCTCTATTCTGGTAGAAGAAATGACTCAAGCTCAAGACAAGAACAAATTAACCCTGGAATTCAAACATTTCCAAGACGTTCAAATGCATCATCTGATAACGATGCTCACGAAAATGCTCACCGACGGAGTGGCGTCACTGGAAGACAAAATACCCGTGAACCTACCTCAACTCCAAGAAGTTCAAATGCATCAGATCATGATGATGTTCGTTACAGCAATATCAGACAACGGCACAGTGCCAATGAAAGACAAAATGACAATCCGTCGCGACCTTCTCGTCGAGAGGAAGGCCAAGCAGCTGACCAAACGAAGCCGGAACGCCGGCGGGGTGAAAGCACTTCTGATTTAGTCAAAAACGTGGCATTGTCAAGCGTTGAATTAACGACTAATTCGGCCAAACTGGCGCAGAAAACCGCGGTTTGGATACATGAGAAAACGGCAAAACCGGACATGAAGAAGTACCCACAAACAAAACACAAATTTATATATGTTTAGAGTTGCGCAGGATCAAGACTTCTCGGAAGTGAAAAGATCAAGACCAAAATTGTTTTTTAATAAAATTTACCAAACTTAATGGTTGATCGGGCGGGATTCAACATTTTTCCAATCGAGATTGAATCAATCAAGCAGGGTTTGGGCAGTGATCAAATCGAGTTTAGGAATCTGGGATTTTGAGAACAATCCAATCCGGTCCCGTTGGCACCGGTCGGGGTCCATTGATTCTGAGCAACTCTATCAACAATAAAATTAATAAATTAAATCACTTTTTACCAATATTATCACTTGAGGGTAATTGCTTTGGCTCGAGCTACAGCTTTATCTGTCGGGACCGCAGCTTCCGTTGCTGGGAAAGTGGCAGTGTCTGCTCGGTAATTATTAAATGTTCGAATGTCTAATCGGATTTTTAGGCATATCGGATGTCGTAATCATTTATTTTAGAATAATCAATACTGTACAAATTGTGCAATAAAGAATTTTAAATAAATTAAACTAATTAAAATTCAGGAAATTAGAAATTACATTTTTAAATTTAAAGGTCGTTTAATAAAATGCCAAAATAAGTTATTAAATCTTCATAATTCAGTAAACATTTGTGGCCCCCCGTGCGCAGAGGCGCCAAAAAATACATTTTGCCCACCGTCGCCGTGCTTGGTCGTCACACTGTGCCGATTACAATGGCATTGGCCAAATCGGCTTATTCCAATGCCAACGCGTTGAGACCCCACGTCGGCCGAGTGGTCAAACCGGCATGGCGAGTGGCCCGAGACCGGGCGGTCAAGCCGAGTTGGCGCCTGAGCCGTGAATTGGTGGTGCGCAACATAAATAACTTACATAATGCTTTAATTGGGGCATGTTTTTTAAGCGAAAGAAAATTTATTTTTGGAATTAGTTTAATTCTAAAGGTTTAAAGCAACCCTTAAAAACAAAAAGCCGGATATTCTCCCTATCAGATTAGTAATGTAAGAAAAAAAGGTAGGGAATTTTAACAATAACTTTGAGACCACTCAGATGAAGCCTCTTTATAATCGCGCTGTTCTGCCGACGATGAAGCGTGGGGCGCAGAAAGTGTTGCAATGGACCGAGTGGGAGCCGGAGCTGGAACAACAGCAGCTGGGGCAACAACAGCAGCAACAGAACGTGGACGCGTTCAGCAGTGCCGCTGAAGAAGAAGAAGAAGGCCATGAAAACTCTGGAAGAAAGGCAACGAAGAACGAACCTAGCATTTTCGATAAATTGGGAGACGATGAATGGGCTCGGCGACCTAAAGACTGATCTGATCTGACTGGAACTGTCGAGTGGAAAAATTTTGGGAATGTTCCAATCTTTCTGTTGTTTTTTATATGTATTTTTGTTGCATAAAATGGCAATTACAAAAACTAACCAATCACATGACTTATTAGTCTATAAGATATACGAAATGTTTACCGTATACCCTCTTTTAATCCCCCATACGGGAGGGGGCTGCGGGCGCTTCCTCTCGCCGGCGTTTGACCATTTTGCGTCGTGCCATGTTTTTTCAAAATTTTTTTACGAATTTAAAACATTTATTTTATATTGAAATTGGAATATATACAGCAGCAGATTATTACAGTAAGTTGGACATTGGAAGACGGCATCATTTGCCGTATCCGTAGAGCACCGGATTGATCAGACTGTTCATTACGATCAGATCCTCCACCAGAAGTGCTCCCCTGTCCATCAGTTGGGTGTACAAAGATTCGTTGGTAAAACGGAGTAGATTGAGTACTGAAAATAGAGAACAGTGCCCATAATTTTGATGGTCATTAATAGGGCCGCGATTTATATGGACAAAAAATCTCGAAATATGGCCATAAAATATGGATGAAAAATTGCAAAATATGGACGAAATATGGAGAAAATTTTTTTTCAACTATAGCAAAAAATGGGCAAGATTTTCCTAATTGAAGTAATAAGAGCAATAAAAAATTTTATATGAAAATTAAAGGCATTTCAGAGAAAATTTTAGAAAATAAGCAGAATTTTAAAAATTTTCATTTTTTTGGTGGCAAAATTTTTTCGCGAAGAAGTGAATTTTTAGGGGTGCATTTTTTGAAATTTTGAAAAAGTCGATCCTTAGGGGTGTATTTTTTGTTTTATTGCATTTTTGTTAAGGAATTTTTGAAAAAAGGGCGAAATATAGAAAAATATGGATTTCCATATAATCGCGGCCCTACTTATTAGTCTATAAGATATACGGAATGTTTACCGTATACCCTCTTTTAATTGGTATAATAAAATTCAACGAACATTAAATTTAAATAAATTTTAACCATTTTATTGAATTAGATTATTTTAAGTAAAAAATCCTTTTTAAAAATCAGACAAAAAACGCCCAAAATCGGGCAAATTCAAGATAAAAAGAGTGCTCTGCTGGTCATCCCGTCAGTTACCCAAAACACTCCCGATCTATGTAATAACAAAGTCCAACTTAACATCAATCTCGACCCGTTAAAACTATTTATTTCATAATGCCAACATTAAAATAAATATATATAATAATTATTGCGTAAATGGTTCCACCTCAATTACGCGCATAATTCTATGCCAATGGCACATCATCCTGTCTCTTATACACATCTAGATGTGTATAAGAGACAGAATCCAAAGTAATCAAAATAAATGATCGTAATTTATTAATATTTTAACCAAATCATTTAAATAAATTGTCACTTCCCATCCGATACCAGCCTCCCGCACCCCTCCTCATTTTTATTTAATAAAAATCAATCAGTTTTCCCAATTTATTTTATTATAAATAATTTTTAAGCTATCAAGGCAAGGGGGAACAGCTTTTCAAACGTATTTATTCTGCCCACAAAAAGAACAATCTGTAAAAATGCACTTTGTTGTCGTTGTTGTCACCGCCGTTCTGTTGTCGATGTTCAGCACCAGCACATTTGTCCATTGTGGAGGCGGCGATGTTTCGTCGGATTCGTCGGAATATCATTCGCCGGAGGCGGAAGATCCGTCGGAGCGACGGCCCGTCGAAAGTTCCACCGCAACGCCTTCGACCCGCGGCGGTGGGGCAAGTGATTGTGGACAAAGAAAATTCAGTTTCAAAGCCTTAGCAGAAAGTGTTCAAAAGACCCGGTGAGTATGGCGAAAATTGGGGTTTTAAATTTTTTGGCTGTTTTATTCAAACTTTAATTTTTGACAAATGTTGGCAATATTCTAGCAACATTGTTGTGAATGGAGCGTCACGTGGGGCCAGAGTGGTGTCAACTGAAGTCGGCAAGCATGTTGTGTCGAATGTAGAAAAGGTCGCCAGGACGGTCGTGCCAACTGTAACAACCGCAGCCGGAAAGGTTACCGGGACGGTTATGCCAACTGTAACAACCGCAGCCGGAAAGGTTGCCGGGACGGTTATGCCAACTGTAACAACAGTAGCCGGAAAGGTTGCCGGGACGGTTATGCCAACTGTAACAACAGTAGCCGGAAAGGTCGCCGGGACGGCACAACGTGGCGCAACGGAAGTGCGCAACGCCGTTGAGCCGAATGTAAAAAAAAGCGTCTGGACGGCGCGCGAAAAGGCCGCTAAGCCTGTGTACAACAATGTGGTGGTTCCGGCGGCACAATTCATCTCCACGCATGCTGGAAGAGTGACGAAGTGGCCGCTGGAGAAGGAGCCGGAACAGGGAAAAGCGAAGAAGGAAGAGGGGAAAGTGAAGAAGGAAGAGGAATGATTAGAAGAAGGAAGAGGGGGAAGCGAAGAAGGAAGAGGGGAAAGTGAAGAAGGAAGAGGAATGATTAGAAGAAGGAAGAGGAGAAAGACTAGAAGAAGCACGATGAGTGGAAGCGGATGAAGCCATGGGAATGGATGGGACATGGGAAGAAGCAATGGGGGGGGGGGGAAGAAAGAATTCATTGAAAACTCTTTAGGGAGACGATTATATGCAAAAGCATATTTTAACATTTTAGAAATTTGGAATGTTTAAATACGTCTCTAAATGTTTTTTGCGTGTTTTCGCTTAAAAGTTGTGCCTAACATATAAATTCGAACCCTAAAAAAATGGTGGTTGGTGAGATAAATATTTGATCGCTCAATTTATGCTCAATTCTAAAGCGTTATTTGATCTGAAAATGTTTAGGTAAATTCCATGCGTTTGTTTTCTAATTTATAGACTTTAAAAAATTTAATTATAGACCCAAGACTGAAGGACAAAAAAGTGGCACCGACAATAAAGCCAAGGACCGAAATACGAAATCGAGAACCGGCATTGAGAAAACTAAAAAAATGTTTTTTTCATAAAAAATAAATTTACTCATTAGAAATTTGGGCCTGTTTTAAAATATTTTCCCATTCCATAAAAGTTGGCCATCCTAAAAAAAAATGTTCTGGTAACGCCATGACAATGTCTAAAATACAAATAAATATAAAACTAATTACATATTATGGGAAACGAATGCTTTTTGGTGTAATAATCGGTGAAATATTCCCCCCCCCCAAAAAAAAACTCCGATTTTTGTGCGATTCTTTTGAAAACTAAACTAAATGCAGGCCTTCCAGTTATGCGTCGTTTTTTAGAGAATTCGGGATTTTGAAAAAAAAAAAAATTTTTTTTAAAATGTACTGCTTCAGCTTGTTGTACTTTTTTGTGCTGATTTCTGAGGCTCAGAGGATTTTTTTCTGTAGTTTTTGCCAATTTTTTTAACAAATTCCATAAAAATACATCAAAATTT
>MEIZ01000003.1:791043-802749 GCA_001723225.1 Globodera ellingtonae | reverse complement strand
ATTGCTTAAAAAATTTGTTGGCGGAGATAAATATGAGAAATGAATGACGCACAAGCAACAAATTTTGATATTATTCAAAAGCTCTAAGAGAGTAGAAGCTAGTAGTAATTTTATGAAAACCCAATTTTTCGCAAAATTTGGCCATTCTGTGATGATGTCGTTGGAATTTACTGGATTGATCGATTGAAAAGAATTGGGGCATTGTCATTCTCTCTCATTAAACAAAATCCATTCATTCACATTACATTGTAAAACTCTGTTTATTTTGAATATTACTAAAATTTAAATATCTTTAAAATTATACAGCAAAAAATATGCCGCCAACTTTCATAATGTGCCTTTACTGTTGTTGTGCACTTTTCGTCCTCCAACACATTTTCACGGCCGATGCCGCGCCCATTGCTAATGCCAATGGCACAAAGACCAAAAACCACAAAAAGAAAACAGCGTCAAAGAATGAGCACAATGCCGCCGATACTAAAGACTACGATGCAAATACTACAGTACTCACGACTGCTGACAATGGCACTGATTCTTTTTTACCCCCCAATACGGTGGTTAATGACCAGGCGGCTTTGGCGGCGTTGGTGACGGCACTTCCCACGGGAACTGAACTGCTAGAAATGTGTGCCGACATGGGGCTCCAATTGGCGTCCCGCGGCCTTGCCGAGTCGGGCAAGCTCATCGAGAAAGCGGCACCTTACGCCAAAGCGGCAAGTTTGGAGGCCTGCCGAGCATTGTTTGCTGGCACCAAGGAGGGCTTAAGGCAAGAAATGGGCTTTCTATGGATGCCCTATGATTCAAAATAATGATGGTTTGATCAGATCCAATCGGAAAAATCCTTCAGGCTGACCACAATCCATGTGGTGATCCCGGCCTACGAACGTTGGTTACGCGATCGGGTCGGGCAGTGGGCCCGTGAATTGTTGCTGATGATGGACCCAAATTGGAAAATGAGTGAGGACCGAGCAGCAGAAGACAACATTCCGGAACAAAATCTTTCGGAATCGGATGCATCGTCACCAAAAGCTTCGTTATCACAAGCTTCGTCATCATCGTCCTCCTCAAATGTTGTTAGTTTCATGCGCGGATAACCTTCCGAATTGTCAAAAAAAGTCTTTTGCATAAATTTTCAGATTTCGGAAAATGCGAAAAAATTAGAGAAAATCAGGAAACAGCGCGTAAAAAGCGATCAGCGCAAAGGAAAGGCCATTGTTATTGACGAAAAACGGGCACAACAAAAATTGGCACCGAAAAAAGTCCAACAAAATAAGGGCACCAACGAAAAGCTAAAAGCAATTGTTGAATATGACGAAATTGAAAGTGAAAGTGATGATGACGATTAGCTAAAGTGATGATGACCCCAATTAAGATGATTAAGAGAGTTAGGTCTACATAGAGAGTCAAAGACCCGCCGGTTTCTCGAGTCAAGAAATTTTCCAATTTTCGACTGTTTACGCAAATATTGTAATTTATTGTTTTATAAAATCCACTGATGAATTAACTACCTATTTGATTTATCAACAGCTTTGCCCCTTTTTGTTAGGTTTTTTATTTATTCATTTTGTTCTTTAACTTTGACCTTTCATAAATATTATTGGTTAACGTGGAAAAGCTTCTGATCGATCGAAATGTTGGCATCCGTCCGCGCGCATCAATCCAACATAATATTATTATTATTATTATTTATACTTATAATAAATATTTATGAATATTTTTAAACAAATCTTTCTTTTTCCAATGCCGCTGCACCTAAAACTAATGTTCTCGGTGTGCTTCTTTCACATTCTCTTATTCCAAAACGCTAATTCGCTGGACGACGCACCGGACACCGACAGTCAATCAGCAGCGAATTATGCAAATAGCAGCACCGTAACCCGACCAGCAGAAGCATCGTACACCCACCGTATCATCGGTTGGATAATTCATATTACACAGTTTACACAATAGCTATACCGTAACCGAATTCTCTAAGATGCCATCCTCGTCGATGCCTGTAACCTCTCCGTCCTCCATTTTTTGACAGATGATCAGCAGGCACAAAACACAGCAGCAATACAAGTTTTGGCACCAATTGTGCCGGCACAACTACGCCAACGATTACTTGGACGTCAACAACGGGGCCAGATTGTGCCGAAACAACCGGAACAAATTGTGCCCCAACAACTAACGCAAAATGTGCCAGGGCAACCGGATCAAATTGAGCCACAAAGTCCACAAAAGGCAGAAATATCGCCATCAAATGCATCGTCGTCTACTTCCGTACGTACATTTTGTATTTAATTGGTCTGTTTGGGAATGAAATTTGCCCAGGCTTTCGAGCAGCCGCCTCCTCTTAAATTTGTTAACTTTTTGATCAGAATTTGAAGGACAATAATAACAACATTTTGTTGGATGTAATAATCCAATCGAAACAAAAGCAAATCAACCCGCAGCTCAGACAGAGGAAGAAGTTCAGCGCAAAGAAGCCGGAATGAATTGATTGTTAGGGAAAACTTTTGATATTTATTGGATGATTAAATAGGCCAAAGTACCGCACAATTCTCCATATTACTGATGCACCAACAAATAACATTTTGTTGATTTGAAAATGAATTTGTTGATAAGGAGGAGCAACTTTCATTTATAGAGATTAATTAATCGGTGCATTTGGTCGTAATTAATGCTTTTATGATATGTAAGTGATAAGAAATTTATTCATAACGGGCCGGACCATCTTTGATCACAAATCGCCATTTTGAGTAGCACATTTATTCGGTTTGATCGTTTTATTTTAATTAAAAATATTAATGGAAGCAAAAAAAAACAATTGTGCACCTGTTTTAAAGTAAACGGGACAGAGTAATTTTAACTTTTTTTTTGAGTTTTTTTCAAATTTTGATATCGGAGACAAAAACAAATTTGTTAAGGTCTGAAAAATAAAAATGAGCTTCGAAGCCAGAGCTTTATTTTTTAAAATATTTTAAATTTCAATTGTTCCTTTTTGACTATTTACATACGAAGGAATCCTCTCAATAAAGCAATGTTTAGCGTACATTGAGTTTTAATCAGAATATATAATCTCTGCCAGCAGCATGGACGTCTCGCTCTCCTTGAATGGGCTTGGAGGTGATTTTGGCACAATTTGTGCCGATCATTTGCCCCCCCCCTTTTCTGTTAAGCAAAGCCATTGGTGCGCATCGCCGACTTGGCCGACAGCAAGAAGTACTCGGCGGAGGAGATCGACTGTCGCAACAAGTTGGCCTCCTTGTACCGGCTGGTCGACCTGTTTCACTGGAGTCAGTCCATCTACAACCACATCACGGTCGGCACAAAATGCGCTTTATCTCATTATTTCTCTAAGGTGTACGATTGAACTCCGTCAAAAATTTTAAAGATAAATCAACTGCTTAGGAGTCATTGTCTAATTTATTGAGTTTTGTGTAATTAATTATTAGAAGGAAGCTATTTAAACTAAGCATCTCTCCCGGCGGTTCATCGAAATTAATTGTTTCAGCTCCGTCTGCCGGGAAAAGAGCACGAAATTCTGATCAACCCTCTGGGCATGATTTATCGCGAAGTGACCGCCAGTTCATTTGTGAAAATTTCCGTGGACGGACGCATCGTGGATCCCGGATCAACCCCACTCGGTTTGTGACATACAGCCACAATTTTACACACAGATTCATAAATTTACCCTTAGGGATCAACCAGGCCGGATATATGTAAGTGATCATAATTTAAAGATGTTTATTTTCGAATTTACTTTAACTATTACCGATAAATTTTTGTTTTCATTCAGAAATAAATTAAATAAATTTAAAAATAATTAAATTTCTGTTTTTATACTTAAGTTTACTTTAATATTTGCTTAAGAAAATTTTTATTTTAAAATTAATTTAAAATGCAAATTTGGCCAAATTCCATTGCGTTTGATTGGGTTTTTTAAGACTTCATACGGCCATTCACGAGGCTCGCCCCGATGTCCAATGCGTGCTTCATCTGCACACCGCCGCGGGCGCCGCTGTTTCCGCAATGAAATGTGGACTTTTGCCACTCAATCAAGGTGGCGGTGATGGATGGCATTTTAATGGAAATTTGAAAAATATTTTATTTGGCAGAATCGATGGTCATCGGACCCGTAGCTTACCATGAATATTGCGTAATTTTTTCAGAATTGATTGCTAAAAGATTAAACGAAATTCATCCCTTAAGGGAATGCTTTCGGCCGAAGACGAAAAGGCGGAGATTGTCAAGCATTTGGGTGATAAAAAGGTAAAAACCGCGATCACTTTTCAAGGATCATTCCAAATGATAAATTAGACGCCCTTAAACCTTTGGAACAGATCGTTTTGGAGCAGACCTGGTATTCAAAAGGCCCAAAACGCATAATTATGATTAGACTTATTCATACAATAATGTTAAAACTATCGTGATCAGAATTCAACAAATTAAATCATTTTGGGTCATCTTCTTGCGCAACCACGGCTTTGCCGCCTGCGGCGCTTCCGTGGAAGAGGCACTCCATTTGGCTTACCACGCGCTAATTGCCTGCCAGACACAGGTGGCCGCGATCGCCGCGGGCGAAAAAAATTTGGTTTATCCAAACGAAATTGCGAAGAAGCGCGCTTACGACATTGCACAACACGGAGGTGGGGGGGGGGGGAAATTTGGGAATTTCATCTTTTAAGCATACCGACGACCAACAAAAGCAACTATATGAAATTTTTATTACAATTTAAATAATTTTTTAAGCGTGAATAAATTTTTTGAAGTGGGAGAAAGTTGAGCAGCCTGAAACAATTAGAATATTTAGCCAACGGAATGAATCGAACAGCGTCAGGCCAAAATGGCTCAATGGAGCATACGTATGAGCGAATGGGCGACATTGAGTGGGCGGTCGGCGAGTTGGAGTGGGAGGCGTGGATGCGTCAATTGGACGGGGCGGTGCGTTTTAACACATTCAATTTGACATTTTTGGGTTTGAAATTAAAAAACAAATTCCGGGAGGAACTGATTGATTACTTGTTGACTGACGTGGAATAATGCAAAATTTGTCTTAAAAAAATTGCTGGCTTAAAATATTAAAACTAAATTATTTTTTTTTGCTAGTTTTAATGTTTACGCATCCATTAAAAATATTTTACAGGACTATCAGACCGGACACAAGTACAAAATGCCCGCTTTGTTGGAAGCCATCAAAAAGGGAAAATAATAGGAAAAGACGAAAGAAGCATTATCGAGCCATAAAAAGACTGAATTACGGAGTCAAAACAAATTATATTTAATCCTACAACAATTATTATTTATCATACCCTAATTGATTAAAATAGTTAAAGCCAATCGAAAGATCTCGAGGAGCTGAAGCAATCAGGAAGAACTGCACGTTTAAAAAAATCGCCCACGTTCGAGGCCAACTCATTTCCATTGTAACGTCTCTTTTCGGTACCCCGCAATTGGGCGCGCACGATTGGGCGCCGACAAGTTTTTCGTTAAAACTATGTTCAAAGTCAACCAAACCAAACATTCTTGGTATCATTCGAAAGCATGTAATAAGTAGAAGCTTACAAAGGCAAAAGCTAAGCGATTCGACTTAAATAAAGAAAGTTATGACGGCACCACGTCAAAAATGGCAATTTTCACAGGTTTTTAAACCTATAACCTTTTTTTGAAAAGACGAATCGGTTAGCTTTAGCTTGATAAAAGGTTCAGCATACTGAGAGCTTTTGTATGATACCAATTTTGTTTGGTTTGCTTCGGGCTCCGAATCGTGCCGGCACCGAATTTGCCGGCGCCCAATCGTGCGCGCCCAATCGTGGTGCTCCGTCTCTTTTTTACAAGTGACAGAACGCCAAAGATTTATTTTACCAACAATTCGTTCAAACATTATTCACTTTTTTTTTGTTTTTTGCCGTTTATGTGGTGGTCATTTCAGGATAAAAGAATATGCTGCCGGTCTATTACAATAAAATGCCATTATTCATATATAATTAATGCAGAAATTCCATTAAAAGGCCCCTTGGTTCGAACAAATTGAAAAATTTTCAATGAGATTTTAAAAAAAAATTTTTTTGACTTTTTATTTTATTTTAAGGTGCGATTATTCAAAGATTTTTTTTTGTTATAGATTTTTTGTGTCTAACCCCAAAATGGGGAAATAAAAATGCATATGTAGACGCTAATTGAGGTTGTGACCCAAATAAGTAAAACACGAGGAACAAGCAATATTTATTTCTATGATTTGAAAACCAATAACAATGAAAATGTTTGTTGCCCCCCACTCACTAGAAAAGCTGCTTCATCACCACACTTTCCATTTTCCATCTCAACCAAAACATTTTAATTTACAGATGGCAATTCCTTTCCTTCCCCAAACATTCCCTTCGTTCACGGCGTCTTCGTCGTCGTTGCTGTTCATCGTCACTTTCCTCTCCCTCAACGTTTGTTGCCCCAGTCTGGCGGATGTTCTTTCGCTGCAGGGCTACGCTTGTGCAAAGAAAGGCGCTGAACTGCCGAAAGGCTTCTCGCTTCTGAAGGACGATCAGCTGTACGTTTAGCCAAACTGTTTTTTAAGGCTAAGCTCAATTTCTGTTTTTAGTATGATGGATCCGACGGCACTGGGCAGCGAGGCCACCGACCGAACCATTAAGCCGCAAATTCGTGCTCTTCTAATGAACGCTGAGGAATATGACAAGCTCCGCTTTGCAGTCGTCATCATTAGAAGAAACAACGGCAGTGCACAAAAGACGAGCGTTTCAAATGGATGTTGCAGGAAATTCATCATTAATCACCTCATTGTGCCGGAAAATGGCAATTGTTCGTTTGGCTACGAAATGGAAGCGGTAGCTTTTTGTTAAATAATCTTTCGGCATAATTTGTTCATTTTTTAGAAGGACGAACTTCAGCAGAAAGAATGTCTTGAAAAAGCCGTCAATTGCACTTTTTTGTCTGTTTACTGCAGCTTTCCGATGGGTCAAGTTGAGAATTTAACAAATGTTCGCCATTTCTCAATCAAAATGTGGGCGCCCGTCGATGGCATTCCATGCAAATGGAAAGCGATCATTGTGAGCAAAATTAAAGGCTTTGAATTGAAAATTTTCAAAATTCAGGAGGGTGTTCGTGTTCTGATGAACGTATCTGCTGATGACCCAAATATTGAGGAAAAGTGCTGGGAACAAACTCCAACAGACTTTTCGTCCTCTGGCATGTTCATCTTCAGTTTAATTGGTGTTGTGGTTGTTATTGCTGTCGCTGCAGTGGTGGTGACTTTGCTGTTGTGTCGTCGTCAACAACTTGAGGAAAAAGAGGAGGAGAAGTCAGTGTATATGGAGGAGCAACCGACTTCAGTTGCTGAACAATTTGGCGTGATGTCATTATCGATGCTATCGGGTGGATACGACGATGATGAAGAGAAGAAGCCGAACTGTGTCAACCCAAGAAATGTCGGCGTGGAGGTGCCCGAATCTACTTATTCAAACGAAGAAGAAGAGAACCCGTACAATAACAATAAAGGAGGAGGAGGAAACGCAAATGCACCATATGAAGCGAGAAAGTCGAATTTTTGGCCTGAAAGAACTGAAATTGAAGAAGAAGCCATTAATGAAAGAGCGACGCGGGCAGTATATGAACTGGGAGTGCCGAAAAAGGCTGAAGAGGTGCCGCCGCCGAACAGAGCCACTGAGAGCGACATTTATAATATGAGATAAACAAAATACGATGACGGATTGAATTTTTGTTGATTCATTGTCTGTCTGTTTTTTGTCCTTTCTTTGTTGTTAATCATTTGATTTATTTTTATGTACAATATGTAAGGTTATTTATTTCTGTGTAGCATATTACGAATTTTCCCAGCAGGCCCAGAACGAAAACAATTTGCCTAACTATAAGTGAGTTCGGACAAAACGCCCGTAGAAAAGTAAATTTCAAAGGATTTCTGCTCATTGTGTGTAGTTCAAAATTTTCAATAGAAAATGGCCATTTTGTAAAAATGCGCCCTGGATCTTTTGATATTTTCAATCTTCCAGCATGTCAATTTCTTAACAAAATTTGTTAAAGCCATAAAAATCAACATGTCTGTCCTTGGGCATTGGCTTTACCCGATCGGAGCCCTGACTAAAACTCAACTAGGGTGCCACGGGACCGAGACCAGTACTGAAATGTTCTTTTTTCCATTTTGGTACTGAAATTTGGTCTTGATAATTTTTTTCTTTTATTTGTGCATTAGTCCGGGTTTTTTTTGACCGGGACCTAATTAGTTCCGGTTTTTCCCGAAAGTCTCGGTCCCGTACTACTCCGCCCTCAACTGGACAGAATGAAAAGAGTATAAAATGATGTTTTGATCACTGATCAGTCAGTCCTCCTTTGGCAACTCCACTGTGTTCAAAAGGAGCTGGACAAGTCGCACCGATTTTTCTGTAAAGAAGTTGACCATTTTTGGTTAATTGTTAGACCTACCAAATTTTCAAAAACTTGGATTTATTCAAACACCAATGCTTAACTGTTTATCCGCTCAAAAACGGGCAATGTCCGTTGTGGGAAGATGAAGATGTAGTAGAGGATGAGCCCGATGGCCAGCATGACGACAGTGTAAATGATGATGAACGGATTCTTCCTTGCCGAGATCACCAGCATGGATACAAAAAAGCACAGACACAGCAGCGGAAGCACAATTGGGGTGCGCAACGCATCCTTTCGCCTGTGGAAGTCGCTTTCGTGCTGTCGCATGTACAGCAGCGCCACCACCGTAAAGCTCTTCTGCAGCCACAGGGAATACGACCTGAAATTTTGTGTTGTTTGAAACATCTGGCCATGTTTTCTACAATATAAACAAATTCAAAAGCAAAAAGTTTGCATGTGACAGGATTCGAACCTGCGCGGGAAATTCCCTTTGCGACCCAGCTCGCAACGCCTTAACCACTCGGCCACACATGCGTACAAATGCCCTAGGCATTAATTTTTACGCTTTGTCTACTTATGTCGGATTGTCCTTCACTATCCACTTATGTCGGACTGTCATTCACTGTCCAATTGTCCACTTATGTCGGACTGTCCCGCACTGTGCAATTGTAATATTTATAGCTGCAAAAAGTTCGCATGTGACAGGATTCGAACCTGCGCGGGAAATTCCCTTTGCGACCTAGATCGCAACGCCTTAACCACTCGGCCACACATGCGTACAAACAACCAAATTAATTACAACCAAAAACAGGAAAAAGACAACTCAGCGCCAGAACTTTCGACTCAATCGATAACCAACACTTTTTTGTTCAAATAATCCATCTGTTTTAATGCGCGAATCCGTTTATGATTTGAAGGCCAATGCGACAAATGGCTTAAAAAACGCTTACATATAACCGATCAGATGCTCCAAGTCTCCGACGAATGAAAGAACGATCAAAGACAGCATCTGAAGTTTTTGGTTGATTTTCACACATCTCCAACAAAAACCACTTCATAGAGCACGGCGACCCTGGGGCTCATCGAACTCGAATGGACAGTGCTCAATGCCGTGGGCATAATGCCATTTTTTGCACCGGCAAACAAATAACTGAATGTTTTAAAAAAAATGAAAAACATTTGTTAAAGCTGTTGATGTACCGTGACGAGGCGAATATGGAACTGTTCAGGTTGCCCAACAACAAAATGGCGACCAGAAAAGGAACGGCACGCGAAAAAGCACCCAAAGTTTTCTCAGCAAAAAGCTAAATAAATGTGTAAATTTGAAGTAATTTAAGTAGCAACCTGTTTAGGTAGTACTAATTAAACCCTCTATCAGTGAATTACAAAAATAAAATGCAATTCAGACGAACCACAGCCACCGCTTGTGACTGCTTGAGCTCGTCAACAGTCATCACCGAGAAATAGGCAATGTTTATCAGCACATAGACAAAGCCGGAGATCGCAATGCCGCAGAGGGCACCGATCGGCAACACACGGCGCGGGTTCTCAATTTCCTCAGTGGCAAAATTCAGCACGTCCCAACCTTTCACAATAAATTAAATTAATTTATTTCCCTAAAACAAAAAAGCAATTTATCGAAATTTAATCAAAATGCATTAATTAATTAATTATCAATCATTTGCCTTCTCACCGTTATAAGCAAAAAGGCTGGCAAACATTCCCAACACAATTTCGCCCACATCCGTTTTTGTTCCCGCAAAAGCGTCGTGGAAATTCTCCGTTCTCTCCCGAATAATGATCTGCTCTGTGTAAAGTGACAACTCTTAAAATAAAGCGATCGGAAGGAATTGGTTAAAAATTGGAGACCGATCCAAACTAATTCAATATTTTTGTCCATTTCACCTGATAAAGTCCGACGAGAATGATCAATGTTATGACCATCAACTTCAGCACGGTTAAAATCACTTGGAAGCGAGCGGCAATTTTTTGCTAAATGTGTGATAATTTTATTTAAACATTTTTTATTGGAATTTATTTTTAACACATTCATTTTTTACCAAGGAAAAAAGGTTGATGAAGCTGATCAGCCAAATGGCCATGTAACCGATCAGCCGCTTCAGCACACCGGCGATCGCTTTGTCCTGCTCCAGCGACGGCCAAAAGGGCCTCAATCCGTCGAAGATGTACTCGCCGAAGGTTAACGTCTGGATGGCCATTATTGCGGGAAAGGTCAGCGTGGTGCTGACCCACAGAAAAGCGGCAGCGAACGGATGCCTTTGAAAGTTGTTTAATGAAGTCGGTGAATTTCATTAAAAAGAAATAAACTAATTGTTCAATAAATTTAAATTTGCTGAAAACCATTGAATCATAAAAGCGAAATCATCAATTAAAATCGTGAGAATTTGGTGAAACAATATGTGATTTTGGTGGATTTGATTAAAATTAATTTATTTTGCATATTTTTTAATTTTGATGGATTAAAGTCCGAATCAAATCACAAGAACTTGCCATTTTGCATGGCTAAGGTAAGCAAAATCGCAGCCCGACTTTTGAATCGAGGTGCCTGTTAATGTGTGTTTAAATAATATTTGAAATTCTTAATTTTGATGTTTATTCTTAAATATAATTGATTAAATTTGTTAAATTTATGCGCAAAAATTTGTGCCATTTTTGGCTATTATTGACTTGCCCAACTCCACGTAAACCATCGCCGCGCAACTGGCCACCACAGCGCCCGCCACCCAAACGCACAGGGACATGCCGACGGAGCCGGTGTGTTGGAGGATGGAAGTGGGCGAAATGAAAATGCCCGAGCCAACAATGTCGCCGACACAATAAGCAATTGCCTTTAGGCATAAACAAAATTATAAACATTATGTTGATATTTTCAGCTCCAAAAAAACGAATTAATTAAATTTATAAATTTTTTGGATTCATTTTCCTACAAAAACAAAACATCGCAAACAAACCCCAAAAACGCCGATTTTGTTGCTGTCGCTGAAAGTGTTTGAAGAAGAGGTGGTCGAAGAATGTGAAGGGGAGGAAGTTGGCATTGAATTTACTAAAATGATAATAAATATTTTTTAATAATGAACAAATTTCAAAATTAAATTAGGCCTTTGCATTATTAAATGAAAATATTGGGGATTGGAAGAGTTGGGGTCGGGGCGAAGCTCAGAATGTCGGGGGCGTCGGGATCGGGAAGCAAGCCTAATTTGCTTTTGTTGATGCCATTTTTAGTTAAGTTTATAGCCTTCCTTGCAATTGAAGCTTTTTTACCAGACTCACAAATCAACTCCCAACCAACAAAATGAGGACGGTTATCGC
>MEIZ01000003.1:773985-784045 GCA_001723225.1 Globodera ellingtonae | reverse complement strand
ACATCGCACCTCGCAGCGCTCGAGCCGACCCCCCGCCTTGCTCATCTATGAAACCATTGGAAATTATTTAATGGATATTTATATTTTAAAAATTATATTTTTACCGGCACTGTACACAACGGCGATATATGTCCAATTGAAGTGCATCAGCAGCTGATTGATCGTCATTGCTTGCCAGGCATCAGACGGAACGACCCTTAAATTTTTTTGATTTAAAAAAATTTAAAAAAACTACCTTAAATAGTATCCGAACTGCTCCTTGTCGCTTAGATCTGTCGTTGTTGCGGAATAGCCAATTTGGGGAATCCGAAACACTTGGAGCAAATTTTGGACGGCAATTGTCGTGGACGATTTTGCCGGCCCGACAATGGCCACTACCGGATTGTCCTTCTTCTGACAGCCGGCCGTCTGGCAGCACGAACATTGCGTGACGCCCTCGCGGAGAAAGGCAATTGTCTGTAAGGAAAAAAAGAGAACATTAAAAGTTGCGTTAATTGAATCATTTTCAAATTTTGATCCCAGAAATTGATTCTTCTTGATCAGGTCATTTTAACTGATCTGAAACACTCGGCACCATATTTCCGGTGGTATTTTCTGATCTCTGTTGGTGGTTGACCTGCTCCATGGCGATCCGTTCTGTCCAACACGAGTCGCGAATGCTGATCCCTAAGCGAAATGGCAACACTTTGTTCAGCTCCTGCACCGTCAACATGGCAATTTCAGCTCGTTGAATCCCTGGGGGGGGGGGGAATTTGTAGAATACAGTAACTCTTCTTTCAGCGTTTTTGAATATGCTCTGATCTATCAATACGCAATGTACTGCTTGCGAGTCCAGAATAGCCATTGGCATCAATTACGATAAACTTACCGTATTGCTCCCATATGGCACCGCAACCTTCGGAGCCGGCAATTTGGCGATGCATTGGGAACAGCGCGCCAATTTGAATGTCCCCGGGCAATTCCCCCACCAGCATTTTGGCGGACTGTTGCACCGACGTTTTGGTAATAACGTCCACTACACGGAGCATTAGCAGAGTGACATGGCTGTACAACATCACCGGAGGGGAACAATTTGCAGCGGCAATTAATTGGATAGTTAATTTTTGAATGAACAACGAAAAGAAGGCACTAACTGTACTACTAAAAGACACAAATAAGTTAAATAAAAAAATGGTAAATGAAATTCGATTAAAATCATTGATAATGTCATCAAAACTTATTATTATAAATGGAGCTTTTAACAGAAATTTTAAAATTTCCCTGCGGCAACATTTAAAAACGCCGAAGACGCCCCAAAAAATGTTTGGGAATAATTTGTTTATATTTTGGAATGGAAAAGCAATTGACGCACAAAGTAAAATAGAAATTATTCGCAATTAAAGGCAATAAATGCCAATCCAAAAGTGGCATTTATGGGAAAGTCTGGCATATTATTACTGAGAGTTCCACCAAGCCGCTGATTTCTTATTCCGCTTCATCTAAGCAATTCCTTCCTGCCTTCTTTTCCCGTGCCCAAAATCCAATTTCGTTGCCTTCGGGGAAGGACTCCTCAAAAAATATGAGAGGAATGGACCCCGGAGGGGAACAAAATGCCAAAAAGGGAAAATATTGAGGAGGGAATATTTAATGGAAGAAGTCGAAAATTGGCATTGACAGATTTTGAACACATTTTGGATCATCAAAATTCAGGAAAGGCGACTTTCTCTTTTTGCATTAGAGATGACTTTAGTGGCGGAATTTGAAGAAAAAGGCCCTCGGGTGAACGGCAATTATGAAAGTGTCCGTCGAATGCCAAAGTCAAAACAATGGCAAATAAATGCCGCGGTATTTTCAAATTTATAATTGTACTTTTTAAACAAAAACAAAGAAAAAGCAAAACATCAGTAACAAAGAATTTAAAACATGCTCAATCGAAAGCCATTCAAGCTGTCCAACCAAGTCTTCTTTTTCAAACACTCCAAGCCAACTGCAGTTTTTTGGGAAATAGCAGAAAAACAATGTCTGATCTTGACGAGTAATAAAGATGTGTAAAAGTCAAAAGTCTTGATCTATGGGACTCGATTGGCTTTAATGCTTGAGAGTCTCGATCTATGGAACTCGATTGGCTTTAATGCTTGAGAGTCTCGATCTATGGGACTCGATCTCGGCTTTAATGCTTGAGAGTCTCGATCTATGGGACTCGATTGGCTTTAATGCTTGAGAGTCTCGATCTATGGGACTCGATTGGCTTTAATGCTCGAGAGTCTCGATCTATGGAACTCGATTGGCATTAACGCTCAAAAGTCTCAAATCAATTTTGCCAAAACCCTTTAAAAGAGCGAAAATGAACGGAGTAAATCTGAAAAATGAAAGCACAACATAAAAAGTTTTGCGACGAATTTAATGGAAAATGGGGGAAAAGCTTACGAAAGTCCGGCCCCTCGGTGCCCTCAAAAACGCGCCTCCGAATTTGAATGCCATTTCTCGTCACAAATAAATCCAATTTGTTCTCTTTGACTTTTTTTGACTCGCCGCCTCTCACATTCATTTATATGCGGGAAAGGACACAAAAATGAATGCTTTTGGTGAAAAGTTCGAAAAGTGCCAAAAATCGGAAATTTTAACTGTAAAATATATTTTTTAATTGCATTTTTTATAGATTTTAGAAGTTTTTTTTGGAAAAAGCTTTAGCCAATCACAAAGCTCGTTATTATTTTTGCAAATATACATTAGGGGTTTAACAAATATAGCTATATAAAATAGATTGCATTGCCATGGATGTATTAGCTAATAAATAATAAACATAGAAAAAAACATTTAAAAATAAAACATAATAATAAATTTATATATTTCTTTAGTTGTTTATAGCATTTTTAGGAGAAATTTTTTTAGCTTTTCCGACAATAAATCATATATTGCTCGACAAATTAATAATATTATAAAATGAAAATAAGAGTGCCCGAAGAGTTGGTCAACATTATTCTGTCGGCAATTCTACAAAAAAGTGATTTCGTTAAAAGAATAATATCAAAATCTTAATTTTCAGCAAATTGTGTATTAAATGGCATCACAGAACCAAACAGTTCAGCCAGTTCATTGCATTTTTCCTTAACGCGCCTTGCTCTGAAACGCACGAAAATCATCGGGACCCATATGACCAATATTTCCATAAATACACTTACCGAATTCCCTTTCAGAAACCGGAAATGCGTCAGACGAAAGGGCCATCCAAAGTTTTAAAGATGTTTTTAATATGCATAAAAAGAATTGAAAAGACAGAAATATTAATACAATATTAGCATTGTAATATTATATTGATTTTGGTGTATTTCTTTCTGTCAGCATAATTATGCTCAAACAACCATTTTCAGGCCCCGGAGATTTTCCAATATCCGTCGATTTCTTTCTTCAATTCATAAACATTTGCATTAAAATGCCTCCCCCCCCCCCTCTTTTTGGTTTGTGTAAAAAGGGTGTGGAGGAAAGAGACCATTGGCTGGCGATGTTCACAAAGTTTAAAAGTAAGAGAATTGTTATTGTTAGGGCATCCATTTTGAATAATGTGAATAAGAAAGTAAAAACATTGGGGACAAAGAAATCTTTGGCAACAAAGCGATCGGACATCCCAAAGATCAGATAAGAGAGCCGAAGCACACTTTTCCTCGTCCTTATGGACAATATTTTGAAATAAAGCAAAACATTTTATTCAACAACCAAACGATGCAGCGGCTCAGGTTTTGAGCCGATTTTCTTTTCCCCCCACGAAACAGTTTCTTTTCCATTCGACAAAAATGTTACCGTTAGAGGTCGGACATGACCTGAATTTTACAGGACTTCCTGCAGGATATCCTGAAAACCCAGGATTTGATCCGGCGAAATCGATCCTGGTCATTTCTAAAATCCTAATCCGGAATTTTTCAAATTTCCCTAGTTACCGTACCCCCCTCCCCTCCCCACAGTAAAAACAACTTTTCGATGATTTGTTTGTGTTATATTATTGGGCCTCCTCCTCTGCTGTTGTTGACTCTGCCAATGCTCCGTCCGTGCTCTTCCCATTGTTTTCCAATCATCGGCGCGACACTTTTGTTTTACCTAATGCAGTAAATTGAAATCTGTGGAGGGGGGGGGGGGGGGGGTAAATTCGGGGAATAATCTCTGCGACTTTTTCCCGGCGACTTAATTTGGTAAAGCTAATTTCGGTATTCTGAGACGTAATAAATAGCCGTTAAATCATTAGGTAATTCATTTAACGGCAATGTTATCGATCATCCCTTATGGCCTTAATTTATTCTATCCACGCCGTTGAATTAATTATCCACCTTTTCGATTCTACTAACATCAATCGCTTTTACTCATTTTTCATTCATTTCTTTATTTTATTTTGGTTTATGTATATATTTAAACCCTTTTTTATTTTTTGCATTTGGGGGTTTTAATTTAAGTTCATCCTGTTGATCCACAAAAACGGACGGAGCCCGAGCCGCCGTTATTTTTTTGCGTCAAAATAGAGAAGATAAAATTTTTCAAAGGCAAATAAATTTGGAATTTTGGCCTGATTATAAAAAATAGTCACAATTTGTTTAAGCAAAATATTTTGGAGGAAACGGAGAAAAAAAAAAGTAAAAATTAGCAAATTTGTCAGATTTAGTCGGCTTGAAAATGATTCAAAATTTTTATTTTATTTATAAAATAACCAAGGCTTTGTTGACTCAATTGCTGAACCTAACCATGGAACCACCACCCGCCGAATTGCAGTCCACAGACAATAAGTACAAAAGCAACGCTAATATTGTGCTCCAAGTGACCAACTTCAAGGAGTTTGCCCAAGGACTTCAAGGACCCCAAGGACCCGGGTTGACGAAGGAAAGTGACGAGGTCGTGTACATCAACGGACTCCCATGGAAAATCGTCATCAAACGTTCTGACACTTGCATTGGCTTTTCCGTGAAATGCTGTGGCGATTTGAATGGTAAGTGGTGATCTGTGGGAACGGTCCGATCAAATCTGATTTTTGTTTTAGTCCGTTAGTCCCGATTTTTTGACCGGGATTTGAACAGTTTTTCTTCTTATGGAATCCCGTTTTTCTAATCCCGGCCCGATTTTTCCTTAAACTCCCGATCACGTTCTCTAAGTGATCGTTTTATTTCATCCACGAGGTCAGCAGGTTCAGTCTAGAGACCGGAAAACCAGACCAAACAAATATTTGGTCCAAATATTTGGTCATTATTTGGTATTTGGTAATATTTGGTTTTCCGAAAATTTGACCCAAACAAATATTTGGACCAAATATTTGGTCATTATTTGTATTTGGTTGGTACTATTTGGTCAACTCCAACCCAAATATTTGTACAAATACCAAATAATGCTGATTTTTCCTAGCGAATACAGAATGACTAAAAAGTTCCCGGAATTTTTTCAATTTGAATTTTGGGATCTAACATCGCTATTTCATCAGCAAACTGAGTTCAGAATCGCATTCTTCAGACTTTTTTAGTCATAAACAAATAGAAAAACTTATCACTTCCCAGAAAATGGGCCATTAACAAAAATACAAGCTGGTTGGAATTCCAATTTCGGACATTTTTGGGCGGAATTCCGGTTTCCGAACCTTGAGAAAAAAGTTGAAAATTTTGGACTAATTTTCTTCAATAGGTTGTTCAAAATTATTAAGGAAATTTCTGGTCGACCTTTTGGAAATACGACGACGTATCAAATGTAAAATACGCACTTTTTGAGAAAAATAGTATCCGATTTTCGTGTTTTTTTCGCGCACTTTTTTCAACTACTTTTTAGGCTTGGAGGTGGGGGGCGTCGGCGGTGCCGATAGGCGCCGCCGAGAAAATTTTGAAAATTTTTGACTCAATTTGTCAAGAGATTTGCGACCAAAATTTAAAAAATACCATAAATTTTGATGCTTTTTTTAAATTTTCAATGACCTTATTTGGTATTTGGGTACTATTTGGGTTTTCAAAAATTTGACCAAACAAATATTTGTCCAAATATTTGGTCATTATTTGGTATTTGGTAATATTTGGTTTTTCGAAAATTTGACCAAACAAATATTTGGACCAAATATTTGGTTTACTATTTGTACAAATATTCCAAATATTTTTCCAAATATTTGTATTTGGTCCGGTCTCTACTTCAGTCCACTGTTAAGTTTGTTTAATTTTTAGATTTGGCTTGGTACTGTAAGGCGAAACTGAAACTTAAAATTGTTTCTTGTTTGGAAAGCGACGGGTTCCCCATGGAGAGGGAATGTCCGGACTTTTGTTTCAATGCGATTGACAATGAAATGGGACTTCCAGAGTTTGTAAAAATTGAGGTGAACGAACAAAAATTATATTCATTAATTAATATAAATATAAATATTTTTGTTTTTTTAGGAACTGATGGACGAAAAGAAGGGCCTTTTCAAAGAGACGGAGAACGCCGTGCTGTTCAGTGCGCATGTGGCCGTAGATGAACCGCGCGCAGTGCCGTGAGTTTGTTTACTGTTTAAAAATCGAACAATCGATGGACGGGGACACTTTTGCGCCGACGCTTTGCTCATAAATGTTGATTTTATTATGAATTATGTTTATCAATTTAATTTCATTTCCGCACACATTTTAGCGGAGTACGCTTTAAAGAGGCTGTGTTAATCCATGGGAAAACGGTTTACGTTAACAAATATGTGCGTGCGTTGTTTAATTACATACTTAATGTTTGTTCGATTTAACACTTTCAGCTGTTGGCCACCTGTTCGGAGCGTTTCAAAACAATCTTTTTCAAAAATCCAGAGGAAGAATTGACGCCCGTATGCGTTTGCGTTGAGGATGCCGCGGCACATTTTGAGCGGCTTATGTGCACAATGTTTCCGCAGAACCAACCATTGGATGGTACCCAATTTGTTGTCATTTTCTGACTTTCAACAATAAATTCAACATTATAATTGCAGATGACTGCGTGGAAGGCGTTTTGGTATTGGCAAATTATTATTTGTTGGATGACGTTGAGAATCGTTGCGTTGCATTTCTGAAGAACGGAAGTAAAAAGACGGCCATTTCCAAATTTAGACTGGCACATGCGTACGAATACACTGGCCTGAAGGTCCGTTCGTATAAACTGGAGAAAGGACTTTAGGAACGATCGAGAATTCTTTCGAGAATCTCGACCGAGAAACACCAAGATTTCTATCGAGAAATCTCGAAAAATCTCGATCGAAAAACACCGAGAGCGATTGAGAACCTCGATCGGTCCGATCTCTAGTGTATAAACGCGGGAACTTTATTTCCCAAATTCATTTAAGAAGCACATTTTGAAGAACATGACGAAGGAGGACTTTTCAGTTAGCGGACAGAATTATATGGAAAATTTGTTTGAGGACGTCAAAATGTCACGTGGGGCGGTGATCGAACTGGCCGAACGCCACAATGAACTTTTTCGCTCCACGTAAAGCGGAGAAGAAGAAATCTTTTTTTTTAATCGTTTATCTACGAAATTGAAAGTTAACTGATTAACGCAATAAATGTTTTTGTTGAGATTATTACCAATTACATCATTTGATCTCAGTTTTTGCGTGACGAGATTGAATTAGTATGGAAAAGATTGGGGATCGGATCCGATCCAATCAAGTGTGAATGGGGAAAGTGTTCGGGAGTAGCCAAAGGGTGGGAGAGACCGCCCCCAGGGACACTTGTTAATTTGGGGAGGGGCGAACAATTAGTGGGGGAAATTAGTCGGGAAAACATTTGCATTGGGAAAGGGGCTAAAGGTCGATTGATTCCCATCGATACTTGCTGTATTGACGCCACCGGATTTGTAATAATTATATAAAATAATTTCAAAAATCCCCCCCCCCCAAAATGCTCCCTTCAATTCAAACGCCGCTTTTTCATTTTGTCGAGCTTCATAACGTACATAATATGTGTCTCTGTGCACTGTTTTTGTTTATTTCATTTTCCATAACAAAACGATTTACCCTAATTCTGTGCCCGGTGATTCACATTAAAAGTGGTGGGAGTTATCGCTAAAATTAGAATTTTATTTCATTGGAAATGAATTTTCTTCTCTCAATTTGTTTCTGTTTTTTGTCCATCTTTTTTGTTCTTCCTTTTTGGTGCTACGGTAACGATTTATACTTTTAAATGTTTTGTTTTTCATATTAAAACATTTTTTAATTTTAAAAGGAATCACTTGCAAAGATGGGCATGCCTTTTGGAATGGGTAAGGAGGCGTCAACGGCGTCCCCCACGGCGTCCCGGACACATTTTGTATAAGATGATAGCTCGGGATATTAGAAGCTTTAAAAGCTGTCAGCAAGCAGAAGCTATCGAATAGACAAACTCAAAAAGGTTATGGCTTTGAAATGGCGTCCAGAACGCGTCTAAGACGCCGTTGTGGGGACGCCGTTTTGGGGACGCCGTTGACCATTTCCGTTTTGAATAGAACAACAAAAATGACACATGGCCCATGTGGTCATCAACAATATTGTTCCCAGGCCGTCTGCGCAAATAAACCAGAATGGACAGGTAGCGGAATGCTGTCGGGTCTCGGGGGCGTCGGGAATCGGCGGGAGCTACCCCCTAGTTTATGCATTATCCTTCCTTGGCACAAATATTTTCTCTGCAAAATTATAATTGAACTGCGTAATCAATGCCAAGGAAGCCTTTAGCTTAAAGCAAATGAAATTAAAGGTTCGGAATGGTTCAAAGTGTGGCAATGTTACGAAACGGACAATTCCGAAAAATGTTCCAAAGAAATGCAAAACGCTTTAAAAGGCGAATTTGCGAAAGCGACGTGCCTTTGCATGTTTGGCGAAAAGGGAAAGGACAACACGACGAATGACCTGAAGTTTCCGCTGGAGATAAAGCAGAAAGGTGGGAGGGAATTCGAACCATTTATTCTTTCATTTCTTCTCAAAAGCTCAAAGAAATTAGAGACCGGACCCACCGGATTGGTTCCGGAATTCGGCCCCGGATTGTACGATTGTTCCGGAATTCGGATTTTGATTAAACCCCGGATTGTCCGATTGTTCCGGAATTCGGATTTTGATTAAACCCCGGATTGTCCGATTGTTCCGGAATTCGGATTTTGATTAAACCCCGGATTGTCCGNGATTGTCCGATTGTTCCGGAATTCGGATTTTGATTAAACCCCGGATTGTCCGATTGTTCCGGAATTCGGATTTTGATTAAACCCCGGATTGTCCGTTGTTCCGGAATTCGGATTTTGGAATCCGGATTTTGACTGATATCCGGATTGTCCGATTGTCCCGGAATTTGTCGAAATTTGAAGCTATTAGAGCTGCTGGTCTACAAAATTTGGGAAGGGTTGCCCCAGACAGTTTGGCACTATTTGAAATCACTATTTTAGATGTGTCGTCCAATCGTTTCGCATTGCCTAATTCTCCCACAGAAAGGACAAAGGCAACGCCGGAGGGGATCATTACAGAAAGTACAAAGGCAACGCCGGAGGGGATCATTACAGAAAGTACAAAGGCAACGCCGGGGGGTCAGAATTTTACTTCAAGCCTAAGCATACGCCACACACTTTCGACGCTTTGTGCGGTGCTTATGCATTTTGGTAATTTTTTGATACCCAAAATAACTATTCAAAAAAATGATTAATTCAGGCAATTTCTATGCCCTTTTTGTTGGATGGACATTATTATTTGATTGAAGTCTAAAGATGAGGCAAAATGAAAATAATTGCATCATTTATTTACTTACGCACTCCATAATATTCGCATTATATCCCCGTAATTTGAATAAATAATATTTTTAAATGCCAATATCGCAGCTTTTTGAAAGTGTTAAAATTTGTTAAACGCTTTCCCGTTAAATGGCCTCGCGCCAAACTTTTTTTAAAAAAAACTAATAACCATTTAAACAGAAGTTTAAAGGTTTTCGAGAAATGTGAAAGAATGCGAGAGAATTAAATCATTTTATTTAAAGAGCGTTGTGAAATTAAAAAGTCCACGATTGTCTTTTCCCATTTTTAGGGGGCTTTTACTCCAATTTAGCTTTTAGTTCCCCACTGCAAGTTTGGACTTGCCTTTTCAAACAAAACCAACAAAATTGAGTCGGACAAATCGTGT
>MEIZ01000003.1:758613-773904 GCA_001723225.1 Globodera ellingtonae | reverse complement strand
CCCCCCCCCATTTAAACATTTGTTAATTTTGAGTTTATGTCCGATGATTCATTCCAAATTTTGCATTTACATTCATTAAAATAGCAATGCTTTCGCCAATTTGTTACTCTTATTTCTTTTCATTCACATTCATATTAAACTAAAAGAGAATTTCTTTTATAAATTTCATCAAATTATAAATAATTGACAGCGATTTAATTAATTATTTTATTTATAAAGGTAATTAAATTAATTTAACAATGAATTTTTTTCTTTCAATTTTCTTCTCTTTGCACATCTTTTATGCCCTTCCACACAGTTGTCACGGTGATAATTCAATTGTATTTAAATTTTAATTTTCAACATCAGAAATTGACGCAAAATTAATAAACCAAATCAAATAAATACTCTTACAAATTAAGGAATTGAATGAGAATTAATTTTTTTTAATGATATTTTTGATTTGCCAAATTTTATTATTCCGCGTTCAGTGCCCAATTGACCAGGAGTGCCTATTTGTCCTGGCGCTTTATTTAGAAAAGATTTGGCAGAGAAAAAAGAATTTTATTATTTAAAATTTCGATTTATCTTAAAAACTTTTTGGAGCCCACGACACTTCGGAGTATTGTTTCGCGTCCATTTGTGCAAAGGAACCAAAATGGGCCGGTAAACACAAAAACATTTAAAATTTTTGTGTTTAAACTTTAAAGGGTCGTCAAAATGGCTTAAAGAATGGGGCTTTGTGCGCAACAACGACGCCGAGCAGTGTGCCGTAACCGCGAAGCAAATAGCAGCCGATGTTTGGAAGGACGCGTTGAATTATTGCATTTGTGTGGTTGGGGAACGGGGGGCGCCTAATTCAAATGCCGAAGTGACCTTTCCGGTGGAATTGCCCGAAGGTTTGTCGGGGAATGGCACGGCGCCGTCCGCGACATTTTTTGCCGCCAACCAATCAATGCCAATTCTTTCAATTTTTATTTTAAATACGCCAAAACGCCTCACATTCATTGTTTACCCAAGTTTTTGCATTCAAATGTCCAAGTCAGGGTGCCATTTGTCCTCTGGACACCGGGCATTTGCCGGGTTTTTGAGTTTTTTTGATGACATCCCGGGGTCTAACCAACCACCAAGTACGTCTCGCCAATCCCTGCCTAAAATATACTTTCGCTATTTCAGTAAGTCGCAGCATTCGCGCTGTCTGGCCTCCACCTTTTGTTGTGCTGATGATATTGATTGCTTTTTTTGAATAAATTTGATTTGATACAATTTTTATAATGTTCAATAATAAATAAGCTGGACGCCCAATTTGAGAAAATTTATAAACGAACGCCTGCGGCTTCAAGAACATTCCAACCACCGGAGTAGGCCGGCACTTTGTTATTGATCGGAACGGGCTCTGATCAAATTCTACACCATAGGACGAACAAGGATTGTTGGAATGTCTAAATTCGAAAGAACAAATAAATGATTTTAAAAAAAATAAAAATAAATTCTTTATTTTAAATTACAATTTAATAGGAAAAAACAATAAAAATTTACTCGCTGATTTAAAAATGTTCCACAAAATTGCTGTGTGGGCGAACACGGAGCAGAACGCGCATGAAGCATAAAACATGGAACGGAAAGCGCCCACATAGACGGAAATGTTGACGCCAAACTGCTGATTTGTGAGAGGGATACAGTATGAAAGATGAGGGACATTTAATTTGCTAATATTACGGTAGTCAGAAGAAAGTTGACGTAATTTGGCAGCAAATCGAGCACAAGTTCAAACAGCACGCAATAAAAAGTCAAATGATCACTCTGAAAAGCGTGGGGAATTTTGATTGTTAAAAAATATAATAAAAGTTTTTAAATATATTAAAATCGTCTCAACTTTCTTCCAATTTTACCATTTTTCGTGAATCCGTGTTGTTGTTGTTGTTGTTATTATTGTTGTTGTTCGCCGCTGTATTTGTGGGCGTCAAATTCGAATTCGCTGGCCCAATTTTGTTATTGGAGTTGGCCCCCCCGCTAATTCTCTCCAATCGGCGCCGGAAGGCAAAAAGGGCGACCAAAAAAGCGGTGCCCGTCAAAAAGTTTGGCAAAGCGACCGCCAAACGATTGAGCGCATAGAATTGGCGGGAATCGTCGGAAGTGAGGCAGCCAAAGGAAATGCATTCTGAAAACAATTCTAATTGATCAATTAAAACATTCAATTTTTGACAAATTGATCACTGTTTACCCGGACGCTCCGTACTGGGACGATCCGCCAAATTATAGCCCAAATTCATGGCAAACAACAAAATGACACTGATTAGGCTGAACGCGGCCACCATTTGTTTGATCCGTCGACATGAATTGTACAACATCGGCTTCAAGATGATCAGCAGTCGATCCAATGAGAGGAAGAACACACAAATGGGCGTGGCCGGGATCAGCGAGCTGGGGATGAGGCCGACCCAGAAGATGAATTGGGTCGGCGACGACAAGTTGAAGAAGATGGACAGGAAGAGCAGCGTGTACTGGACGGTCAGCGTGGCGCAGCATACGCCCAGCGAGGAGAGAAAGACTTAATTGGACTTGATGGGCTTGATTGCGTTAATCTGTTGAAGGTTGAAACTATGTTTGATCGGAAGCCAAATCCGGTCTAATTTTAGTGATCGGAATAAAATTTGGCTAATAAATAGTTTCTGGCAGACCGATTAGTGACGGCGCCGCGTTGAAATTGCGATTTTTGTTCAGTTTATGCAACAAAAACAGTGCAAACGCAGCAATTGCGGTGGACAGGGAGCAGAACAAGATGAGCAACAAATACTCGGCCACGATGAAGATTAAATTATTCATTTCCATAATGAAAGGTGAAAAGCCAAACTCGGCTCTTCGTATTGGACGGAAATTGTATTGGGACTAAGAAACAAAAAATTTTGTATTGAAACCAAAAGATTTTCGTTTATTAATTACAATAGAAAAGAAACTTGAACATGCAATTGGCAAACGGAAAAAACGGCAAATTGCGTGAGCTAATTAATGCCAATGTCGGCAAAATAATGAAATTTGCGCCTTATCGCCTTCACACACAAAAATATACAAAAAAAAAGGCATTGGACGTCAGTCTTTGGCTCTATTCAGACAATGTCCCGGTGAAAAAGTGTTTGAATTTGCCTAAAGATTTGGAGGAGAAGCTGTCCGTTCGTACCGCTTTAGCCGGGCTAACTCAATTAGCAATAAGAAAACGAATGCCGCTTTGAACTGTCGGTTTTTGAACGGTTTTGGCACTCAGCCCGTTGGAGAAGCTGAAGCTTTAGCTTCTTCTACAAAACTTGGCCTTACAAATTAGCTCTTTCTGCTCGGCTTCTTTGAAGTATTCTTCGCGACTGAAACTGGCTGGCGCTATTTGAACTGTGCCGTTTGAGAGCGACAAAAAAAGGAAATTTAGTCGGAGGGATGCGTGCCCTCCGGCAGTAATCATTGAAATTTGATTAAAACTAAAATTCAGTCATAACGGCTTAATTGAATGATGATTGGAAGACAAATGCCAATGCTGAGAAGGCATGAAAGTAGGCAAATGTGCTTAAAGTGAGGGAAAGAAGTTACGAAAATTGAATTACCCCCTCCGGGGGTAGCTCCAAAAGAAATGATCGTTGGATGATCGGGCGGGCCCTAATCATCGCTTTTTGGGTTCAATCCGGATCCAATCTAACGCACAGGACCAGGATTATCTGTAGCTTTATTACTTTTCGCTCGATCAGCTATCATTTTGATATGGAGAAGATTTATTATTTGTTAATAATTATTTTTTAAGCAAAAAAAAACCAAAAGAAACAATTTGCATTTTTGGGTTTTTTATTTGTGTCCATTTTCATCGTTTTACGTAAATATATTTTCATTCCCTTTTGCTAATTTCATTTTTTTTTAATAATAATTATGAAATAGAAAAGTAAAAAGATTATGTTAAAGAAATGGCCAGGGGCTGTTGTCTGTCCTGGTCGATCAAGTTGCCCTAGCCAGGGAAGTAAACGGCTTCTGGTTTCCGGACGTTAGGCGCGTGAATCGGTTTAAAAATATAGTAATAGCACTGAGTAAATGCGCCAAATAATTGTGAAGCAATCGATCGTTTAAATATTATCGTTGTCCCATCACGAATTTAAATTGCGCTTGTACTTGATCAGCTCAAAATGTGATCGGCTGATGTGTTGGAATTGGCAGCTCGTCCGTCCCGGACAGAACCCTTCAAGTTGGGGCAACTTTGTCGAGCAGTCCATCCTCGACGCTCCGCACGACGAGTTGTTGTTCTTCGGCTTTGACTCTCTCAAGCTGAAGTTCCATTTGTTGCGCTCCCGTGACTTTGTCCGATTCCGTCGCGTCAGAATACCAAAAACGACATCTGAAAGGAATTGGGGCGGATTCTACCTATTTGAATTCATAATTTGGACAAATTGGAATAGCATTTAATATGTACCATTTTACTAAACAAATTGTTTTATTGATGTATCAAATAAGGCCTTACATTAAACATTAAAACTTTCAAAAAAATTTTGCTTTTTCAAAATCCAAAAACCGTTGCGGTTTTTACGGGTTTTCTTTTGGTTTATTCGGCCACGCATGGGCGGTTGTAATGCTAGAGTTGGCACCCCGACCCCGGACCCCGACATTGAGAAAATTGAAATTCATTTTAATTTGGTTTTGTATGAGTTATATAGTGTTATTTATATAATTAGCTTTTTTGGGCAAATTGAAATTAACTAGATTTTTGTATATTTCTGCCATTTTAGCATAGGTATTTTGAGATGCATCTTTATTATCATGATCGTCAGCAGCACATTTGCAACAAATTTGCATTCAATTTTGCCATTAATATTATTTAAATGTGCCAACCTGGTCCGTACTCGCTGAACTCGGAGTCAATGCTGCTGGATCGGTTTCGGGGACGACGAAAAATCGGCGTCGGCGAACGCATTGTGCCGTCGCTGCAACGTTGGCGGAAATTGGTGGAGGTGGCGCCCACCGTGAACGTTTTGTTCAGCGAACTCTTCTCGAGGTTGTCGAGCCGACGCGGGCACCGGACGTCCGCCGACGGTGCCGCCTTCCGTTGCAACGTCTCCGTCTCCCTAAACTCGACAATATTGGCGAGGTCAAAATAATGTGTGATCATTCTTGAGCTGATTGTGGATCAGATAAGGCGGGTTTTTTTTTTGTCTTCTTTAATTTGACATTCATTTTTCTATAATTTAATCGGATTTTCGCACCTTTTTGGAGCCTCCGGCACTTTGGTTTGACTGAACTGTCGTCGTTTTGGTTGTTGTTGCTGCTGCTGTTTTTGCGGTTGTTGTTCTTCCTGTTTTTGCCGTTGTTTGGGCTGCTTTTTGGTAATTGATTGTTGTTCATTTTTCATTGCCAGAGGCGATGCCGAAAGGGCCATTTTACCCTCCGCCGGTAAGAGTGGCGAATGAGGAAGAAATGCAACGGAAATGCCTTTATATTCTGCCGCTTCTTGCAAATGACGGCATTTTCCGCTCAAGAACATTTTTTCAAAAATTCCTTTCTTGGCGCTTTTGTCACTGACGGCTTTCCGTACGTTCAGAAAGGGCGGAGCAGAACGACTTAGCGCCGGGACAATTCAGTCCGCTGGCGGTTTTGGTGCACAAATTGCCCTCGAAAAGCCTTCGGGTCCTTTCAGCACAAATTTCCCTTTGTACCACTGTGAAAGGCTAATGAATGTCCCGTTGTTGGTGCGCGTTCATTAACTCATAATTATCACCACCCTATGTAAGTTTGGTGGGACTGAATCGGTCCGCGCTGAATTGTGCTCTAAAATCCCTTCGGGGCTTTTGCGCAAATTGCCTTCGTCGGCATAGTGAGAGGCTAATCCGCTCGGCCGTTCGTGCGCGCATTGTAACTCATATAATCGGCGGACGAACACTGTGGCGAACAGATGAAAAAGCCGAAGAACGCCATGACAACGACGACACCGCAGGCGTTGGGCCGAGCGAACAAATTGGGCGATTGAACGGCGGTCTCTTATACACATCTAGATGTGTATAAGAGACAGACACTGTGGCGAACAGATGAAAAAGCCGAAGAACGCCATGACAACGACGACACCGCAGGCGTTGGGCCTGTCTCTTATACACATCTAGATGTGTATAAGAGACAGGGATTATGGAAATCGGCGGTTGTCGATTAAACAAAATCCAAAAATTATTATTTTTTTGATTCAATCAAACTTCAAAAATCAAAGTTTTATCTTAGAAACAAACAAACTATAGAAATAAATTTTAAACTCGGAACAACAAAGCGTATTCTTCACTAAAATTTTCAATTTTATCTCAGCGGACAAATGGAATAAGGAGAAATCGACAAAATGTCCATTTGGCAACACAAATCGGACAAAATGCCATCAAAAATGCCAACATTCCAGAGGGCTTTTCCAAATGCAAATCAACAAGACAACAACGTCAATAGACAATGACTGACCAAGGCGACGAAGAGGAAGAACAACGTCCCATCAAATCGTCCATTGACGAACATCCGGTAACAAAAATAATAAAATTTATGTTACATAACTAATTTATTTATGCATCAAATCAACATTGGCTCTTTATGGCATAAAATAAAACAATGAAGATAAAGCCACTGAATGACGGAAATGATAAATTGATTGAAAACAAAATATTTATGCAAAAATGCATAAATACCCCGTATATTTTTATTATTAGCATACCTAAGCCAAAAACGTTAAATTTGCAGTTTCTTCCATATTTGTTTTACGTGGATTTTATTTTTTAAACGTAGGAAATTTTATTAATTTTAAAATATGACCAATTGTTGCGCAAAAAAGTTGCTCGGCTTTTCAAAATTCATTCATTTGCTTTTACTGATTGATTTGTTTGATCAAAA
Organism: Globodera ellingtonae; assembly: GCA_001723225.1. Taxonomy (NCBI): domain Eukaryota; kingdom Metazoa; phylum Nematoda; class Chromadorea; order Rhabditida; family Heteroderidae; genus Globodera; species Globodera ellingtonae. The sequence goes on along the minus strand of MEIZ01000003.1, from coordinate 767,046 downwards.
AGCGCTGGCTGATGATCAAAAATCGGAATGCGAAAAAGGTAAATTTAATTCAAAAAATAATAAAAAACAAAAGAAAAAAACAGATTTTGATGCAATAGAATTGGTCAATTCGGCTCCGTTTGTGCCCAATGGAAAAAGAGCAGAAAAATGGCTTGAAAAAAATGCGTTTGACGCAATGTGTTGCCTAAATTTTGAACCAAAATTCGATTCAAATTCTTTTGAATATAAAAATATTTTTTATATTTCTCAAAAAATCAAAAGTGATTTTTGCCGCGAATTGGGCCAAGAGAAAAGCATGGAAATGGCGGCACTCAAAGTGCAAAATTCGGCGATTAAATTTGCACAAATTTTGGAAGGCAATCCAAAAATTCGCCAAAACATTCAAAAAGCGGAGGAAAATGCCAAAAATGACGCCCAATTGGACAAATTTGAAATGCTTCAATGGAAAAGTTTACTTTTCAAGAACAATTTAACAAATGTCAAAATTGATCGCCTAATGGAAAGTGTTTATTTGGCATTCAATGGATTCGTCAAAGTGTTAAACGGCAAGAGAATTATTGAGGAATTTTTTTAATCTCAGAATTAAGAACCAAAATGCCAAAATGTTCGTCAACTCTGCCCCATGGCCATGCCGGCAACCACCGGGCGAAGACGAAGACGGCAGATGGACACAATTCGCGGCACCTTTGGCATTGAACAGCCGCCGCAAGCCGCCCAGGGGCACGGTGGACCAGAAGGGTTTACTTGCAAAAAGTGTCAATGTGTTGGACTGTTGGTGCTCGGCGTTTTGTCATTTATTTCAATAATTATTGGTAGGAATAATTTATTTTCTATTTTTATTATTATTATTTCAGCCTACCCCATGTTGAAACAGAACGCATCGCATGGGAACATTTTGTTCATGTGCGGTTCGGTCGCCGTCTTTCTGTGCAGTGTGGGCGTGTGGCTCAAAGTTTACACGACGCTGTGCAACAACTGCTGCGCCAACAACAACGCGTAATCGGAGAAGAAAATGAAAGAATTGCCTCCTCCGAGAAGTTGAGAGAGGAGAGAGAGAGAACGTAAAGTCTAAAATATTTATATGGACTAAAGATTGTTAGTTTTTGTCATAAATATTTTTCAAAAAAAATGTTGATTTTTTTTTTACAAAAACAATGTCTAATGAATGCCAAGTAATCAGGGAGTTCTGTCGCGAAGGTTTCGAACAGTCGAAATTTCGAACTTTTATTTCTATTAAAATAAAAATGGTAATTTTTCTAAAGTACCCAAAGAGACTGGCGCTGATGGTGCCAATAGGGCGGAAAAAAATTTTAAATTAAATTAAATTTTTGTTACAAGTAAAATAAAATTGGTGAATAATTTTTTCCAGAAATTAAATAACAATCAACTCCCCTCGCTGGGAGAAATCAAAAAAACATTCTGAGCCGAGCTTTATATGCATTCACTTACCAACTAATTAAAAATACCATTTTTGCTAAAATTGAGATTAGAGCAGAAAGCGTTGGAGTTGATTCTTTTGGTTAACGTCTTGAAACCGGTGGATAGCTAAGTAAAAATCTGGGTGGTCTTGAGTCTGGGGACTGTGATGCACAACTTTACCGGATGATACAGCTCTACGAGATTTGGAACAACACACCACCCGCATTATTCGGAAGAATGAAGTACCCAACATAAACTATAATCAAAGTCTTATTCGTCAACAATAAAACAAATCAAATAAAATGAATGAAAGCAAACAAAATATATGGTGATGAAGTCAAAATGTCTGGAAGTTGATAGAGAACAAAAGTTCCAGGAGGGTGGAGAGTCAAAAGGACGTCATGCTTAAGAGATCAATCGGATGATCGAAATAGACGATACAATCCGACTCAGTCAACTTCCTCCATTCGAGAGGCCTCCTCATCGGCGCCCGCAATTTTCTCCGCAGTAGTGGGCTCGCCGGACGTGCTCGGTTGTTCTTCGGTGGGCTCCTCCTCATCGGTGATGTCCAACCCGAGCTTCACCATGCGGTAGATGCGAGAAGCGTGCTGTTGGGGGTCCTCCAGTGAAAAACCGGAAGTGAGCAGCGACGTTTCGTACAGCAACACGACGAGGTCCTTCGCCGTTTTGTCATCCTGATCCGACTCAACGCGCTCACGCAGCGACCTGAAAATGCGCGCCACGATTATCGTTGTTTCTCACATTCACATATTAATGTTCAGAACATCAACATTTAATTTTATTATTTTCTTTCCTCACTTAATGATCGAGTGGTCCGGGTTGATCTCCATGTTCTTCTTTGACGCCATGTAACCCATAGTAGAAGAGTCGCGCAGCGCTTGAGCCTTCATGATGCGCTCCATGTTCGCTGTCCATCCGTACTCGCCGGTGACAATGCAACAAGGAGAGGAGACCAAACGGTTGGACACAGACACCTTTTGCACCTTCTTGTCCAGAATGTCCTAAAAATGTATTTTAAAATCATTAACTATGCATCAGTCGTTTGCAACGGCAAAAAAAGGTTTTGCCCTTTAAGTTAATATACAAAACATAATTGCTTGCCTTGACGACTTTGCACAGCTTCTCAAACTTGACTTTGTCCTCTTCGAACTTCTTCTTCTCCTCCTCACTTTCGGGCAGTTCAAGGCCCTCCTTCGTCACGCTGACCAGTTTCTTCCCGTCAAATTCCTTGAGCTGCTGCACGCAGTACTCGTCGATCGGGTCGACCATGTAAATGACCTCAAAGCCGCGCTTCTTCACTCGCTCGACGAAGGAGGAGTTCTGCACCACATCCTTGGACTCGCCGGTGATGTAGTAGATGCACGTCTGGTTCTCCTTCATGCGCGACACGTAGTCCTAGAAGATGGTAAGTGTGATGAATTTTAGGGCAGTTCTCATAACATTAAAACCGTATTTTTCAAACAAATTCTGTTTCACCTTAAGACCGCAAGTCTCCTCGCCGGATGCAGAAGTGTGGTAGCGAAGAAACTCGGAGAGTTTCTTCCTGTTCACGGAGTCCTCGTGGATGGCTAACTGTAGGGGAATTTGTAATAAACAAAGGAAAAATACACAGGAGTAAATTAATTGGAAAAATCTGTCAGAGACATTTTACAAAAAAGCTCTCGCATATAATTTGTTAACATTATATAAAAAACGGACCTTAATGTTCTTGGCGAATTGCTCGTAGAACTTCTTGAAGTTTTCCTTGTCCTCGGCGATCTCTTCGAAGAGCTCCATGCACTTTTTCACCAAATTCTTTCGGATCACTTTGAGGATCTTTGACTGCTGCAGCGTTTCACGCGATATGTTCAACGGAAGGTCCTTGAAAAAAGGAGTTGGTTAACAACCCAACCGAGAGAATTGCGAGTTTTAGCCAAACAAATCAAAGTCACGTCCAAGTTTTGAAATTGCGGAAGAGGCAAACCTCCGAATCGACAACGCCCTTGACGAAGTTCAGGTACTCTGGCATCAGCTCCTCGCAGTTCTCCATGATGAACACTCTGCGGACGTAAAGCTTGATGGCATTCTTGCTCTTCTTGTTCTCGAACAAGTCGAACGGAGCGCGTTGAGGCACGAAGAGAAGAGCACTGAAACGGTACCAACATCAGTCAGTTCATTGCTTAAGAAAGTGTCAAATAACCAACCGGAATTCGAGTTGTCCTTCCACACTAAAGTGCTTGACTGCCAAATGGTCCTCCCAGTCGTTTGACAAGCTCTTGTAGAACTCGGCATACTCCTGCGAATTGAAACAGAAATTGATTGGTTTTAATGTCAAGTGCAGAATCACTTAATTCCTACATCAAACCCTTTCCCTAAAAAAAGCAATAAATGAACTAATTTGTAAATGCAATCCTACAATCCGATTTTATGCAATTGAAAAAGAAGTGTAGTCATTAACTAACCTCGTTGGAGATGTCGTCCGGGTTGCGCGTCCAGATCGGCTTCGTCTTGTTCAGTTCTTCGTCCTCGATGTACTTCTCCTTGATCTTCTTCGTCTTCTTCTTTTTCTTGTCTGCACTCTCCTCCTTCTTTTCGGCTTCGTCGTCTAAATAATTGACATTTAAAAAAACACAAATTTTCGAAGGTAGAAATGGAAACCCCGCCAAAATTGCATCAAAGATCGGACCAGTGTATAAAAACCAAACACCCCGAAAAAGTTGGCCAATGCTTACCAACCCCAACATCCCCGTGTTAATGACACTTAAATTCCGGACCTGAGACATCGTCCTCTTTCTTTGCGTCCGCTTCCTTTTCGTCCTCTTTCTTCTCCTCCTCCTCTTCCGCCTCATCGTCGGACACCTCCTTGTCACGTTCCTTCTCCACCAACAGTTTGATGGGGTAGCCGATGAACTGCGAGTGTTTCTTCACAACTTCGCGCACACGGCGTTCCTAAAGTTTTGTTTTCCATTGGTACAGCCTAATTAAACCAGTTAAATTCCGAGAAACCAATTCGAACCCAATCCAAAGAATTTACGAAAAAAATCAGGCTTCTTCCCAACCTCCAAATAATCCGTCTGGTCTTCCTTCAGGTGGAGCGTAATTTTGGTTCCACGAGTGACTTCCGGATCAGAACACGGACGGATGATGAATGAGCCACCAGCCGAGCTCTCCCATTGGTAACAGTCGTCGTCGTTGTTTTTTGAGATGACCGTGACACGGTCCGCAATCAGGAAGGCAGAGTAGAAGCCGACACCGAACTGACCGATCATCGAGATGTCCGCGCCGGCCTTAAGAAAGAAACCATTGTAATCTGTTAACTATTTCAAACATGCGCCTCAAGAATCCCTCAAAAAGGAGAAAACTGAAACAAAGTAAACCTGCAATGCCTCCATGAACGCCTTGGTGCCGGACTTGGCAATGGTGCCGAGGTTGTTGACGAGGTCGGCCTTCGTCATGCCAATGCCAGTGTCAATGATGGTCAGCGTTTTGTCGGCCTTGTTCGGCACAATTTTGATGTAGAGCTCCTTGCCGGTTTCCATCTGAGTGGCGTCAGTCAACGCCTGGTAGCGGATCTTGTCCAGGGCATCCGACGAATTGGAGATCAGCTCTCGGAGAAAAATTTCCTGAATTTTGTTTAAAAAATCGTTGTTAGAGAGAACTTTTCCAACTAGAGATCGGACAGGATTGTGCCCGGGCAAACAAGATCCATTATTTAATTTTGCACAGATCGCCAAACATGATATTTGATTTAATTCTAAACATTTCGAAAAAAACCCGGTCCGACTTCGGATTTTTGAACCCAGGTATGAAGGATCAAGAAAATTCTGGTGCTCGGCCTGACCTTTTCAAAATCCCGAACTCCAATTTTAAAAAGTAACACAGCAAAAAACTTTACGCCTCACAACCTAGCAAAACCCTAACCCAAACAGAACGGGTCAAACTTAATAATCTATTGTGAAACTAAACCTTGTTCGAGTAGAACGTGTTGATGATCAATGACATCAACTGAGCGATCTCAGCTTGAAAAGCAAAAGTCTCTCCAGTCTGTTCAGACATTTTGCTGTCGATTGGAATTGACGATAAAAGAATATTATGTCTAAAAGCAAGCCAACTACATTTTGCAAACGGAGGCGATAAATTGTTAACAAAAGTAGCACACACAAGTTAAATTTAACAAAAAACCGAGTTCTGGACTTAATGGAACAACATCCACTTCGGATGTCCGGGTCTCGCAATCCCAGTCTTTCCAAAAATTGCCTACAAAGTTCAACTCGATTTTCTTTTGCCTAATTCAACTTCGATTTTCTTTCGCCTAACTCAAAAAAAGTCTAAGAAATAAAACAAATCAATTATGTTTTTTTTGTCGGTTTAGCGGCTCCTACGAAATTAAAAGCTGCTTGAGTTCTTATTTCGATAGACGCTGAGACTACATTTTTATCGCAACTGCAAAAACAGTGCAATTACTTAAATGGAAAAACATTTGATTAACCCTACGAAAGGGAAGGGCGCGTTTTCCACTTACAAATTAATGCGAGTGCTTACGAAATCATTACAATTTTACAGAAATCGCCCCACGCTTTTAGTCCTCCATAAACGATGAAAAAAAAGAAGAAAGTTATGGCGAATAAAAAAGAAACAAAAAATGATTTGAAATTCCTTTGCAATGTCCAGCTTATATTTCAATCTAACAAACACACGCTCTTTCTAGAAGTGGAAAGTTCTAGAACAAAAAGAAAAGATGGAAAGTTTTTTGGACAACTAAGCGCCATACAATTCGTTTCATCAAAAAACCTTTAAAATAAAGGCAATTTGATGGCACTATTAATTACAAAAAAAGAAATTGTCAGCTCCCGAGCTCTCGAATGTATCAATTTTGTTCATTTGTTTGATTAGAAAATGGTTAGTTTAAGCAATTTGTCCGTACATAGCAATGCCGCTTATTTGTTTGTCGGCGCTGAGTTGTCACAACGAATGGAAACAGAATGCCATGCCAAACAGAATTTTTGAATTGAAAGCAATATTCAAATGCTTTTGTGTTATCGTATCCATTTCATTCGAACTGCTGTCACTTTTCTTTCTTTCGGCAAAGTGTTTACGCTTTTCTTTTCCTTTTCAAACATTAAGCATCACATGATGCTTCTTCTAGTGCTTGTTTTCGACGTCCATTTCTCAATATTGAGCTGTTTAAGCTGTCTATCCAGTCTTCGATACTTTCCCAAATTTTATCTTTTTTGCAATAAATTTGTCGAATTTTAGAATCCTTCATAATGGGAAATCTGAGGCCAAAGGGAACAATTTATATGGCCGCGCAGAAAGGCAAAAAGGGCCAAAAATTGTCCACTTCAAGCGCATCGTCCTCACAAAACTCACAGATTAAACAAGTAAATTATTCGCTTTTGAATTTTGTGACACAAATTTATTTTATTTTATTTTGCTTAAAAGGAATTGAAACGACGCACAAAACTGGCGAACAAAAAGAATAAAAAGGCGCCGGCGGCGGTGGGAATGTCCGGCAATGGCAGGTCGCGTCGGTGGCGAAAAATCCTTTTTAATTAATTTTAAAGCAATTTTAAAATTGAATATTTTAATTACAGAGAAAAACGGAAAGAAACAAAAGGGAGGGACCGCTGATTTGATCTCTCCGGCTGTGCTGTGGTGCTTCATCATCATCAAATGTTTTTGCCTAATGACAGTCGTTGCCCGGAGTGGAATGGCATGCTTTTCCCTGACAAATCCTATGAATCACATCCATCGCCCGAAAATCGCATTATTTCAAACGATTTATTTGAAATAGGCCCAACTAAACGGTTAAAATGAGCGCTATAACTTTTCTTTTAACCGATGCCCCGCTTTTCCATTTGATCATTGGTTTTGTGACCGCCCATTTATTAAATGTTCTCTAAACTTTCAATTATATGAATTTTAAGAAATGCTTGCCCAATTCATTTAATTTCTAAAATGAAATATGCGCATTTATTTATTGAATAAAAAACATTTTAATTTTTCCGGAAATTTAACAATTCCTCCTACAACAGACAAAAGACTGCGTTTACGTTGTTTTCTTTGCACCATTTCCTCCTTTGTCTCAAAGATTTGTTGAATGCTTAAATTTGTGAAAATTCTATCAAATCTCATCAAACAAATTGTTAGTTGGTTGGTGGAGGGATGTGAAAGAGGCTTCTTCTTAACGAAGAAACTCATCTTTATCTCGGTTCCGGCATTTTCAGTGTCGAGAACGACGAAGTTCATTGAATATCGGAGGGCGTCGGGCACTATCCGATCGACGGAATGATTAGCAATTAGGCACTTGACTGATCATAGAAAGTTCAAGGGCGTTGGCTCACCGATAATCCTCTCGGATCAGAACAAAAATAAGTTGACGATGCCAAATTGGACGGCTTTCCCAATATGTGAACGAACTGAGTGAGAGTCCTTCGCACCCAAATTTAGCCAAATAATTGGCAAAAAAAGATGCTTTCCCAATTCTTTGCTCTTCTCCTGCCCCCGTTGCACATCGCCACGTTGGCCCAGAGCAGTTTCATTCAAATTGGCGTTCTGTTTGAGTCATTGTGTAAGATTTTGAGATTAATTAACGACAAAACTTTTTTAATGAAAAGGTCCCGACTCAATCGACTTCATTCTCGGCCCACTTTCTGACGCAGAAGCGAAGTTCAAGCAGCACATTCAGCTGGAATTGGTACCGTTCGGGAAGGCAACGATTCATAAAGTGGGGGAAGGGGCTTAAGACACGGCACGAATTGAATGTTTTGTTGTTCAGGATGGTGAAATCACTTGTCAGCATGGGAAATATGAGTGTCAGATCAACAAATTTCTGGTACTTTCAACGGGTTCGGCGCGTTCAGAGTCCCAGCCAATTTTTGGAAAGGCGAATTTTCGAGAATGGCAAAATCGGGACCAGATCGACAGAATTCAAAAGTTTAAACATGCTTTGTCCACAAAGAGGGCAGCCAAAATCTGCCTCAAAATACGGACCCCCCTCCCCCCCCCCGGTGT
>MEIZ01000003.1:711452-731851 GCA_001723225.1 Globodera ellingtonae | reverse complement strand
TGTGCCGCGGCACCGGACATTATACAGAGAGCTACAGAGGCTGCTGCTGCTGCTAATGAGTGTGGGTCGGCAAAGTAATGCGGAAGGTCGCGCGTGCCGGGGAAAATAATGTGATGGGTGGCACCGAGAATGGCAATTGGCAGACAACGGAAGAGAGGGCAAGAGGCGTCCAGCTGCTGCACAGGGCGGCTCTGATCAAAGCAGTCAGTCATCAACAATTTCGTGTTAAGCTTGCCCCAATTTGGGTATGTGATTGGGGCAAAATGAAAGAAGTCAATCAAATTTTGAAGAGTTGGTGGAGGGCATGGGGAAAGCTTTCTCCCCGGAAGGGCACGTCTCCTGAAGAAAGCGGCAGGACACTCCACATAAAAAGTTCAGGAAAGCTAAATTCTCGGGCTGTAACGGACGATCGCTTAAGATGCAATGAGACTGAAAAGCAATCCTAAAAGACAAAAGAAACATTTCATAGAAGCACGCCTTTATGGGGGAGGCGGAAGAGCTCTCCCCGGAGGGCCAAGTTGTCAGAATGAGACACAAAGCATTTCGAATGAAACTGTCCGAGAAGGAGTCGAAGAACACGTTGAGGAGTAAAAACGTTCCGGGAACAGCTCCCTTCCCGGAGTGTGTTCCTCAGCAGAGGATTCAGATGGAAAAGCATCCCCTGGAGGGGCGACCCTTGGCTTAGACTAAAGAAAATTTAAGTGGGTAGCAAAGTCCGCAGAAAGAGACGGATGAAAGCCCAGCTTCCCCTTAAATACCTTAAATAGCCCTCCCCCTGAAACAAATCCCCGGAAGGGTTAAAAGGGTCGACGTCGACATGTCACACTCAGTGACTAAGTGAATCTTTGCGATTTTTACTCCGGACGCGCGGCATTTACTTACGACGGGCCGAAACGGGACGAAGAAATTGACCCGGCACTTCCGCCAATCGGCGAAATGGCTCAAACAGAAACAGAAATTAGCCTTTAGCACAACGCCAAATGGATGATGTTTGTTGGCTTTTTGCTTTTTTTGTTTGAAAATGGACTGTTGGTTTGGCGTTTTGTATACATTCGCTTTACCATACCATAAGCATTTCCGCGCGTGGAAAAAGCGAAAAATTAGTGGGAAATGGAAATAGGCTTAAAACGCTCAAATGTGGGCGTGAACACGCGAATTTGAGAGCGCGGTTTGGACGGGGACACCCGCCTCAAATTTCTTCTTTTTCTCACACATTTTGGCCAAAATCTTGCGGCAAATTCCGCAAAAAAATGGTCGGAAATGGAGAATTTGTTTATTTATTTATGTGATGTAACGCCGCGGGCGATGTCCAAAAAAGACAAAGCCCGCAAAAACATCTAATGGAATTTAAAATTCAAAAAAGAACGAACAAACGAAAAAATAGTTTAAAAATATAATCAATTATTTATTGCACAAAAAATTGAAAATAAATTCAAAAATGAGCCTTTCGTTGGCTATTTCAATTTTGTAAAAATGCCTTCCGACTAAAATTGAACTGTCGACAAGTTTTGTTTGTTAGGTTTTGCAAATAAAACAAAAATTTGCGGTCCTAAAAATCGTCGGCGGGAGACCAAAAATTGTCAGAAAATTAATTTCAAAACGGCCGGCGGACGGACGCCGTTTCATTTGGCAAGCGATGTGAACAAAGAGAGCAAAAACAGCGGCAGAAATGTTTTTAGTTTTTGTCCCCCCCGGCGTCTCGCGGCCTTGAACGTGTCAAAGTCAATCAATCTCTCCCAATCTTTTCCGTTTTTAAACCGAACAAACGTTTCGTCTGCCAAAAAATAACATAAAACTATTCGAAGCATTTTTATAAATTGTAATTGTTATAAGTACATAAGCAAAAAATAAAAATAAAACATTGTTGGCTCTTTGTTTTTTGTGTAAATTTAGGGGATTAAAAAACTTTTCAAATATTAAAATTTTCTCAAAGAATAAACTTTATTTCGGATTCACCACAAACAGAGAGGACCATTTCTGGGAAAACCCGGGACCAGGAACAAAAAAAAGGGAGGGGGGCTAGGTAATAACTAGGGCCGCTAATTATATGGACAAAAAATCTCGAAATATGGCCATAAAATATGGATGAAAAATTGCAAAATATGGACCAAATATGGACAAAAATTGCAAAATATGGACGAAATATGGATAAAAATTTTCAAATATTGCAAAAAATGGGCAAGATTTCCTAATAGAAGTAATAAGAGAAAATAAAAATTTTTATATGCTAATTACAGGCATTTCAGAGAAATTTTTGAAATTAGGCAGAATTTTAAAAATTTTTAATTTTTTGGTGGCAGAATTTTTAGTCACGAAAAAGTCAATTTTTAGGGGTGCATTTTTTGAAAATTTTGAAAAATCAATTTTTAGGGGTGTAAATTTTTGAAAATTTTGAAAAAGTCGATACTTAGGGGTGTATTTTTCGTTTTTATTGCATTTTTGTTAAGGAATTTTTTGAAAAATGGCGAAATATGGAAAAAATATGGAATATGGATAAAAATCGCGAAATATGGAAAAATATGGAAAATATGGATTATAAAATGGGCTCTAGAAGCTTCAACCAAAGTTAAAAACACTATTTATGGCATTTATACGCTGTTCCGAGTGCGCAAAAAAAATATGGATTTCCATATAATTAGCGGCCCTAGTAATAACCGCGACACCAAATTCAGTCTCAAAATGTAAAAAATGGAAATTTCAGTCCCAGTCCGGTCCCGTCCTTTTCTAATCACCGAGCCCGGCGGGAACGGGGAGACCCCGTTCCCGCTAAATTTTGAGAATTTCTGTCCCCCGAAATTTTTTTTTTATCGGACTTTCTTTTTTGAATAAATTAAATCCTCCAAATGTCAAAAAGGGGGCCAAATCAAATTACCAAAATGATTCAATTCTTTTTGCCTTTGGCATGACTAATTCATTCATTTTCCGTTTTTGTTTCCTTTTGACATTAAAAAATTCAGTCCAATCGATTTGTTCGACGAAAACCATTCTTTCCATTTAAACATTTACATCTCTTATCATTTGAATGCATAAGTTAACCAAAAAAAATTAATTTTTGTTTTGATTTTAATTGAAATTTAATTTTAATTTCCACTTTTGTTGCATTATTTCCCGGGTAAAAACAAAAAAGAGCATTGGAAAAGGAAAAGCAGAGCCCCCAGGCTAAAACGCAAAAAAACAATTAAAATGAAAAGAGCGGTCATTTTATTCAAATTGTTCCAAAAGTGTCACATGGTCAAAATAGAAAAAGATTGGGATTTTCAAACGCTTTTTATTTTTTGACCAATTTTTCAAAATTTTGGCTTTAAAGGCAACGAAAAAATGGCATTGGCATCTTTCAAAGTGCGCCTCCTATCGCTGTTAGTGCTCGTCGCGATGTTGCGATCTGTGAGAATGGAAATGGGCCATGAAAGCGGCGGCAAAGCATCGGTTTTTTTTTGTTGTCCCCCCCCCCATTTTAAATTCGTTAAGTCCAAATTACCCTTTTTTTGTCATTTTTTGTATGGTTATCAAAAGCAACATTCTTAAGCTAACTTTGTAATTGCACGGCCTTTCTAAACCATTCACACTTTTTCCCGTGTCTTTGATGGAAAACAAAAACAATTAAGCCAAATTAAATCCATTTTTAATTAATTTATATTTTAAAGAGAAATTCATTTTATGAAAGTAAACAAAAGTTGTTAGAATGGTCGGGTTTCTTTTCTACAACGAAACAATGGAATTTGTAAGCCGCTTTATACGCATTTTAAGGGATGCCAACGGCGCTATTCGCAGGGTCAGGACAGTTTCGTTTGTATGTGCGATGCTTCGCATTGCGATACTTTTGATGGGCCGGTGGGCGACGTGCCAAACGGCACATTGGTGGCCTATGTCAGTGATCGGAAATGGAAGCGATTGGAGCGACAGGAAATGCCCTTAAGGACCAAAAGAGCAGTGCCCGGTGAGTTACTGCTTGAACATCCCGGTAATTTGGTTCATTTTCTGTGTCTGACCGTTTCTTTGTGGGTAGAAAAAGCAGGGCATTGATTAAGTCTGGAAACCCGATCATGATCTGAGCAAAAGTCGCGCAAAACCCAAAAAACACATGGAATTTCGATTTCCGTTAAATTTTAAAGTAGTCGGCGCCCATCCCCAATGGATGGATGGCAGGCACATTGTTGAGATTCCAAATTAGTTAAGCAGACAATGTTCAAAATTTGTAGGTAATGAACGTACTGTAGCCAATGAGTGCGGGGGTGGGGGGGGGCTGCCCGTGAGAAGCACATGCCTCGAGGCATTGACTACGGTACATTTGGAGTTGGGGCATCGTATGGACTTTAAGCATTAAGCATAGCTTATTTATAGCTGTGAGGTGTGTGTTATGTTGCAAAACAAAAAACATCAATTAGAGGCTTTATTTTTGTGCTCTCAATGCCCAAATGGAAAGGAAATGCGAGGCAAATCGGGCGGGGAAAAGGAAGCAATCTTTTGGATTTGTGTGTAAAATGAAGCCCCCCAAATGACTAATGGGAGGATACAAAGTGCAAAGTAAACCAAATGAACAAATGATGCTGCTGATGTGTGATGAAAAAGTGATCATAACACACACAATATGGGAGATATGTACAAATGATTGAATGATGGATGAGTGAGGTTGGCATTTAGTATATCAAATGTGCCAAATATGGCCATAAAATAGTGATCATAACACACAAAATATGGGGAGATATGTACAAATGATTGAATGATGGATGAGTGAGGTTGGCATTTAGTATATCAAATGTGCCAAATATGGCCATAAAATAGTGATCATAACACACACAATATGGGGAGATATGTACAAATGATTGAATGATGGATGAGTGAGGTTGGCATTTAGTATATCAAATGTGCCAAATATGCCCATAAAATATGGACCAAAAAATTCAAAATATGGATACCGTATTTCCTATAATATAAACCCCAAAAGTCGGGTTGGTCCCCCACCTTTTTCCAAAAAAAAATTGTCCTAAAAGTCATGCAAAGCGTGTTTTTAGGGATTTTTTGGGGTCGAGGAATCCGAATATGATCTTCTTTTGGACCAATTTCGAATCCCGTACCCGAATTCGAACAATTTTTGGTCAGTTTTGGGTAACGGTGTCTTTTACTGGTCCCAATTTTTTTTTAAATGGAGGTTTTATGCAATTCTGAGAAGTACTCGGGGGTTGTCGAGGTCGCTAATCACGAAATGGCATCAGCTAATCTATGATTTTAACATCTATGATAGTCAATGTTTTCATCAAGAAAGCGACCCTTCCGACAAAATGTTGCGAATTATCGTCAATCCATTGGAGAAGTACCAAACCATTCTCGGCTTTGGCGGTGCCTTCTCCGACTCGTCCGGCATCAATTTGAATGCTGTGAGTGCGCCCGTTCGACGGCATTTGCTCGAGGCGTACTTTCATTCCGAAAAGGGTTAGTGTTTTTCACCGCCATTTTCTCCATTTTGCCCCGCAGGGATTCGTTACACAATTGGACGAGTGCCAATTGCGAGCACCGATTTCTCCACACGCGAATACACTTATGCCGACAAAGAAAACGATTTTAATATGGACACTTTTGCACTTGCGCCGGAGGACTTTGAAGAGAAAGTTTTTGGAGTTTTGAACTTTAAAAAGCATTTCCCCCTCCCCAACAATTAAGATACCATTCATCAAAAATGCTCATCAGTTAAGTGGCGAAAAATTACGGCTGATCGCCTGTCCATGGTCAATTAATACAAAAAATATATTTTCAAATTTGAATAATTGGCATTCCTTCTAAAAATTAAAAGATTCTGGCAAGCAAAGTTATTTTTGTTATTTGAAAGTCAATAAATGTCATGAAAGGGTAAAATAGCTAAAAATAAAATTACATTTTATTTTTGATTTTAAATCAATTCTAATTTATATTAAAGAAATATTTATTGTAATTGTCTTTAGGACGGCTCCGGCTTGGATGAAAACCAATGGGCGCCTGAGCGGCGACGGGGAAATGAAGGGCGAGGTGAACGGCACTTACTTCAGAGCTTATGCCAAATATTTGGTGAAGTAAGCAAAACTATAAAGAAAATGAATGGCATTAGATGTTATGCCAAATTGTCGAAAATGATTTTCTTATTTAATACAAATACTTTTATGCCCAAAACTCCCCAAAGGTTCTTCGAGGAGTACGCGAAAAGTGCCATAAACTTTTGGGCACTGACCATACAGAACCAACCGCAACGGGTGCCGGACGACTTCCCCTTCCAGGCCATGTACATGAGCAACCACACGCAAAGGTGCCGCCGAAAGATACCAAATATAAAATCTTTTTTTTTGATTTTGGTTGAAAAATGGCTCAAAAATTAGGGACAAATTGAGCACCGGTAAATTGTAAATGTACCTTAAATATATATCAACCAATCTGATCAATCAATACACCAAAATTGCTGATCAGAGAATTTGCCATTCGCATTCTTTCGCCACTTCTGAAGCAATCGCCGCACACTTCACAACTGAAACTGCTCGCATTTGACGATGTGCGCGAGTACTTCTTGCCCGCCCTTGCTGAGGTAAAGCCTTTCATTCAGTCTCCTCTCCATTGTTATTTATACAAAATTGGGGGTGCTAATGTGACAAAAATTTTATATCAATTTAGGAATCTTTTTAAGCGAATCCCACCCAAATTATTAGCGTATTCTCCGAACAGATATTTGACACTGAACGTCGTACGATTTACGACATTTTTTTGTGTAATATCGGCCGCTATTTGAGCCCGTTTTTGCCTGGTTTTATGTCGATCGGTGTTGAACGGGTCAGTCACTTTTTTTTAAATATTTATTAATATGGCAATATTTCAGTTTTTCGAATGCCATCAATCTTTTGAAGGCACAAAACCGAGTGATCAGAGTGTGATCGACGGATTTGGATCGCATTGGTACACTCTGGACGGACATGCTGATCAAGACGTATTCCATGAGCAACATCCGGACAAGATCATTTTGTCCACCGAGGCAATGTTCAAAAATGAGAAGAAATCCTCTGATCGGAATATTTTTGTATTCTTTACACCTTCAAGGCGTGCACCGGATTTGTACATCCGGACGATGCCGGACCTCGACTTGGCAATTGGACCCGCGGTTGGCAATACGGATGGGACATTGTGCAGAACTTGCGCCATTGGACCGGCGGATGGGTGGACTGGAACCTTTGTAAGGCCCGGAGGATATTGTTGCTATGGCACGGCCGAGCATGAACTGCTCGATGTTCGGGTCTAATCAGTGATCTAAGGGATGGGTCAGGAATTCTGATCAGAACCGATCCCTAATCGTCAAGCCATGGGCCCAAAATTTTTGGATCACCGCAAAAACATTAAATTAATCAGGTTTGGACATGAATGGAGGCCCAAATTGGGTGCACAATTATGTGGATGCCCCAATAATTGTTAATGCCGAACGAGATGAATTCTACAAGCAGCCGATGTTTTATTTTCTGGCACATTTTAGGTGGGTTAGGCGTTAAAAAAAGAATTTAATTTCAACAAAAAAAGAATTACGTTTTCTGATCAAAAAAAAATATGCCATTATATTCAGCCGATTTATGCCCCCTGGCGCTGTTCGTATCGGTTCTCATCTTCGTGATTCGGCAAGTCAGCTTGACATTGATCACGATCATCCGCGCCATCACATTCAACACGTTTCCGCGATTACTCCGACTGGCCAAAAAGTTTTGGTACTGATCAATTCAAGCACTGAAACGGTTAAAATACGTGTTGAAGAAGTTGGGGCAGAAGATTTTGAGGCACTGATCGAATTGGGTCCGGAATCGATTTTGACCGCAATTTGGGCATGAAAAATTGTTGAATTTGTTGTTTTGGGTCATTTCTTTTACATTTATAATGGTAAAAAAAGATATTTTTTAAAATGTTTATACAAAATTCATGTTGTCTAATTTAATTCAGATGTTGGTATTTTTGTACTCACTCGGCTTAGTTTTGAGTAGTCTATGGTCTACAATTTTCGTGAAAGTTAAAATTCTATTTGATTTTTGTGACATTTACACATATTCCATAAAAAAATGCCATAATGAATTTAAATTTTGATTAAAAATGTTAGCATTTTTAAATTACCATTAAACTATCATTTCTCTGTCACTTCTCCCTCTCTTTTGAATTTGGCATTGGTACGGCAACGGGACGACAGTTAAGCCAAAGTTGTTTGGAGGGCATTGCTGAGAATTTGGGGGCTGTGATCTGAAAAAGATTAGTCGTTTTTTGTCCACAAAATGGAATAATTAAGGGGTTAAAACGTTTAAACTAATCAATTGTTAACGGACTTGATCAGAATTCAAAGAATCAAAAGCCAAACCAGGCTAATCACCTTGTACTGGTTGAAAAGGTTGATGAAGATCAGGAACAGTTCCATGCGGGCAAGTGACTCGCCCGCACAATATCTTTTGCCCACAGAGAATGGGATCAGCTCGTCCACCCGCTTCAAAGTGCCGTCCTCCTCCAGAAAGCGTTCCGGCTTGAACAGACACGGCTCAGGAAATACCTTTTTGTGTGACAAACAGATCAATATAAATCTCTGATCAGATCAAATTGCTGTTGAAATTACCTTTTCGTCGTACAAAACACAGCAAATTTGGTTTGCGCAACAAATGTCCGCGCACTTTCACATCCTGCACATTACGGCGCGCAAAATTCTGCGGAAGCAAATTGGCAATTCGCATAATTTCCTGAAGCAATTTTCGGACAATTAACTCGCCGAGATTCTTATGAAATTAGGGGGAGGGGGAGGGGTTCGTTCATCCCCGACAAACTCCATAATCCCCGACTTCTGAAACACCGAAGGGGCAGAAACGTACCCCCAAGTCCCAAATGTCCGACCACTCACATTGACCACGCTGTTGGCGTACGGCAATGACACTTTGTCGGACAAAGTGATCATTCTGTCCGTCCCAATCACGGAGTCGAGCTCGGCGTGCAATTTGTCCTGCACTTTCGGGCTGTGGATTATGTGAATGATGCCCCAGTTGAGCGTGTCCGTAGTTGTCTCCTGCTCAATGTTTGATTGGACCCGTCTGATCATAATTGATTGATTGATTGGAATCTGATTGAAACAAAGAATCCCGCGATCTATGATCCTCCTCATCTGATCAAATATGTTGCCAAGTTTTCTAAACATCTTCCTGCTGAAGTTTTTTTTCATCGATGTGAATAATCCTTGATTTCAAAATGATCAAATCTTGATCTGATCTATAACCCTGGACTACTCAACAAATTCCACGACTAATTTCGTCCTAAGAATCGGTAAAAATCGCTTTGTTTATGACCAAGAGTATGCTCATTCATGATTTATAAAGCAAGGATTTGTACAATGTGACCAAATCAACCAACTTGTCCTGCTATCCAAAAGTCCAACAAATGCGCATACAGCGTTTTCATACTGTAACCGTAAATAAACTTTAAAAAATTCAAAGATTAAACATTCCATAAGATCTTTTGAACCTTTCCACTCATTCAGAAAAACCACCCATTTTCCTCTTCAATTTCAAAACAATCTTTGAGGGCCTTCATTTTATCGAGTCCATGAATTCTTCTATCTACAGATCAGATCACCTCCCCTCCAATTACTCGAAATTGTCCGTCCCTCCACGCTTTTTAATCTCCTCCAAAAATGCACTGACGTAGTCATCCCCCACGGCGTTCTTTTGTTGGTGTTCGGCACTTTCCCCCTTGGCGATTCGTTGATGCTCCTCAATTTGGCGCTCGAAGAAGGCGTAAGTTCGCGTGATCTTGCACCGAATTTCGTCGAAAATGCCGCTGAAGTAGGGCAAATGTCGCACCAAATGGGGCCACCAGGACATCAGAAATTGGCTGGACGGCTGCCCGACAGTGTACCTGCGCAGACAAACGCCAAAATTTTTGTGCCATGAATTTTTTTTGTTTTTACTATGCTTTATTAATTAAAACTACCAATTAGTGCAATAAACTGCCTTAAGTTCCGTTTAAATCTTAAACAATTCAAAATATTTGTTTATTTCCCTTACATATATTCGTTGATAAGCCGCTTCAGCTCAAAGAATTTGTCGGTTCGTTGCCCGTGGAATTGGTAACCGAACAAAAGTGAGTTGATAATTGAGCCAACGCAAAGGTCCAAATGGGAAATCTTCGACGGATTTACAAAACTTTCAAACAAAATGCCATTTTATCGGTGCCGCTAAATTCCATAACCAATCATTTTAAAATATATTTTTTAAAGTTTTTAAAACGGATTTCCCCACACTTTCTGACCAATTCCATGTCAGTCCCCGGAGGGCATTCGGCAAATGCCCGGTCGATGTTTGCGCACATTGCAGAAAATTCGGAAAGAACCTTTAATAGGAAATTAGCGTGAAATTAAAAATATATCCAACTTTTTGTTCAATGGCATTCTTTCCAACACCCAAATTGCGGAACACGGCCATTAGAAAACGCCGATGTTCTCGCCATGTTTAGCCTTCCTTTCGGGCAAATTCAATTCGAATTCCCTTTTCGATTTGCTAAAACGCCGTGTAAATGACACCTACCATATGAACGAGTCCATTTTGTCCTGCAAAATGAGACTTTGATAATATTGAGGCGGGATCTCGATAAGAATTTCAGGTCGCCCAATCGAGATTCGTACCCCGAAGGAGGAAGAAAAATTGCTGAAAGAAGTCCCGGTCCGTGTACAAGTCTCCGTCTCTGACGATCGTTTCGTTGATCAGTTCGTACTCCGCAAATGCCACCATTGGACGTTCGCCGAGCTTTAAGGAATGATTTGTTGAAAAATTGATGAATGCCTATTAAAATGCCCAATATGTGTAGATGGGGCCAAACTCGTCGCGCCATTTCAGGAAAATGTCGTAGCCGGGGGGTCGGGAGCCGATCTCCAAAAGATTGCCCAACAAAGGCAACGGAGTCGGACCTCCAATTGGGGAGAGGAAAAAATGTTAGGCATTTCAAACTTGGCATTATGTTTTTATGCCTTTTTTCGACTTGCCAAAGGCAATGTTTTGTTGGGGAATTGGGACGAACCAACCTGGAGGCAAATTGCGTCGTTTCCAGTAGAAATTGTAAAAGAGCAGCAGCTGAAAGAGGGCGAGCAGTACAGCGAGAAACAGAAAAAACATTTTAATTTATTCGACAAAATTTGTGGTCGACGGGTGAAAAATAAAAAGTTATTCGTTCCGTTTTCGAACTTTTTACTTCCCATTTAATTTGATTCGCGTCACTTCGCGTCAACGTCAACAGAGCAAACGAAGCCAAAAAGGGCAAAGAAAGTGAAAGAAAAATAAAAATATTTCACAATTTTCATCAAAAACAATTTTAGAGCCGTAATTCGCTGGTTAAAAACAAACATTTTGCTTCTTCATAATAAAATAAAGAAAATAAAAACATCTTCTCGCTGTACTGCTCGCCCTCTTTCAGCTGCTGTTCTTTTACAATTTCTACTGAAAACGGCACAATTTGCCTCCAGGGGTTTTGTCCTAACATTTGCCTTAACTTCACTGTAGTTACAGTACATAAAATGCGCCCGCAATTCCCCGCGCCTCATTCATTTTCTACACGTTCAGAATTTGCCAACCTTTCAGCTCGTAAAAGCTTACGAATTCCATTTGCTCGAGGGCATGTTTTGCATTTTTTGACACCTAATATGTTTTTAGCACCCTTTTTAGTCCATATTTGGCATTAGGGATTTTTAGTGCATATTTTAAGTCAATAAATTTACGTTTTTTAGTCAATATAAACTCCGCTCTAATACATAATCAGCAGCTCAACCAATAAACATTTGAAAAGCTTTGCGCAGTTTGCGCATTTTTACCCAAAAGTATTAAAATGTCCCGAGGGCATTCGCCCGCCACCAATAATTATTCTCCGAAAAAAGCAGAATAACCGGTCTGCTGCTGCACAAATCAGTGCAAAAACAGCAAAAAGTCGGCTGAGGAAGAAATAAACGATTATAGCGCAAATAAACTTGCTGCTTCAACCGCCGGTGAGCCGATCTGACTGATCAGGGCGATTCAGCGCCAGACAAATTCAGTCCTCTGAATGATTTGAAAAGTTGAAAATGGTGAATTTAAACGTAAAGCATAGCTTCTTTAATTGATTGTGATAGCTTTGCAAACGCAAAATGTTCAATACAATTCAGCATTGAAAGCTTCTCACTTCTCCGACTTAGAATTTTCATGGAGTGAGTTTTTATATTAAAATCCATCCACATTAATTGACGCTGAATTGTTCATTGCGGATACATCCGCCTGCGGGCGCGCTCTTATACACATCTAGATGTGTATAAGAGACAGGGGCAGGTGCTGAATCCCCAAATGCCATCTTCTGTTGAGCGCGCAACGGCACAAACAGAGTCGTAGGTGGGGGATTTAAAACTTGATTAATGGCACCAGACTGTTGATTGCCTCGGGGGAAGTTTGGGCACTTCCTTGTTGATAATGAACCTGAAAATGGGTGCCGAGGCTTAGTGACGAAAATGGGGAAATATCACAACGCACGAGGAGAACACCTTATTTATTAATATGAGTCCCTAATAATTAGAAGATTGCCAAATCTGGATTACGAGCCGTCGTAGTCAGTTGAACAGACTTTTTGGCATTAGTGAACAAACAGAGACATTTGTGGATTTGTTGAACATCAAATCAACGAGATGTGTTAAGAGTTGTTAATCTTTTGATGTTAGCTTTAACACGTGCCAGTATATATTAGAAAAATTGAGGGATGCCGGACTCGGACATTTTTTGTGCCGGAATTTCGGCTTTTGGAAATTTGCCTGCAAATTTTCTGAACGGGTGAAAAGGTTCCAATTTTGTTGTTTGATGCGTAACGAATTGTAAATGCGGCGGCATAAGAACGAATTCCGGCGGGTGTTTATTTAACACCACCGGCGGGGCAAATGGAGACGGAATTGGCACAGAAAGTCCAATGGAAAAGCGAAATGAGGAAGGACATTTTAAGAGCATATTTGTGAAGTTTTTAATAAACGCAAATTGACTTGCTAAATCCGGTAACGGCGAGAACGAGTTTAGGCCCAATTATGGCCCCACTAATTAGCCAAATAAAAGCCGGACGACAGACTTGGCCAGAAAATAAATATTCGAAGCAAAATTTGAGAATTTGTGCCTATTTGATCAAAACGCTAAAACAGATAGCCAAAGACGCTAAAAAAGTGCCTGAAATGGGAGAAAATGCCAAATAAATACCCTTTTGATACGTAAGTAAATTAGTGAAAATGTTATTTCAATCGCCNTTCCCCCCCCCCCCGGAACTAATGAAGAAATGCCCTGGGGCGTTGTGATCCAGTTTAGAAGAATTTGGGGGGAAGCAAATGCGACTTTTCCGCCTTCTCCATTCTGCCCGAGTTGCCGCGGCGGCGTATAAAAGTTGCTTCCATCCAAATGTCGGCTATCAGTCGTTGGTCGGTCGTCAGCTCTTTACTCGTCAGGTCGGTGGTGATCAAATCCCCAACAAAAACCAAAAACTCCTTCCCGTGCCTTCAGAGTGCGCTGACTTTCGCTTGTTCAGCGCCCCGCCAGTGTCTCCACTCGTCAGTTACCAATCGCAAAGAGTAATTTAATTTTAATGAGGGGCCAATTAAGCAATTACTTTTTTACTTTCTCAGAAAGACGCCCCATCAAAAGCTGTGCAAGGAGTGCCGCCCCACCCACACAGCCCAATGGAACCCCAAAAGCAGCCGATTATGGCACTTGACGCCAACGGCGAATCGGAGGAGCACCGTCAGCTCCGCCGAGTCGCCTTCTTCTCCATTGTGATCTCCACCGCGGCGGTGATCGCCTCCATCGTGACGCTGCCGATGCTGTACAGCTACGTGGCCTCCTTCCAGAGCCACTTGGTCCAGGAGACGGACTTCTGCAAGACGCGCTCGCGCGACATGTGGACCGAGATGAGCATTCTACACCAGTTCAGCAACGGCGGCAGCGAACAGCACTCGCGCGGAAAACGGCAGTACGGACAGCCGGCTGCCGGCTACCAGCCGGTGGTGGCGGCCGCCGCCCCGGAACAGTGCTGCCCGTGCCAGCAAGGGCCGCCGGGTCCGTCCGGGCCGTCCGGAGAGGATGGTAAGAAATTTGAAATTTTAATATTTAATTGACAGAAGTCATGTTCATAATACACTCTAAAAAACGGGCCCTGTTTATAATGTCCAACGATGTCAAATAGGGGTTCCGGACAAAGTTAAAATTGTTTTAATTATCAATTTTCACAGGCCATTTGGGACCGGACGGAAAGGATGGTCAGGACGGAATCGACGGCAGAGACGGTCAAGTGCTGAAGAGCGCAATTCCGCACGAGCCGTGCATCATCTGCCCGCCCGGACCTGCTGGAAACCAGGGAGCGCCCGGACAGAAGGGACCGCGTGGACCAAAAGGACAGGCCGGAGAGCAGGGCAAGAACGGAGACAAGGGCACCCCCGGATTCCAGGGACCGCTCGGACTTCAAGGACCTGGTAAGACGGGCTTTTAAAAGCTCGGGTTTTGTATGTTCACGCGTTTAGTTGGACCTCCCGGACCGTCGGGCCCACTCGGTGCTCCCGGACGTGTCATCCAAGTCAACGGACCAGCCGGTCCCCAGGGACCTCCTGGTAAGCATTTCCGTGTTTTGGTTAAATAAAATATATACAAATTTGTCTTTTAAGGAGCACCCGGACCTGCCGGCAAGAAGGGCGTGCCCGGCAAAGACGGCACCAATGTTGGAGGAGGGGCTGGACCCGTCGGCGATAACGGCCAGCCGGGCCCGGCCGGCCAACCGGGCCCACCGGGTCCTCCTGGCCCGCCCGGACCCGCCGGTGAGCCCGGCGCTTGTGACCATTGCCCGCAGCCGCGCACGCCGCCAGGCTACTGAGCGACGCCGGAGGGGAAACGGAAGGGGAAACGATGAGGAGAAAGGCACGGAAAACAGCAAAAAGGGCACAATTGAACAGTTTTGGGTGGTGACACTTTTCTTTGCAACAACAAAGTCAACAACAACATGTGCAAGGTGTGTCAGCACATAAAATCGTATTTAAATGACCACCAATTTTCCTATTTTCAGGGAAGTTTTGATGCGCGTATGCAAATCGGCACAATTCTTCCCCTGAGGCGATTTTTTTAACCATATGAGCAACAACATCAGCTCCCCTGAAGACGACGACGACGATGACGATGAAATGATGATGAACAACACAACACACACAACACGCATTTGGTCCATAACATCGGACAAAACGACGACTTTCTTACCCCCCAAATGAGACCCCGGGGGCATGGAGACGGACAACGGCGAGCGACCTTTTGGTCGAGGAGAGGTGAAGAGAAGATCAGAAAGATGGAAAAGATCATGCGAAGAGTGGAGAGCGGAAGACCGACATCCGAACACAAAAAACCCAATCATTGTGATCACCCGATCGATCCCCCAATTGGTGTGATTTGAGTGTTTGGGCCAATGACAGATCGATGATAAAGGCAACGACTGACCAAAATTCTTTTGCTGTTCTCTCCATTCTTCTTATTGGTCTAAGACCGAGAGTCCCGGGAATAGTAAATTCATAAATTCCAAGAAACTTGGCTACTGGCGGTTCGAAAGTCGAAGGTTTTATAAGTTTTGCAATTCTTTCGATATTTGTCGAATTCGATAATTAAAAACTTTCACCAAACAGCAGAAGCTATTCGATTAGTCAAAGCTCAAAAAAATTATCGCCAGTAAAGTCCAAATAAGAAATTAATAAAACATTGGACCCTCGGGACGGAAATTCATTACGGCTTTTTGGCCAAATGTCCATGTCATTTTTTCGTTCTTTGATTTAACAAATATTTAATTAATTAAGCGCCGCTAATCACTGTCTCTTTATAGCTTTTACAGCGAATTGCGTAAAATGGTGTCATTTTTTCTCCCACCAAATTTTCAAAATCAGCTTAATTCTTGACAATTCTCAAAATCCTCACGATTTTTAAGGCCTCTCTCCCCCCTAAGTATTAATTATCCAATTTCTGTTTTTGTGCCGAAAGTTTAGCCTTCGGCGGNCGAGACAGCTTCCGCTTGGAGTCAAGCACCGTGCAGAAGATGGAGACGTTCAGAGCAACCTTAAAAATGGGAAAAAATTGTTGGGACGCCGTTGATTGTTTCAACGATCGATCGATCGATCATCTCAAGAACTGAGTCAATGTTTTCGATCAGAGAGAGACCTGTCTCTTATACACATCTAGATGTGTATAAGAGACAGGAATGGGGAAGTAAATGTTTGGCTTTACAAATGCAATAATTATAAATTAATAAATAATAATAATAATAATAATATTAAGGGACTTCTTTTGCAGAGAAAATACTAAAATAAAAACAGAAAATGAGGTGTTCGTCTGCATTGATTAGTTTCATCTGAAATTTTCAAAAAAAAAACCCGTCAATGAATTTTTTAAGTTAATCATTTTCCTAAAAAATATACAAATATTTATTTATTTAAAAATCATTAAAATGCTTGAGGCGAAAAAGCACACACAAATTGAGTAGATGAAAAAGAAAATGTTACAAAGAATAAAGCTTCGTATCAGTCGATCGTGAGATCAATAAATATAACGAGCATAACAAATGATGATCAACCCGATGCATTGATTGATATCGTTTTGATCAGCCGCTGCTCCGGAAGCTCGAGTTCCGATCACGCATCAGAACCCGTCGGAATGCCATGCGAAAGTCGCGCGAAAACGCCGCGTATAACAAAGGGTTCAGCGCAGAGTTGGCATAGCCAAGCCAAAAGGACACCGAGAACAGCCAGTCCGGAATGCAAGTGCCGACCGGGCAGAGGTGGAAAGCCTGAGATCCGGGAAAATATTTGTAGGGGGCACATCGAAAGCGTAAAAATAAAAGGGTCTGATCGATCGATCGATCGATTGATTGATTCTGATGATTTCAAGCCTTCAACAAAATCAAAAACCAAAAGAGCCCATTTAAATGTGCTTCAAATATTACTCACTTGGAGCACGTAGATGATGGTGAAAGGGAGCCAACAGCAAGTGAAACATCCGACAACCACTGAAATTGGATTGTTTGTTATCCAGTGAACGAATTTATGTAAAAAACCCCTAATTTGTAACTCATTTACCCTTACATCCAATGGCATTTCTGCTTTCCCCTCAAATTCAATGGCATTTCTGCTTTCCCCTCAAATTCAATGGCATTTCTGCTTTCCCCTCAAATTCAATGGCATTTCTGCCAGCCTCCTCCCCCCCGCGTTATGGTCCAATTATTTATGCCAACCTGCAATTGTGCGTGCCACTCGCATCTCCGTGCGCAACGAATTCTTGGTGAACTGGTGAATGGTCGGATAGAGCAGCAGCCGCTCACTTTGTCGTCGATAAATTGTGGTTGACTGTTTAACGCCGGCGCCGGCGAACAGCGAAGTTACCACCGCCGGGAACCACACGGCACGGTCGACGGCTCGTTCGGTCACCGACCGCTGCTTGCGGACGGCGGCGATGGAGCGCAACCGGTGCTCGTGCTCCATCAGCAGCCGCATGTTGTTCACCAGGGAGGAGGAGCAACGGAGTTCCGAGCACGAGCCGGCGGACGACCACAACCGCATGGACTGGCAGAAGTAGCTGCTGCTGCTGCTCTTCTGATGCTGAGACATCTCTGAAAAGTTGCACGGGTAAAGGAAAATGCTCGAAATGGACGAGCTTTTGATCACTCACTGATTCGCTTGATGCGGTTCAGCCAAATTTGCCGCACGGTCTGCTTGCGCACGTCTGGTCCTCCACCGCCCCCCAGGGAAGTGCAGCCGCCGCTGCTCTTCGGCGAGTCCAGAGACGTGCTGAATGTTTCGCCTCGAGCGCCGCCGACTCCTCCACAAATGCCTCCGGCTATGCTCAAGTCCAATGTGTCTTTGCGACTGGAGGGCAACGATCGATGGTGGTTGTTGTTGTCCATCGAGTTGCGGGAGACGTTTTGCTGCACGACTGAACTCGCTGAACATGAGCGAGGGTTTTTGGATTCACAACAAAATTTGATCGAAAATGTTTTAAATTTATTTTGATGACCGAAATTGCTCTCCCCGCGCTAAACAAAACGTTTTCTGACCATGAAATGCGGCGGTGGAAGGCAGCGACTGTTGGTGGACGAAGGCTGTGGGCTTTGTCCTCGATTGGAAGTGTTGAATGGCATTCGACCCCAACGACGACTTTTTCAGAAAGAGCAGCGAACGATGACACTTCTAAAAATTAAATAGGCCATTGATTAGCGTTAATTAGTGTGGGGTGCGCATTTATTAGTACTTTTTAAATGGACTTTTAGTCATTTATTTGCCACTTTGTCAGAAAGTGCAAAAACCGTAACGCTAAAACCGTTTTGCGTCATTTGCCACTCAATGAAAGGGCATTCGGCAGAAATGCCTCCGGGGGTTATGTGGCAGAAGCGGAAGTCCGTAATCCAATGAACGGAACGGAAAAAGCATTTCAACATCAGTAGAAAAAAGAAAGAGGATTTGGTGGCTCCATTAAGGAAAATTTATATTATATTTTAAATAAATTTTATGGGGAAATCGCCATTTTTATCGTTCAAAATACAATTTGAGCCTGTTTATTTATTTATTACCTCTTTTGATGCAATTGTGTGGTGCCAATTTGCATCAGACGGGGCGCCGGCTTTGCTCAGTGTTCGGCAGCTTCCGCCCCGGTGAACGCGCAATGCCTTTTCCTCCTGCGCGTCCAGCAAATGTTGCTGCTTTCCGGCACTGACCGCTGAAGCGCTTCGGACCGGAAACGACGTCCGAGACAGCTTCCGCTTGGAGTCAAGCACCGTGCAGAAGATGGAGACGTTCAGAGCAACCTTAAAAATGGGAAAAAATTGTTGGGACGCCGTTGAAAAGTGAATTAACAATTGTTTCAACGATCGATCGATCGATCATCTCAAGAACTGAGTCAATGTTTTCGATCAGAGAGTGTCTAAGTAACTACAAAAATCTGAAAACTTACCATCAAAATCATGGGCAAAATGAAGGAAATGAAGGCGGAGAAGAGAATGTACGGGTCCGAGTTGGTCACCGGCGTGCACGTGTTGGCCAACTCCAGAATGGCGGCCGACGAGTGATTGCTGTCCAACATGGCGTTCATCTCCATTTTGCTGGAGGCGGTGACCAGGAAAAGGTCGGACAGAAAAGGCGGCAGTGCCAACACAGCCGAAATCAGCCAAACCGTCGAAATTGTGAACTTGGACAGTCTGAAAATGTTTTTGAACCGGTCAAAACAGGTATAAGGAATTGTCTTTAAGACCTCCTAACATTGATTTGGCCTATTCTTCAACGTTATTCAAATCTTTAGCCCATAATATTCTCTGATCGATTGGCTATCGGATAATTTTTGGAGGACCTGCTGGACGAAATCAATCGGCCGTATTTGATGGGCTGTTTGACCGCCATGTAACGATCAAAACTGATGGCCAACAAATTGTAGATGGAGGCGGTGCTGAGCAAAATGTCCAGTGACAGCCAACTTTTGCACAACAAAGTGCCAAAATGCCAAGTGTTGGAGAATTCCTTGAAACAATAAATGTTAAATATTAGGCAAAATGGCATTTTATTGATCGATCAGAACCCACCTGAATGATGGAGAATGGCAGAATCAGGCACCCCAGCAGAAAGTCGGACAGTGTCAGGGAGAAGACGATGCTGTTGGTGGAGGTGTGCAGGGCCTTCTGACTGATCAGAATGTACAGGACGAACACGTTGCCGCACACGACCAACAGGTTAATGGTGCCAAGCAGCACTGGAAGTGCCACGGATGCCATCCATTCGATGGTCGTCGCCGACATTGRCAAATGCCGCAGCRATTTTAAGAGAAAAATGGACAGAAAATTGTCTGAGTCAAATTAAAAATTTAATTCTAAAATTTGTTGGAAGCATGGAATAATAAAATAGGTAATTATTTATAATTAGAACGGATAAATTTGTGTCGGAAAGAGAGTTTTTCGGTGAAATAAACAACAAAAATAAATTAAAATTAAATGCCATATGGCGGGCTTTTTGTCGGCGAAAGGACTAACAATGTCTATTAAGGGAACAATTAATTAATGCCCCCGGTGGGCATTTGCTAATTATTACCGTCAAAACAAAAATCGGAAATCAAAAAACCATAAAAAAAAGTTTTGTGTGGTAATTAAAATTCGGCCGAAGGACCTGAATTTCAAAAGACAGTTTAAAATTCAATTCAAAATGGTCGAATAAAATAAAATAAATTTGCCCAGCAAAACGCCAAAGACCACAATTCATAAGCCAAATGCGTTGGGGAGAAGAAGCGCTAAACTTCCATTGAGCCTATTATAAAGTTTTTCAGAATTATAAAAATTTCGTTGGCAAAAAGCTCCTTTAAGAAGCGCCCGCCCATTGGACGATGAAAGGAAAGTGCAAA
>MEIZ01000003.1:675775-694053 GCA_001723225.1 Globodera ellingtonae | reverse complement strand
GGCACTTTTCTCTCTTGGCATTTTCCCCGCTTTTGGCTTTTCCCCCGTGGCATTTCACCTTTTTTTTGGCATTTTCCTTTTGGCACTTTTCCTCTTTGGCACTTTTCCCGCTTGGCATTTTCCCGCTTTTGGCTTTTCCCCCGTGGCATTTCACCTTTTTGCCCTTTTGGCATTTTTTTGGCACTTTTCCCTCTTGGCATTTTCTCTCTTTTTCTCTTTTGGCACTTTTCCCTTTTGGCACTTTTCCCGCTTGGCATTTTCCCCGCTTTTGGCTTTTCCCCGGGCATTTCACCTTTTGGCATCTTCATCTTACGGCACTTTTTCACTCTTGATTTTCCCTTTTGGCACTGTTCCTTCCCTCTTGGCATTTTCCCCGCTTTTGGCTTTTCCCCCGTGGATTTCACCTTTTCACTTTTTTTTGGCATTTGCATCTTGTGGCATTTTCCCTCTTGTTTTTTTTCCCTTTTGGCACTTTTCCCTCTTGGCACTTTTCCCGCTTGGCATTTTCCCCGCTTTTGGCTTTTCCCCCGTGGCATTTCACCTTTTTGCCCTTTTGGCATTTGCCTTTTGGCACTTTTCCCTCTTGGCATTTTCTCTCTTTTTCTCTTTTGGCACTTTTCCCTTTTGGCACTTTTCCCGCTTGGCATTTTCCCCGCTTTTGGCTTTTCCCCGTGGCATTTCACCTTTTGGCATCTTCATCTTACGGCACTTTTTCACTCTTGATTTTCCCTTTTGGCACTGTTCCTTTCCCTCTTGATTTTCCCCCCCTTTTGGCATTTTCCCTTGGCATTGAAACAAATGCGTGATTTCTATTGTTTGTGCCCTTTATTTACGGGACAACCATTTCCATGTCACGCAAAACCAAAGAAACAGTCGAGTTTTTCGCTAGCACCTGCTTCGTTTGTTTTACACAAATGGCAGGAGTTTGATAGTAATTCTCGACACACCAGACCTAACAATGTCCAGATCGGGGTATAAATCGTTTTGCCGGGACTGCAAAATTCATTAAAATATAACATTTTTTGCAAAGATGTTAATTTGGTTTTCCCTCGTTCAGGTCGGCATGCGCAACTTCCACGTGCGCAAGAACCACTACTATTGTCCAACCATCAATTTGGACAAACTGTGGACACTGTGCACGGAGCGGACGCGCAAACAGTACGCTGAAGTGACGGACAAGGCGCCGGTGATCGACGTGGTTCGGGCCGGATTCCACAAAGTGTTGGGAAAGGGACTGTTGCCGAAGCAGCCGATGATTGTCAAGGTTTGTTGGGATGGGTGAACTGAAATCCACCATCCCTTCGTCAAGGCCAAGTACTTCTCGCACACGGCGGAGGAGAAGATCCGGAAAGTGGGCGGCGCATGTGTTCTGGTCTCGTAGATGGCGACGAGGGGACGTTATGAGATGTGTTGTTGCTACAATATTTAATGATGGAATTTTGTTGTTGTTAAAATTTCATTGCAGCTTTATATTTTCAACAATTTGAGGCATCAAACTGTGAATGCTTCGAACTTAAAACTTGCAAAAGTCTTATGTTTTGATCAATTCGATTTCCAAAACTGGGAATCGGCTCGCATGCACAGTTTGGTCCTCGTTGTCTTTATCATTGGCTTTTTATCCGATGGAATGTTTTTTAAATTTGTTAATTCATTCCGCTTTAATGTTGCATCACTTGACAGGATAATTGAGCATTCACAAACAAATGGCATCCAACCAGGAACTCGCTTGCATCTACGCGGCTTTGGCCCTTCAGGACGACGGGGTTCCAATTCATGCGGAGAAGATTCAGGCAATGGTCGAAGTTGCGGGTGTTTCGGTTGAGCCGTTCTGGGCGGGGCTGTACGCAAAGGCCCTTCAGGGCGTTGATGTGAAGGTGTGCGTTAAGTCGAAAGAAACTAATTGGAGGCAATGGTGGAGAATTGGGGTCCCGACCAAAAATTTTTTCGGCCGTAATTCGAACAATTTTTCAAAAGAAATTTTCYGAAGATTATTTTTGGCCTCAAAATCATTCAAAAAGCACAAACTTACAATGAAAAGCAAAAAATGACCGAATGGGTTCGTGCAGAAATTAAACATGCATTTAAAACCAATTTGGGTCTGGGGCAAAAACATTGAATGGGCAAATCAACATAATTAACTAATTTTGTTTCCAAGGCACTGATCTACAACATTTCCAATGGCGTTGGTAGTGCGCCTGCAGCGGCGACTGCTCCGTTGGCGGGCGGTGGGGCGGCCGCCCCGGCAGCGGTCAAAGAGGAGAAGAAAAAGGAGGAACCCAAAGACGAATCCGACGATGACATGGGCTTTGGTCTTTTCGACTAATCACACAATGTCGTTCCAATGTTTTTTTGTTGATTGTTAGATATTTTGGAAGAAAAAAAAAATTTCGTTTGCGAGTTACACTTGGACGGTTTTGGCAGAGACCGGTGGGAATGGGACCCTCGAAGTGTACGGGATCTGGGCTTCTCTCCATTAAATTTTTGTTCTTGCCTCATTGGAGGTCCGGAACCCTACCAGTTCTGGAATCTCTCCAAGGTGTCCCAAAATTACAATGCGGTTTTAATTCGGGGAAAAGATGACTGAGTGCGTGTGAAATTCTTTAACAACCGTAAATTTTTAAAAAAACCAATATAAAATTAATTGCGTTTAAAATCCGATTCATTCGTTTTTTTCTCCCTCTGTTCTATTTTCATCGGACGGCTTTATGTTCTTTGTGAGCAGTTTGAACGCCTCCTGGTCGGTGTAGGAATCGGCGTCCAATGGTAGAAGCATCGGATGAGAGTGCACCAGACACGTGGCCAAAGGCAGCCAAAAACGCTTATCCTTCGGGATGTCTGCCGCGTCTACCTAATTTTTTTTTTTGTTAAAAATTGCCACAAATGTAGAAAAATCCGGTACAGGCTGGACCTCTCCCATTCCCAAAGGCTAAAAAAAATTGACGCATTTTTTAAATTTGGTGAAACAATATTCTGGTATACGGCCCTGATCCGGTGGCGTAAAAATTCCACCGGGTACACCTCCTAAGAATCGATTCTTTTAGGATACCCCCCCCCCCACTGAAACCCAAGGAGGTCTGGCACGCCTTTGTCCTATACCAGTTGGTCGGCAGAAAAGCGAATGGCGCGCTTTCGAAGAAAGAAATTGTAATGGACAGTGGTGAAAATCTAAAAAATAATAATTAGAAAAATTAAAATTGGTGGGTTTACCCGATCCTTGCGGTTGAAGAACACATTCTGCACAAAGCGTTTGGTCAGCAGATGGAGCAGGAGGGGCGTCATCGCGAAGAGGACGAGAAACAAATTGGCCACTCCGGCAAAGACCATAACAGTCGGTCTCTCGGCTATCGGTTCCCAAAGAACGGAAGTGATAATTGGGACCATAACAAGACCTAAAATTAAGTCGGAACACTCTAAAAACGAGGGGTGGGATAACGAAAGGAATTGCCCTGCCCGTTCGGAGGAAATAGTGAAATGCGCAATTTTATATAGATATTAAAATAAAATTCGCAAAAAATTTCGTCCTTAAAAAAACTGTGGTTTCAAATTGTTATAGGCAACTACAAACTACAACATTGAAACAGTGGTATTTTAAACCACAAATCTAATCAAAGTGTTGAATGCTTTTCGCGCATTCAGTGAACCAACCTAATGTTGAACTTCCAAGAGAGCAAACCTGAAAGTATTGAAAAGTAATCGCAAAAAATTATCGGATTTTCCACAATACAAAAAAAAAGCACCAAGCTTACCCTCCTCCAAACCAAAATTCAGCAAAAACGAGCGTGTTTTTACACTTTCTCCGGAAATGACGTGGCGCCATGATTTTTCCTTTTATTTTTTGCCCGTTTTTGACCCCCTCCCCGAGTCAGCAATTTTACGATGGATCTATGCGGACCAATCCGACCGACCGTCCATTCTAAAACCTTTGAAATTAAAACAATCCTCTGTGTTGATCTGTTGGCCTCCGGATGGAGAATGGAAACGCCGAGTTCATCCTTTGGAATTGCACTCAGAGGACAGAGTCTGCTGCTTTTATTGATTCCGAAGTTGGAAGCAATGTCAGTGGAACTTGTTGTTGGCGAAGAAGAGCACAGAAAACAAGGCTTTTGCCCACGAAAAAGGCGCTTCAGACAAATACTATCCGTAAAAAAGGAACGCACTGCGAACGGAGACAAAACTCTCCAAAACATCCGAATTTATGGCTGTTAAATCACCATTAAAGAAAATGTAAACTGATCATTTTTAAATTGAAGTAAATATCTAAAAGGTCGGCCTGGCGTGCACAATCAACCTTTGGTAATTGGTAAAATTGGCAAAGAAATATTTTTGGGGAAAGAAATTTATCATCAAATTAATGAAAAAAGTGAATTCATTTGTTAATAATTATGCCATCACTTTGCTCTTCCGTTTCCATCCCTTTGACCAGAAAATAGAGGTCCGCAAAGAACACCAAAGTCGCCAGCACAAGCCCAAGCAGCATTCGGGTGGCCACGTCCAATCTCAGCTGCGGATAGGCAAACTCGACGCCGAAGAAGCCGAAGGCAAACGAACCGCCTGAGGGGAGCGGAAGGGAAGCAAAGTGCCATCAATATACTAAGAGCTTTAAGTTTAAATTTAGTTCTTGAATAGAGCAATAAACTTCAATTTGTGTTCATACCGACAGTGATCAGCGTATTTATTACAGCAACCAATTGACGATTTACTTGCCTCATTTCCTGAAAAACTATCGTGTAACAAAAAGGATCACTTAAAGATGAATTTTTACACATTTTACAAATAAAAACAAAATCATTTTCGCCGGTCAAAGCTTTTACAAAAATGTGTGTTATACCAATTCCAAAAACCAATATAAAAAACCTTTCCAAAATCCTGCATTAACGGACGTTTTGTTCGACTGGCATCGACGGATTTCGTCATCTCCGCATATTTCAATGTTTCCTGAAGTAAAAACAAAATTAGTTTTGTTTTTTGTTAGAAAGTTCAGACGCGAGTTGCAAAACATGACAACTCATTTAAATTTCTGTTTCCTCGACTTATTTTTCACCTGTCTTTCGCGCAAATGTTCCAACTCATCGCGAAAATTCCTTTTTGCCTCCCGCTGTTCTTCACTCATTCGTTCCTCCATTTCTTCGATAGCTTCTGCCGATGAACAAGGCTGAAGCACTTCGACAAACCGAAAGTACTCAGTTTCGGGGGGCAAACTCGCATAAATTGCTGACACATCGGAAGCACTCAAACGCTTGCGCTGTTTAATTAAAAAAATAATAATTTAGAAAAAATAACAATGCTTTTCAACCTTGCAGATTTCCTCAATAGTCTCCGCTTTGTTGTTTGGTGGAAGTGAAACCAATTGGCCAAAAAATTCTGTTGGGATAACCTTTCGAAGAATTGCTCTCTCCCTGTCTGTCAAGGACCACATTTGTCTGTAACCTAGATTTTAGATAGTCAACGAAAAAATATTAATTTTACATCAAGGTTTTGTTACATATTATTTGACGGTGTCCGGACATTTCGCCCGGTAACGAAAAAACAGACGTTTCGCCCATTAATTTCGCCCCCCACATTTAATAAAGCTTTTTTCAATAAATTTCAAAACAAACTAAAAAATACAATGCCAACATTTGGTCTGAAGTAGAGTGCGGCAAAATCAAATTTGCGGATCCTGTTGCAGGATTGGAATTCAAAATTTTTTGCAGGATCGGATCCTGCGGGATTAATCCTGCTAAGGGCAAGTCGGGGGCGGGGTTAGCCATGTCGGGGATTGGGGACATCCAAATTTTTGGGTTGGGGCAGGCACGTAGGCAGGATTTTTTTCCGGGGGGGGGGCAAAAAGTCGATTTTTAGGGGGTGTATTTTTCGCTTTTTAAAATCGATTCTTAGGGGTATGTTTTTCCGTTTTATTGCATTTTTGTTAAGCAATTTTTGCGCAACGATTTTTAAGGGTGGTCGGCGGTGCCGATAGGAGCCGCCGAGAAAATTTTGAATTTTTGACTAGGTTGTTAGGAGTTTTCAACCAAAATTAAAAAATCGGCCTTTTTTTAATGTTTTTTAGGAATGGGAGGGGTCGGCGGTGCCGATAGGCGCCGCCGGATAAAATTTTTGGAAATTTTAATGAATCTTGTTAAGAAAAGTGTAAAGTACAAAACAATAGGGTCCCCCCCATGGTTGAAAAAAAAATTGTGGGTTTTCATCAGATTTTACAAAATCAGAAATATTTTTTATTATTTTTAGAAATTGTCCTCCGCTATAGATGCTCACTGAAAGTTCTAAGAAATAATTTACATGGTCGGGGGTTTGAACCCCAACCAAAACCTTTCCCACCCATAGCATTAACCACTACACCACAACATTATTGGATGTAAAATGGCATTATCCTTTACTAAATTTAATACTTGCAGGATCCGCAGTCAAATTTGCGGATCCTGTTGCAGGATTGGATTCAAAATTGTTTGCAGGATCGGATCCTGCGGGATTAATCCTGCAAAAGTGCAGGATTGCGGACAGGATCCTTCAAAATCCTGCGCAGGATCCGGTCCTGCGCCGCACTCTAGTCTGAAGAATTTAGACGTTTTTGACTAACTCGAGAACAAATGTATTAATCCAAAAAATGATGTATTAACGGATGCATTGTTTTGTTCTCAAGAGATGATGAAAGTTTGAGAAGGATCGGCCAGGGGCCTATTTCAATTTCCGTCGTATCTCCGATAAGATGTCATATCGTGTAAAAAAACTGTTTCAATTCATCGTTTTCACGACATCCCATCGTATTTACGATCATCGTGCATACGATGAGGGGAAAATCGTAAATACGACGAAAAATCGTATATACGATTAAGTTCTGTTTCAATTAAATTTCAACGATACGACATCGGATAATAAATAAGATGTCATGAATTACCGTAATTTAAAGAAATGGTTAATAAAAATTTTTGTTTTAACGCCAATAAAATGATTTGTTAGAAAATTAATAGTCGAATTCATTCTTTTGAATGATTTTGAAGCCAAATTTTTTTTTTGGAATTTTTGAAAAATGTTCGAATTTGGATCCGGGGTTCGAAATTGGTCAAAATGGAGGGCAGATTCGAATTCTACGCTCCCGAGTACCCCTAGAAACACATTTTAATTGACTTTTAATTTTTATTTTTTTTCAAGAATAGTGGGAACAAAGTTGAGTTCATTTGGAATAATCTATTTAAAAAATGGAGAGGAACTGATACCCAATTTTTATACCATTAAAAAGAGGAGACAAAGCTCTATAAGAAATTTTTTTTTTCATAATTTTTACTAATTAAATAATATTTTTAATAATTTTTAAAGTTTACATGATGTGAAAACATACGTGTGTGGAACCGCGTATTAAATTTACACGATTCCCTTCTTTGTTTCGTCGTATTTACGACGTCATGTAAATGAAATTGAAACAAAAAGGCATCGCATCGTGCAAATAAATCGTGTGTTTGCACGATGTCGTCGTACTTCCGATGATCGGATTTACGATTTAATTGAAACAGAATTGTCCCTTTTCCATGATTTTTAATTGAAACAGAAATGCACGATACGATGTCGTATCGGAGATATGACATCATATCGGAGATACGACGGAAATTGAAATAGGCCCCAGAGGGAAAAAAAGTTTTCCAG
This sequence comes from Globodera ellingtonae, assembly GCA_001723225.1. Lineage (NCBI taxonomy): Eukaryota > Metazoa > Nematoda > Chromadorea > Rhabditida > Heteroderidae > Globodera > Globodera ellingtonae. Next base: position 686,415 of record MEIZ01000003.1, on the reverse strand, counting down.
AGCGAAATGCGGGATGGTCAAAATAATATAAGGTGAGAGAGAACGCCAAAGGAAGAGAACATGTTAGAGATAAAAGGGAAAGCGAGATAGTACAGGGGGTTTTCTCTGCTGCTGGGACCCATAGTGAACCGGGTTGTATCAAAGATCCCGGTTAACCGAGTACGAAATCATAAACCCGGGTCCCCAAATCCCGGTTTAAAACCGGTTTTTGTCCAACCCTAAAAACAAAATCAAAGAATATTGATACTATTTATTAGACAGCTTTAATTGAGTAGAAATGTTTCAACAAAGTTCAGGCGGTTCAAAGCAAGGAAGTTATATTTCCGAAACTGCCAAAATTGAGATTTTAAGTTTTCGAACTTTGCATATAACTTTCTTGATTTTGTATTGTTTTTCTTTTTTGGATTTTCTTTTTAGATATTAAAATATTTTCGAGTGAAATAAAATTATTGTCTTCTATAAAGCGAAGCGAGGAATTATCGACTGCGTATGTTTCTTCGTTTTGTTACTCTAAGATTGTGAATTTTTTCAGGATTCTCAAGACTTAACCAAACTGTTCCTGTAAAACATGGAATTGGGAGGGCGGGCCTCATCAGTGTGGTCCCTCCCATCCGGCTCGAACCACGTCGATCACCGGCGCCTTGTCCGCCACTTCCGCGTACTGTTTGCGCGTCCGTTCCGTGCACAGTGTCTATAGTTTGTCCAAGTTGATGGTTGGGATAGTAGCGGTTCTTGCGCACGTGGAAGTTGCGCATGCCTTTTAACAGGACGAAGACTCAGGGAACGCCGTAATACGGCGTTCCACGAGTCCGGTCATGCCATGGCAGCTTATGTGCTGCCGAACACCATGTTGGTGACGCGGGTAGGCTTTTGCCTAGCCAATTTTGATTTTTTTTTTCTAAAAATAGATTACGTTCATTCCGCACTGCACGGGCATTGGGCACACAAGCGTGCGAGCCAGATGCACCAAGAAACCGCCGACGTCATTTGCATGGCGTTCGGTCAGTTTTACTGGTCTTTTTTAGAGGGGAAAACCCCTATTTTTTTAGCGGGTGGCGCCGCTGCCATGCCACTTCACCGGCTCGGCACCTGGGTGCGAGTCGGACGAGTACACGGCCAGAGGTATGGCAAGGCAGCTTGTGTTGGCAACGCCCAGGCGTCGAGTTCTTACAGAACAGCACTTCACCGCCGACGTCGATAATGTCTTTAAAATGAAAAAAGCCGCGCAAAGCGGCTAATAAGCCGTAACACATGGCGAGTAAACCGCTTGGCGCAGACATTGCTCGACCGGGGAACCATATCTGGAGACGAATGCTCCGGTTACCACGGGGTGGTCATGCCCTCCACAGGGCGTAAAAAGGGTCAAGTTAGTCCAATGTCTTAGAATGCAGAGGCAAAGACCCCGATAATTGGCGCTCTGTCACTTCTTTAAATTGGGTCAACTAAGGCTGCATTTTAGCAATTTTAAAAACTTGAATTAATCTTAAAAATTATTCACCTTCGCCGGGCACATTTTTTAAGCATTTTGCAAAAATGTGGGGGATTTTTTATTTTAATGGTCGAATTTCATGCCTATTGGTGCTCAATGATGCTTTTTACGTTCTGGTGATGCTTTAAATGATTTTGAGTTTCATTTCAGCGTCAACTAATTAAGCAAGCAACGATGTTAGAATACAAAATTAAAAAATTATGCCGAATTTGTTGAGATCAAATTAAGAAAGAAATTTTTACATACATAACGCCAAAGATTTACAATAATTCGTTGAATTTTTTTAATGGCATAACGCCAATTACAAAAATTCTTCAATATTAAATCGTTTTTTGACGTCCACGCAAAAATGGCGCGCGTACAACTCGATAGTGGACAACTTGGCACCCTCTACCGAGTTGTCCATACCCCGCTAAAATCGACCATGGAATTCTTCGGACCCGGACTTTTCCTCATAAGTTTGTTTGTATCCATTTCCAGTTTTCCACTGTTCCATGATTTGTTTGTTTTCAGCAATAAATATGTATTCAAAGCTGTTGATTTTTGCATTTTTGTTTTATTTTGTTGTTCCTCTTACGTTTGCTGTGGATAGAAGTAATTTTAAAACCTGCGAGCAGTCGGGCTTTTGCAAGTAAAATTTCAACTTAAAATTTGATTTGCAACAAATTTTTGTATTTAGACGGCACAGAGCCAAAAAGGACAATCCCGTTTACAATGTACGAGTTGAATCGGTCAAAGCCAATGAAACAGCCATTGAGGCAATTCTGGAGAGTTCGGCCAACAGACTTAGCATGGTTTTGGCACTTTTGGATGACGATCGGTTGAGGCTATTGATTGACGAAATTAAACCGATCAGACAGAGGTTTCACCCCGTAATTGCACTCGATGGCGAACCGAAACATCGGAGGTGCGGACTGGCGTTTTAAATGCCAAATTCATTTTTTGCGACCTTGGAAAATGTTTCTTTTTTAAGCTCTCTAAAAAAAATGGCTTTCCGAGTTATGTAATTCATGAATCGTCAAAAGTATTAAAATTGTTGCATTTTTCTAAAATAGTTCCAATGTCCCTGCGTGGTTATTTGGGGATTTTCAAGAATTATTGGAATTTTGTCTATTAAAAATTAATATTAATTACTAGATTGTTGGCTGCCGAGTTGGGTGTCGAGTCCGCCTCCTTCGTCACGGGAGACGGGAAGAAGTCGACCCCCGCCTACAAAGTGCTGCTCAATTACCGACCCTTTCGCGTCGATGTGTTCACAAACTCCAACACCAAAGAGAAGGAGCTGATTGTCAGCATCAACTCACGCCAACTTTTCAAATTTGAGCACTTTCGTCCGCCCGCCAATCGGAAGGACGGCGAGGATGGAGAAGGTTTTTGGGAGGAGACGTTTAAAGGGCACACCGACACCAAGCCGCACGGGTCCAGCTCTATTGGACTGGACGTGTCGTTCATCGGGTTCAAGTCCATTTACGGACTGCCCGAGCACTCGGATTCGTTCGGCCTGAGGAGCACAAAGTACCGGAAATTATAAATCGAACAAAAAAATGTTTTCATTTTAGCAGTTATGAGCCGCTTCGTTTGTACAATTTGGATGTGTTTGAATACGATTTGCACATTGGCATGGCACTTTATGGCACCATTCCGTTTGTCCTCGCGCACGGAAAACAGCGATCGGTCGGCGCACTTTGGTTAAACGCGGCCGAAACTTGGGTTGACGTGCATTCATCGACTGCTGATCAGGTGAAATTCATGGGTCCGTGATCAGACCACGACAAAACGTGACCAATTCTTCAAAAAATGTTTTAATATTTGAATTAATATTTTAGACAATTCAAATTTAGGGCGTTCTTGCAAAAATTATTGACCAATTCCGCTCCTCGAAGGAAGTGCCACAAGTGGATGTTCATTTTATCTCGGAGACTGGCGTTCTCGACCTTTTTCTGATGCTTGGCCCACGGCCAAAGGACGTTTTTCGACAGAACGCGGCATTGACTGGAGTGATGCCATTACCGCCGGTTTTTATTTATATTTTTCTCAACAATTGTTCATCCGTTTAGCTGTTTGCCATTGCCTACCACCAGTGCCGTTGGAACTACAACGACCAGGAGGACCTTCTTGCCGTTAACCGTGCCTTTGATGAACATGACATCCCCGTCGATGTATTGTGGCTGGACATTGAGCACACGGACGGCAAAAAGTACTTCACCTGGGACCCGGTGAAGTTTCCCAATTCGCTTGAAATGGCCAAGGAAATCGAGTCGAAGGTGCTGTAGAATTTGTCCAAAAATGATTTTTTGAAATAAATTTGTTTTTTAAGGGTCGAAGGGTGGTGACGGTCATTGACCCGCACATCAAGAAGGACGACAGTTACAACATTTACACGGAGGCGCGCGACAAGGGTTTTTTTGTGAAGAAGGCGGACGGCCAAGGCGACTACGAAGGGCACTGTTGGCCCGGCGCTTCGATGTGGCTGGACTATCTGAACGCGGAGGTGCGCAACTTCTGGGCCGAAAAATTTGCGCTCGACCAGTACAAAGGGACCACCGAAAATGTGAGTGGTTAAAGTGACCATAACGTTTTGATCACCGATTTAGCATAATTGGATCTAAGTCCAAATGATAAAGATTTCCACCATTTTGTTTTTTAAATGTGCATTTTTGCATGTGCAAAACTTGCAACTTTAATTTAAGATGTTTACGTGGAATGACATGAATGAGCCGAGCGTGTTCAGTGGCCCCGAAATAACAATGCACAAGGACGCGCTGCACGCCGGCGGTTGGGAGCACCGGGACGTGCACAACATTTACGGATTCATGCAGGTCTAACAAAAGATGACTGTAACTTTCTGAATATCTTTTTCAGACAATGGCCTCCGTGGATGGCCTTCGGCGCCGTTCGGGCGACCGACTGCGCCCGTTTCTGCTCAGCCGTTCCTTTTTCGTCGGTTCCCAACGCTTTGTGACTATTTGGACGGGTGACAACGTGGCCGAGTGGACTCATCTGAAACAGTCCATCCCAATGCTGCTGTCTGTGGCCATTTCGGGTAAAAAAAACAATGGAGTGGCTTCTAATAATTACACTTCCAAAGATGACGATTTTTGTCAAAAAATGCTTATTTGGTTTTTATCCATTTTCAGGCTTGCCAAATGTCGGCGCAGACGTCGGTGGCTTCTTCAAGAATCCGGACGCACAACTGTTGGTCCGCTGGTACCAAGCCGGCGCTTTCCAACCATTTTTCAGGGTTTGTTTTTTGGTTTGCAACTTTTGTGATTATTAAAGGTGCTACTCGATAATTCCATTAATCAAAAACCAAAACGAATTTATTTTTGGATTTTTTAAAACATTTTAGGCGCATGCGCACATTGACACAAAGAGGCGTGAGCCGTGGCTGTTCGCCGATCGCGAAAAGGCGGCAATGCGCGACGCGATACGAAAGCGCTACGCCTTTTTGCCTTATTGGTCAGTGAATTAGGCGGTTAAAACGCTGATTTTCTATTGACGTAAATTCTTTTTCAGGTACACTTTGTTCTACGAGCACACAAAAACGGGTGTGCCGCCGATGCGTCCGGTGTGGGCCGAATTCCCCGAGGACGAGGCCGCCTTTGACGAAGAGCGCGAGTGGCTGGTCGGACCGGGCCTTTTGGTGCGTCCGGTGGTGGAGCCCGACGTTGAACAAGTGTCGCTGTATTTGCCGGGCAAGGCACAAACATGGTAAGACAACAGCACTTGGACCAGAGCCCGTACCGATAGGGCAGGCACGTATTTAGGGGGGGGTACGAGGGGTCACGTACCCCCCCCCCCAAAGAGAAAATTTGAGGAAAAAAAACCATAGGGGGGACCCTTTTGATTTACAAAATTCGTAATTTTTGGACCAACTTTCTTAACAAATTGAGCCAAAAATCCCAAAATTTTTCTCGGCGGCGCCTGTCGGCACCGCCGACCTTCCCAAACCCCAAAAATTGTAAAAATTCGACAAATTTCTTCACAAATGCGTTAAATCCATGAAAATTTTTCCCGACGGCGCCTATCGGCACCGTCGACCATTCCCATATCTAAAAGCTTCAAAAAAATGCCGTATTTTAAAAATTTTGGTTGCTAATCCCTTAACAAAATTGGGTCAAAAATTCAAAATTTTCTCGGCGGCGCCTATCGGCACCGCCGACCCGCCCCCAGAAGTAAAGCAGAATTCTCAAAAAAAAATTTGCTTTTTTGGGAATTGCTTAAATGCAATAAAAAGGGGAAAATACACCCCCTAAAAACAAAAACTTTCGGAAAAATTGCTTAAGAAAAATGCAATAAAACCCAAAAATACACCCCTAAAAATCGACTTTTTTTTCGGTACCCCCTCCAAAGCAAAATCCTAAATACGTGCCTGCGATAGGGTTTCAAAATTCTCTATCGAAAAGTAACGAATACGAATTCTCGGATTCAGCAAACTTTGAGGGACCTCACCCCCATACCCAGCTCCATGGATTTGATTATTTAGGTTCGATTGGGACACTCATCGCATTTACCTTTCGCCGGGTGCAATTTACACGGACACGCCGCTGGAGAAAATTCCCGTCTATCAGCGTGGGGGCACTATCATTCCAGTTCGTTCTATTGGCCAGATTTGCCTTTAACTATAGGGTCTATCGAATTTCCGCTTTCAACAAATCTCTGAGTTTTTTTTTCCTTTGAGTTTTCCGTAATTATGTGAACCCCAAAAAATGTGCAGTTGCGAGAGAGGCCGCGCCGTTCGTCCAAAATGCAACGCAACGACCCAATCACTCTTTACATCGCTGCCGAGGCTGACAGGGAATTTGCTAATGGCACTCTTTACTTGGACGACGGTGAAACGCACAATTATCGGGACCACAACGAGTACCTCTACTGGGTAAGCAATTGTTACAAAATAACTTTCTCTGGCGCCTATCGGCACCACCGACCCCCCTGAATTCGCAAAAATTTGCATTTTTGAAATTCCTTAACCAAAAAAAGGGAGTAAAAACGAAAATTGCACCCCCTCAGGACCGAACATTTTTTTTTGGCAAAATTGTTTAACAAAAATGCAATAAAAAAGGAAAAAATACACCCCTAAGAATCGACTTTCCCCCTCCCCCGAAAATTTTTCCTGGCTACGCCACTGATTGGACCCCAAATTTTGAAATTGATAAAATTGAACGGAGATCAATTCATAAAATGAGCGGTCTTCAAAATTGATTTTAAATTCTTTACTTTTCAAGGGATTCACCTACAAAAAAGTGAACGACCACACCTACTCAATCATCGCGAAGAGTTTGGACAATCGCGGCACTTTAGACCCGGATGTTTGGGTTGAACGCATCGTCATCCGCGGACTGCGCTACTATCCACGCAATGTGCACATGTACTACGAAGGTCGTTCGATCGTCTCATCCCTTGTCCCAAAAGATTCGAACATTCCAACAATTTACATAAATCTAAGAAAGCTCAAAAATGATGTCCTATATAGCAACTCGGTTTCTGCTTTAACTCTTTCTTGACACAGATTACACACCGGACGACCTGGAGTTCACGCATGATCGGGAGAACCGTCTGCTCACAATTCGTAAACCGGGCGCATATGTGTCGCGCGAGTGGCGCATTGACATTCACACTTGAGAAGGCGAAGAGAGTAACTGGACACATGGCGGACGATTATTTCATTTTTTGTTGTTTTTTTTGTTCGAAATATAATGGCAATTGTACTCTCCCATCAGAAGAGAATGCCTTTTGTTCGTCATTTTAGGCTCCAGAATCTCGCCTGTTTGATTTTTAAAAGAGCGACTGGAACATTCTGATCTGATGGCTAGGCTTGGGGCATTCATTCCTATGTCTAAAACGTCGCCAGGGGTATTGGAGTTGTGATTTTGAGCGTTGGTATGTAATAATTGTCTTCTCAAAATTTGGGTTCGTATGTTTTTGCCTAAATAATATGTTGTCTCATGTTTAGAAATCATTCGGCTCTGGGGTTGGTTTCGGATATTATTTTATTTTGTTGCCCATAAGCTAAATGACTCTTCAATACTTACGTAATTTTACTGATAATGACAATAAGAATAAAGCGATTTGAAATAACACGGAAGTCAATAAAATGGCAAGTAGGTTTCGGTGTGTCTTTTTCTGTCAATTTTTGTAGTCTGCAGTAGAGACCGGACTGGATCTGGATCCAGATCCAGAAATCCAGGTATTCTCCACGATCCTGGATTTTTCTGGATCTGGATTTTTAATCCAGAAAATCCAGATCCAGGTCATTTCCAAAATCCAGATCCAGGGGGCTCAGACCTGGATCCAGATCCAGGTTTTTTCAAAATTCCGGTCTCTAGTCTGCAGACCTTTCCATACATTTGGGCTAAGATTTTACCAACTTTCTGTGTGATTCTGATCGGTGTGTCCAATTGATTTATGTTACATAAAAATTAGGGACCGGTGAAATCAAATTTCCGGAATCGGATTTTCAAATTTGAAAAATTCCGGAATATGGGTGTGCCTCGCCAAATTGGACGAATTATGTATATATCAATCGACTCCACTCTAAACACAGCGCAAGAATCCGTTAAAATTTTTTACCGGAAATCATTTTGAAGCAAGTTATGAGCAGGGTTCGCAGATCTGAGGTTTTAGCCTCATTAACTAGGTCCCCAGTCAAAAAACGCTTCAGTCCCGGGCTCATAACTTACTTCAAAATTTAGCGGTGGGATTTTTACGGATAAATCCGGAAGGTCGAAAAGCCGGACCCGGATTTCGCACCTGCTGAGGAGAGGTTGGTGGGTGCCGATAAGCGCCGCCGAGAAAATTTGCGAAAATTTAATGAATCTTGTTAATAATGGGTAATAGTAGAAAATTCTCAATTTTTATTTTCTATTGACAAATTCGTAATCAGTAGGGCCCGGATTTTTAGGGTTTAACCTTTTTTTTTTGCGAATAGGGTTTGACGAGAGAAGCACAGAAATAGCATTCATTTCGAAAAATTTTTGAATTAGAGCGACTTTTTAGTCCCTAAAAATCCCTATTTCGCCCTTTTTGAGAATAAATCCCTATTTCGCCGTTTTTACGTTTTTAAACCCTATTTTGGCACTTTTTCCCAAAATTTAAGAAAAAATGCAATATTTTAGGCATTTTTTCGAAAATTTCTTAAGAAAAATGCAATAAAAAAGAGAAACTACCCCTAAAATAAAAAAATTTTTCATTCCCAAGAAAGCACCTAAAAAAGACTTTTTTCTTGGACCAAAAATCTACCTCCCAAAGATTGATATTTTCCGAAAAAAATTTTTATTTGATATTTTTTATAAAAGTTTCAAAAACATGTGAAAAATAGTACATTTACAATTGTAAGAAGAAAATTAATAAAAAATGATGGATTTTAAAGGTTTCACGCAAAAATTGACTGGATTTGGGCATATTTTCATCGGTCGGCTTTATGTTCTTTGTGAGCAGTTCAAATGCCTCCTGGTCGGTGTAGGAATCGGCGTCCAACAAAATTAGTTAATTATGTTGATTTGCCCATTCAATGTTTTTGCCCCAGACCCAAATTGGTTTTAAATGCATGTTTAATTTCTGCACGAACCCTTCGGTCATTTTTTGCTTTTCATTGTAAGTTTGTGCTTTTTGAATGATTTTGAGGCCAAAAATAATCTTTGGAAAATTTCTTTTGAAAAATTGTTCGAATTACGGCCGAAAAAATTTTTGGTCGGGACCCCAATTCTCCACCATTGCCTCCAATTAGTTTCTTTCGACTTAACGCACACCTTCACATCAACGCCCTGAAGGGCCTTTGCGTACAGCCCCGCCCAGAACGGCTCAACCGAAACACCCGCAACTTCGACCATTGCCTGAATCTTCTCCGCATGAATTGGAACCCCGTCGTCCTGAAGGGCCAAAGCCGCGTAGATGCAAGCGAGTTCCTGGTTGGATGCCATTTGTTTGTGAATGCTCAATTATCCTGTCAAGTGACGCAACATTAAARCGGAATGAATAAACAAATTCAAAATAACATTCATTCGGATTAAAAAACCAATGATAAAGACAACGAGGACCAAACTGTGCATGTGAATTGTGCATGTGAGCCGATTCCCAGTTTTGGAAATCGAATTGATCAAAACATAAGACTTTTGCAAGTTTTAAGGTCGAAGCATTCACAGTTTGATGCCTCAAATTGTTGAAAATATAAAGCTGCAATGRAATTTTAACAACAACAAAATTCCATCATTAAATATTGTAGCAACAACACATCTCATAACGTCCCCTCGTCGCCATCTACGAGACCAGAASACATGCGCCGCCCACTTTCCGGATCTTCTCCTCCGCCGTGTGCGAGAAGTACTTGGCCTTGACGAAGGGATGGTGGATTTCAGTTCACCCATCCCAACAAACCTTGACAATCATCGGCTGCTTCGGCAACAGTCCCTTTCCCAACACTTTGTGGAATCCGGCCCGAACCACGTCGATCACCGGCGCCTTGTCCGTCACTTCAGCGTACTGTTTGCGCGTCCGCTCCGTGCACAGTGTCCACAGTTTGTCCAAATTGATGGTTGGACAATAGTAGTGGTTCTTGCGCACGTGGAAGTTGCGCATGCCGACCTGACCGAGGGAAAACCAAATTAACATCTTTGCAAAAAATGTTATATTTTAATGAATTTTGCAGTCCCGGCAAAACGATTTATACCCCGATCTGGACATTGTTAGGTCTGGTGTGTCGAGAATTACTATCAAACTCCTGCCATTTGTGTAAAACAAACGAAGCAGGTGCTAGCGAAAAACTCGACTGTTTCTTTGGTTTTGCGTGACATGGAAATGGTTGTCCCGTAAATAAAGGGCACAAACAATAGAAATCACGCATTTGTTTCTACAATTTCTGTTTATTTTTATCAAAAGAAGCACCGTCCCAACAACAAAAGTAAAATGCGCGCAAACCTTGCCAAAGTAGCCAGGATGGTACTTGTCGAAGTTGATTCGGTGGTGATGCTGTCCACCGGCGTTACCGCGGCCGCCCGGATGTTTCCGGTGCTTGCCCACACGCCCGTGGCCATGTGAAACGTGTCCTCTGAGCTTTCGCGTCTTCTTTTTTGCAGTTGCCATTGTTCTGTGAAATTAAAGTGACAACCAAAAATTGAATGCTGAAAAGGAAGCATCTAACAACAGCTTTTAACTT
>MEIZ01000003.1:651156-665125 GCA_001723225.1 Globodera ellingtonae | reverse complement strand
CCCCCCCACCTTTCTTCTTGAGCACTTCCGGTGCCAAATAGGCGGGCGTGCCGACAATCGTCTTTCGGAATTGGGTCTCCCCAATGAAACGGGCGTAGCCAAAATCGCACAGTTTCGTCTGGGGAAAGTTTGAATGGAAGTCGGAAAGAAGCACATTTTCTGCAGAAAAAGGAGGTTATTATTAAATGTGATCAGTTTGTTGTGTTGGATGATTCAAAATGATCAGATCGAGACTTACCCGGCTTCAAATCACAATGGGCAATGCCGCGGTAGTGCAAATAATGGAGGGCACTAAGAATTTGCATAATCAAAAATTTGGTGCTCCGTTCGTTCAGACGCCCGGTAGCCTAAAAAGTTTTTAATTTATTATCGGAAACAAGGAACTGAAGCAATTAGTGCTAAATGATCTTTGATTGATCTTGATTTTGATATACATTCTGATCACTGATAAGAATACGTTGGGTATTCGTCTTCCAGCCAACGATAACAAATTACGGTTGACATAGAGGTCGCGTTAATTTGGCCATTTTAGGCTATAACAAATCGTTGGACATGTGGTCAGTGGGTGTGATCATTTATGTGACATTGTCTGGCACATTTCCATTCAACGAGTGAGTCCATGCCGAGTTTAGATGAGTTTAATGCCAAAAACGAACTTTAAAGGAACGAAGAAATCGCTGAGCAGATTCAAAATGCCGAATTTATGTTTCCGTCAGCGCCTTGGAAGAATGTAAATAAACCCATCTAAACAAAATAATTAATATTGATCAAATCAAGATCAGTGCGGATGCGGTGGATTTGATCCAACGGCTCCTCAGAGTCCAGGTGACATTTTTGATTTCTTTTTGTGATCAAAAATGAATAAAGCCAAAATGAATGCTTTTTCCTCTTCATCAGATTGAAGAACGGCTTACCATCGACGAATGCATTGGCCATCGATGGCTGAAAGACGCGCAGACCTACTGGGACTTGATTTGTCTGGAGAAACGGCTCGGCCATCGCTATTTGACATCGGAGGCCGAAGATTTGATTTGGGCACCCCAACTRAGTGCCATGGGACTGCTTCAGACGACAAATGCCGGAGGGGGAGCCGCCGAATCGCAGAAATGTCCTGTCGAACAGCGGAAGAGTTCAACTACGACCAAGATGGAGACGGATCAGCAACAGCTGCAGCAGGACGGAAGCATTGTGGACCTTCTTTTGAGCGTTTAAATGCAAATTGATTAAAATGCCATGGAATTTATTCCAATCGCAGCGTTTACATTATAAATTATGTGATCCGTCCGTTTGATTTTATGTTGCAGTTTTCGTAGCGATCTGATCACATGTCTGATCATTCATTCTTGATCTGATCTTGACCAGCCGGCAGTTTATAGTTTCTCTTATTCTTCTCTTTGTGATGTGATTATTGTTTCATGCATATTAGATCGTTGTGCCAAGCCAAATATATTACAATTTAAATGCCAACCCATCCATTTTTAGAAGAATTCCGATTTATCCCATTTTTTCGCCGATTTTTAAAATATTATTATGTATTTATTGTTTACTAAAATATGAAATTCAATCATTTTACATTAATAATTATTTAATTAACTGCATTGTTTTTTGATAAATGTTATAAATTGTTCAATGATAGTTAAACATCGAATGGAATAAATGGCTGATCAATGTTTAATCCGATTTGTTTGAGAGAGCTCCCGAATCCCAATTTGTGTTCATATTCAGACCGAGACGGGGTCCATCGGATGAATGCTGCCCAAACCTTTGGTCTTTGGGGGGGGGGGCTAATATGGCACACGATTCAACGGCATTTCGGTGTCGGCAAAACCGTCCAACCCTTTGGGGGGTTTTCGGGGAGTTGACCAGCCGATGGCACTACGCAATGTTTTCACCGTTCAGCCCGGACACTGTCGATTGGCATACGCATCAAATAATCGTAGTTCAGGCCGTTCTCTTATTTTTTGTCCATTAAATAAAAGTTTCATTTTGTTCGTTAGTTTTGGGGTTTGGCCATCTTCGACCCGTTCCACGTGATTGCCCCCTTTTGCCCCCCCCCCGGCGTTTTTTATTTTTTGCCCCCCCCCCACTCAAAGAGTTCACTTCACTTCAATCATTTCACCGGCTGATCGTTCGTTTGTTCGTTCGCCCTTTTGGAGTGGTAAAAACTCTTTTATTTTCTTCTCATAATCAATTAATTCATTCCTTTCAATTCGTTTTTCACTCCCCCCAATTTTCAATTTACACTTTTAATCGCCCCTTATCAGAAAAAAAAATGCCCGATCAGAAAGAGAAAGAGTTTATGCATAATGCCGTCGAGGAGGGCATTCGGGGCGTCCAATGTGGAGATGGTAAACCCAAAATCCCTTTTTTGGATCAGTGTTTTAGCCTATTTAATTGGGCAATTCAATGCGATTAGTTAGGGATGATCGTTTATTTTGTAGGCGGCCCCTTCGGCGCTGTGATCGTCAAAAATGGCGAAATAATTGCTCAAGGCCATAATATGGTTGGTTAACCCTTGAGGCAATCAGTTGAAGACTATAAAGTTACGAGATCAAGGTCGATGATCTAACTGATCTAAAAGTCTTATTGAAAGCGTATAAATTTGAACAATGTGTGCAATAGGTGCTGACATCCAATGACCCAACGGCACATGCCGAAATCGTCGCCCTTCGGAGGGCCAGCCAGGCGCTGGACACCTTCGACTTGAGCGGCTGCTCTCTTTACACCAGCTGCTACCCGTGTAAATGCAAATTGATTTGATCGCGCCTGATCAGGCCACCACCAAAAGTCTTTTGTTTTGGAATAGGTCCGATGTGTATGGGCGCTGTTTTGTGGGCTCGGATTGCCAATGTTTATTATGCCGCAGCTCCTACCGATGTTTTAAGCATAATTTGTTGGCATTTTTCCCCCTAAATTTTAAGGCTGCCTCTGTCGGCTTCGACGACCAGAATTTCCACGAATTTGTGCGCGACCCAAAGGCATTCTTTTTTTTGTTTAAAAATAAATTAATAAATATTTTAAAGTGCTTCGAGCAAATGATGGCATTAGGGCATTTGCCGGTCGAAGGCCATATGACCGTATTCCAATTGTGGGAACAGCGAGAGGAGAAGCGAATGTACTGAAACAAATATAAATCGCCCGGTGTCCCAGAAACTTTGTAGCCGATTATTTTATTTTATCGATGTTTTGCCAAACAAATCTTGGCACAAAAATAAAAAGAATTTTCCATTTTTTATTTTCGAATATTGCTTATAAACCAATAATTGTTCTGTTTGATTGTTTGGACAATTGGGGACGTTTTTTGGGAATGAGCTGAGCCGTTCCACCAAAATGAATGGCATTTATTTATGATTTTTTAAACGCATAAAGAAAATGAGATAAAAAAAATCGGAAATTTAACAATTTAATTTAGAAATTTGATCAAAAAAAGCTTGTTAAATTGAATAAATATTCTCAAGCGATGGTACCAAATGTTTCTTTAGCACAAAAATAATGCCGCAGGCACAAGTCAACTTTTGTTGTGTGCCAAAAGCCATTCGTCGCTGATCAGCGGCGTTGCTTGTTCATCGTAAAGCATATAAACAGCGAATGTGACGGTGAACACACTGAACGCCAATTTCAACACTTTTTCGATCATTCTGAATGGCATTATTATTTATTGATTGATTGGGGATTGGGGATTGGACGCGCGTCATTTTTGCCAATTTTGAAATGTTTAAATTATTGCCTCGAAAGCAATCGCCACTCCGCGCGGATGCTCCTCTGATGTTCCTGGGCCATCAACGACAGTCGAATGGCGCGGACGGTGGCAACAATGTCCGCTTAAAAGGGCGCCAAATTTAAATCCAAAACGAATTCCCATCATACGAATGGCATCATCGGCTTTTGAAGGCGTATTTTGATTGAACGCACCGCAAAAGGCGGCGGCGGCGGAATGTCTCGAAGAGAAAAGGTCGCAAAAGTGCTGAAAATGAAAGACTTTTGGACCCGAAATCGTCGAGCTTAACCCCGAACCAATTGCTCACCTCGCGTTCAAGCTGGTCCCCCCTATAAATGTGCTCTTTTCGGTCTCCGCCGCGCTTCCCATCGCTGTTCCATGCCGTCGTTGAACCGCAGCCACACATTGGCACTTTGCTTGGCTGTCCGTTCATTGGCTGGCATTGTTTCGTCATGTTGCTGTCCGTCCATTGAAATTGATTCGGTTGGTGGAAAGCCGTTGCCGTCCTCGGGTTAACCACCAGCGCGGCATTCGTCGACGTCGGTCTGTACAGAAAACTCGGCCGATCGTCCGCCCTGTCCAGCAGCTGATCCTGAATATGGCCAAGGCAACGGAATGTAAAGCATAAATTTCACTGACAAATTTGCGCATTCGTTGGCGGATGCTTTGCTGCGTGCAGCGCAACTCGCGGCCCAAAAGATGGCGCACCAAAAAGTTGCCGCGGGCGTTCACTCGCATCAGCCAACGGCGTAAGCGTCGCGGAATTGTCCTTCCCGAATTGCCCTAGGGGGGGGGGGGGTTGAGTTAAAGTAATTTGTTGATTTGCTTGCCTTAAATACAAAGCACCTTTTGGATTTAAAACAGCAATTAAAGAGGTGCTAATTAATCTCCATTACGACAAATCAATTAACATTTTCATAAATAAAAATTAATTTAATTTTCCCACTTGCATTTGAAGACCCAATGTCCACGTTGTGACATAAGTGGCCGTGAACTGAATGCAAATCAGACCTAAACCGGCATTTTTTTCGGAGGTTTTTACGAACATTTCGCGTACCGATGTAATATTGGCCAAGGACGGGCACTGTGTTGGAAGTGGCCGGCAATTTGTCCGAAACCATCATCACTAAACGGCATATTTTTTTGTTGATTGGATAATTAATGATAATTAATGGTCGGAATTTATGTTAAAGGATTTTGAGGATTTATATGCAAATGCATATTTTGCATGAACAAAAAGGCTTCGAAGAATACAAAAACAAAATTTAATTATTTGATTTAACATTAAAAAAAGAAAATTTACTTATTATTAAGTAAAATTACTACACTGAAATGACATTTTGGAAATTTTTTGCATATTTGGCCTTTTTTGGTCCTTATAAATGCCCAGAGCTCTCTAATAATGAGAGATGGTGCCATCCATTTACAATTGCTGGATTTTTATTGCTCGGCACAAAAATTGATTAATAATTAAAAAATGATGTTCGTTCTCCCCCCGCGGGGCTTACAAATGAGTGCCAATGACAGTAGTGACGTCACTCCAAGGCTAACCTAAAATTTGGAAACGAATTAAAACCATCAGCTTACAAAATGTCACACCTTTTCCGTGTTTTCTCCGGTGGTTGAGTGCGGCGTGAAGAAGCCGACCACCGTAATTGTCGTGATCAGTGCCGACGGCATAATTAGCGTAAACAAATAATAGGACGGGTTGCGTTTGATGGAGAAGTAATAGCAAATGTCCGGGTACGGATTGGGACAACAATCGTACCATCTCAAATAAATTATTTTTTGTTAGTTAAAGCATCATTAATCAGTGATGTCTCGGTTCCGGTACCAAAGCCGGGTCCAATTCCCAAACCGGAATTATAAAACGATTAGAAAAAATAAAAGCCGGGAGGGACATCATTGTTCATAACCACCGACTTGAGGTTGGATCGGGTCCGAAAGTCGATTAGATCCCATTCCATGTTGGGAATGTAGTACGTCAGCGGCGTGGTCTGCATGAAGGATGGAGCCTTTGAGTTTTGCCGTGCCGACGAGTCCGGCACATTGTTGGACTTTCGTTCAACGGATGACCTGTTGATGTTGCTGCGGTTGAGGACCATCCACAGCCCGGGGTCCTCCTCCGCCGGGCGAAGCATCACCTGACAGTTTGTTGATTGATAATCGATCGATTGATTGATTTGATCGGTGACCGATCGGTCGGATTTGATCGGTTGACCGATCGAGTAATTGCTTTGATCAGTTGACCGATCGGTCGATTGATTTGATCGGTTGATCGATCGATTGATTGATAAGCGGGTGCTAAATTAAGTCAAGATGATCTACAAATGTTCCTGTACCTCTAATTTCTAGATCTGGATGGGTTTTGAAGTTTTCCCTTCAAAATAAGGGTGAACAAGTTTTTAATTCAATCCATTCCTAATGATGTTCTCAGAAGAATGTGTCCGAGTTGGAAACGTACTACCTGGGACCCGTCGTAACTCCAGGAGGCCAGCATCAGATGGCAGATCTGCTGATCAAATGGAAACCGGTGCTTAAGGACGGGTGTGTGTTCGAGACCATTTGGCGATGATTGACCCAGACCAGGTTCAGATGGCATGTGATGTCGGTGATGATGGCACGGAACAGGGACACGCGCCCATCATGTTGCACAAGCGCGTTGGTCATCATCTCACTCTCGCGCACGTTCATGTTGGCACTGTGCGGGTGAATATTGTGGTCCCACCCAATCAAAATGCATAATTATGCTTAGAAGAATGAACGGGCATCGGGTAAGCAAAAACTGATCGAAGTTTAATTTATTGATCGATAAGAGCGGACTTGTTGTAGACGAGCAGATCAGGACGCCAGATCATCTCCACCGGTATGTGAAGCTGACGGATGCCGCCAAATTTGGACGGATCCCAACGCAAAAATTCGTCGCGCCAATACTGTAAAAAGAAAAACAAAATTTTTAGAAAATCTTTTTGCGGCACCTCCTCCAGCCAGCAGTACACCGTGATGATTTGGTCGTTCTCCTTGACCTTCTGAATTTGTTTGAAGTACAGCTGCACCGCCACATTGGTCACCGTCCGCTCGTCCAGCACCGGCCTCAACTCTTTTTTGTAGTGTTCGAACAGATGTTCAAGCAGTTCACGTTGTTGGAGACTGCACCGCACTAACTGATCAGAAAATGAAGATACTTTGAGTGAAACTGATGCATTGATCAAAATTAAGGGAGCAATTCCCGAGTCCAATAATCCCGAAACAAAAAGTTGCTCAAAAAGCATCGAATTCACAGTTTATAAAAGGACAAACCCTTTGGCAAAGGAACAAATGGAGTGCAACGATAAATAATGTCGCCGGAGGGGGAGAACAGAAAATTCTCGAAGGATTACAACGGCGGCTTACTTTTGTTAAATTCATCTTTTTTTTTGCTATAAATAAGTGTGACGAGAAAGGCTTTCAAATTATGGAATTTCAAATTGCCAATGGACGGAATTTTGAATTTTGAGAGTGCTTAAACGATTTCTGAAGTGGGCTTAGAGGGGGGGGGAAGGATTTTTGAGGGGTTAAGTGAGCCAAAGGGATGGAAAAGCGTAAATTTGGAAGGAGAAAAAGGGCCAATAACACATAAAATAGTAAAAATGAAAGAAAAAAGCGCAAGATGGGCACGGAGGAAGACTAATTAGCCATCTAAAAATGGCATCGAAAGTGTGCGGGTTAGGGCGTTCGGAGATGGCATAATGGGGCGATGGCATTGACGGGAAAAAAAGAAGCGGTGGAAGGAACATTTAGAGCATTAAGGGAAGAATTGGAGGTTGATCTGATAATTTAATCTGATTTCCTTTGACCCCCCGAAAAAGTTGCAATTTTTGTTTACCCGAATATGAGAGCATAGCAAAAGATTTCAAACAAATTTATATTTTGAATTTGTGGGAAGAAAGAAGAAATGGAATGAACGATGGAAGCGTCGCATAAATAATAAAACGACGAGCCGCTAAAAGCGTAAATGAGTTGTGTCCATCAAACGGAAGGGCTTTCAAAAAGAAGAAGCATCCGCTTCCATCCAAAAGAAGAAGCATTCGCTTCGATCCAAAAGAAGAAGCATTCGCTTCCTTCCAAAAGAAGAAGCATCCGCTTCCATCCAAAAGAAGACATCCGCTTCCTTCCAAAAGAAGAAGCATCCGCTTCCATCCAAAAGAAGAAGCATTCGCTTCCATCCAAAAGAAGAAGCATTCGCTTCCATCCAAAAGAAGAAGCATCCGCTTCCATCCAAAAGAAGAAGCATTCGCTTCCATCCAAAAGAAGAAGCTTCCATTCCATCTAAAAGAAGAAGCTTCCATTCCATCAGCGTCCATTTGGCCGTCTTTTTACCACAGTTTCTCTCCATTTTCCCCAAAAACATTTGTCCCTCCCTGCCCTTTTCTTCCAAAGGTTGGGGCCAGACGGCACTCCCACCAGGGCACCCCCCCCGCCAAATATGCCATTTTTGAATTATTAATAAGCAAATTGTTAATGGATTTGTCTGTGTGTTTGGATACTCTCTGGACGGGTGCATTTCCCGTGGCCATGCTTCAGCGATCGCTTTATTCTGTCGGTTTGTTGTCGTCCATTGCGATTGTGTGAAAACATTGGGGAAACATTTCTTTTGTTTATACTTCCAACAAAATGTTCGGTTAGGTTAATAAAAGTTGTTCAGACTGTGACATAAATCGATCGGATTTATCGCTAAAAAATTCGATTCTGAAATTGAATGCTCAACGATTTATTACAGGAATAATTGAATACAACACCGTCTCGAAGACGACGACGACCTGTGGTTTTAAGTTGTATTATGTGATCTAATCCTGATCTGATTTTCAAACATTCAATCGTCTTATGATCGGGAGCTGATCAGATCATTCTCGAGGTCCGATCAGACCAGAGAACATTTGTTTCAGGTAATGCTTCCGGTGAACGATTGCTTCGCAATTTGCCGATTCCGGTCGGAAGAAGWGCTCTCCCGGTCCGTCCAYCCGTCGGSCATTTTCAGTGGCACAAGGCGCGAATAGAAGCCGAGCCAAAGGGCAATCATTAGCACAATTTCACCAACTTCCAGCAACCAAATGGCACGGGGACCGTAGCGAATGTAAAGAAAGCTGAAATTTGGTGTTGATTAGCGTGAACGATCTCCAGTCTCGGTCGAGTTTTAGTCCGAGAATTGAATTCAAGATTGTTCCTTAACTGTCGACTCTGTTATTGTGGGGTCAAGAGTCTCGACTTTCGAGCCTCCCCTCTTCCCACCAACCAACCCGATAAGCAGCGGGCCCAACATTCGTCCAACACCGCCGTACATCTCCAACATTCCCTGCTGTTTGGACTGCATGCGGGGCCCAATGATATGGGAGAAAAGAGTGTTCATTGTGACGTTAATGTTGGAGAAGGCCAATCCGATGCAAGAGATTATGGCCACCTCAAAAATGAGAAGAATCATTTGGAACATTTTGGCTCCAAAAAGCCACTCCCAATGAATTTGCACGTACGTAATACACCCACACATTGACGCGCGTTGTGCCATCGCACCAATTCATTCGACTCACATCGCAACCCAACGAAAAAGTGCCATTGGAAGGCATGGAAGCGTTGGTTATGACTGAACACATTGGATGCCATTAAAAACAAATCTCAGAACTTCAGCAGTGATGCTCAGGGGTTAGAATTGGTCGAGACTCAATTCTTGAGACCGAAAACGGTCTTATCATTGGGATTAGCCTCTCAAGACTTGCTCTCGAGACTGGTTGTACCCACGAGAATCGTAATCACATTACCGAGCATTGAAGGTCAAAAATTGAAGAAATTCCTCCAATCGGTCATCAAACCGTTTGAGCACCACCACTTCTTAGCTAACCTGAACCATCGAATTTGTGCACATTTTCCGGAAGAAATGGCCAAGAAAATGTGACTAAATGGAACAAAAGGAGGGCACCCAACGAGCAGAGACAGCACAACCGATCGTTCACTCTGAACATTCGATAAAGATTTTAGAAGAATAATGTTCTTCCAGGGGTGCCATTTTGTCCTACCCAAAAATTTGGCAATGATCAGATGCTTAATTAGATCAAGGTCTCATATAATTCTGGTTCCGATCAGTCCCTTCGTCGGTTACCTTTTGCCCAAATCAAAAGCAATGTAAGCGGTGTAGACGAGCATTGCGATGATGCCACGCAAAGAATGGGCGATGGACTCGTAGAACACCACCTCTTCGGGCGTCCACAAGAACATCATCATCGCGTACGCGGTGCCAATCCCAAAATTACAAAAATTAAAAATTTCAAACCCAAAATCAAATTAAATACGCCCCTCCATTTACTAATTTAATTAACAAATAAATATTCACGTCTCGAGGTTTGTGTAAATAAAATATTGGGTGAATCGCATCGCGTAGCACACGCCCACGGCCCAACGGTCATATGGCGGCACTGCCGGCGCCGCCGCTTCGACGGCCTTTTTCTGAAAGTTGCCCGCGGGCAATTTACAAAAAAAATTCACAAATTCTTTTGGACGGATTTTCTTTTAAGACGACAACTTATTGTTATTATATATATTTAAAACTTAGGTAATAAAAAATATCGTACATTGTTCGACTTTTTTTGTCCGACAATTCCAACGTAAGTTTCTTGGAACCAGAACAGCTATAAAAATAAAAATGTCGACTTTCTGATTCAGAAAAACTTGCCATCAGAAATATCAGAATGACGTTGACGAGCGATGCGAACAGTGCCGGCACAGTGAACATGGAAATGTTCAGGCAAAAGCGTGAGCCAAACGCGCACAATGGCACCCCGGGGTAATCGATAAATGTGAAGAGCATTTGGAGCGCTAAATTTTAAAAACCTTTTAAACCAAAAATCAATTTTTCAAAATGTTTGATCAGTGAGTGATCACTTTACCCATTTTCCATCAATAATTTAAGCAAAACTTGTCGAGAATACAAAGAAATGGACTCCAATTTTATATTGATAAATGTTTTGACCTGGTCCCAATGTAACGCCCATCGCTACGCCTCCGGTGATGAACGCCGTCGCTTTGGTTCGGTCTTTGGTCACACTGGCGGACGACGCAAAAGACTTTAGCAGGCCAACCCAAAATTCAAATTTTTGAATTTTCTCTTTTTTAAAATCGCTTCTCCGACCTGCGCCCATCCGATGCCGGCAATAAAACGAGAGACGACCATTACATAACGCGTCTGTTCGGTGGGGAACAATTCGACCAAAAAGTACATAAAGTTGCCGACGAACATCGTCAAGTTGCAAAAGATTCTTTAATTATTGAAAAATTAAAATAAATGTGCCAATTTGTGTAAGACAAACAGTGGCGGCTTAAGCTTCCCAATTCGATTTGACCAAATGCCGAGGATTGGCGACGCGATGATTTGGGACACCGAATACATGGCAATCACCAAGCCAAAGAAGCCTACCGTCACCGACTTATCCAACTGTAAATTTGGGGATTCATTCACTAACGCCACGTCAATCCATTGAATAAATAAATGATTTTTGGGATTTTTTTGGAAATTGTCCGAAAAGATTAAAAAGGCTTTGATGCCCTTGCCAAGGCTTAATCCCCACAATACGAACAATGCGCATGAACGGCCACATGGAGGTGAGGAACATTGTGAATTGGACGGAGGAGGAAAAGGTGAAAAAAGTGCACAGGTAAATGAGTCCCCAGGCGGTCTTTGGCTGTTGTTTGTCCGTCGCCGCCTCCGGGCACTTTTCCGTTGTCGCCGGCGGCTGTTTTTGCCCATTCAACGGCGAAATTTTGTAAGAGCCGCTCGATTTGGCCATTGCGGTAAAGGGAGAAGCTGTGGGGTCAGCGTGAAATGAAATAAATGAAAATGATAAGAAATTGGGGGAGGGGGGGCTGAACAGAGGACGAACGGACGAAGCCTAATTAACGTAGGTGATTAGATAATGATGATAATTAGGGAACAGCCTCCTCCCCCGAGGGGCCAAGCACTCACTGCCTTTTGGGGACCGGAGGAATTACAGATGGAATTGTATCGGAGATCAACGACAAACCTTCAGCAAGCAGGCATCAGTCAAACAGAATCCTTGACAAATGATCGAGTAAACTGGAACACAACTACCGATCGGAGCATGCCAAAGGTGAGGTGAGCGGGCAACGGCTTTCAGTGATCAGTAACATAAAAGTTATTCAAAATGTCGCAGAAGGACTTTGGGTCGGGTCGCTGTTGGAGAGGTGGGAGTTTCAGTCTCCGGCCATTCGGTCAAAGGTACAAAGCCCCAAAGATAAGAAGCATAATTATCAATTTCGCTTTTGTTCGCTAACGTAAATCAACACACAATTTTTTCACTAAATTTCAACATATTCAATTTAATTCATCACCAATTGTCGTCATTTTAATGTTTTTGCCCATTTTGGTGGCTTGACGTTGAACTGATTAAATTTTATGGTCGTTGAGAAGTCGGAAAAATTCATAAATTCATCAAAATGAGTATTATAATTTTATTTTGTATTTCTAAAGATAAGAATTGTGATGAATGTTGTTCTTCTTTTTTTAAAAAAATATTTAAGGGCCAAGAAAACCGTTTTAAAAACTTTAAAATATGATTTTTAACAAACTTCAGCGCAATCAAGAAGTATGAGCACAAAAAAGGATCGCTTTACTGTATGGAGTGATCAGATGGAAAATGCTTACAAAGTGCCAATTTTGGGTAATTTTCTGGCAATGGACGAGTGCCGGGTCGTCGTCCTACGTCTGCGCCGTCTCCGTTTGCCGATGACGCCCGGAAATAGCCCAGGCGTCGAGCCGTCCGGCAGGAACCCGCCCAGGCCCAGCCCCGTGGGGAGGCCGAGTCCGCCCAGTCCGGCACCTCCAAGACCGCCAGTGCCAAGGCCACCCAAATTGCCGCCAAGACCGCCGAGACCACCTCCAAGTCCGCCGAGACCGCCAAGACCACCGCCGAGACCGCCAAGACCACCGCTGAGGCCGCCGAGACCGCCAAGTCCCCCTGGGCGAGGGGGTAGGAAAACATTTAAGGGTTCTATGTTTCTCGAACTAACTTTTTGAAAACTCGATTAACTTTTTTAAATGATAGCATTTCATACACTAACCAACGCCCCCCAGCCCCGTGATCAGCCCTGGCGGGCATAGACCTCCACCAAGACCGCCCAGTCCTCCGGTGCCAAGACCGCCGACATTGAAACCCGGAGGGTAAACACCGCCAACAGCTCCTCCGCAACCACAGCCACAACCGCAATTGCAACAGTCACAACCGCAACCTCCACAACCGCCCCCACAACCGCTGAGACCTTAAGAGATAAAATGGACAGATTCTGATCATAAAATGGATTCTGCTGATTTATCAGACTGATTTGATCTGTTGATCAGCTCAGAAAGCGATGTTAACGTCAAGGAAATAGTGTCCTATTTAAATTCCGGATTTATCTAATTAAATACTGACTCAGGCCGGCCGTGCTGAGTCCGGGTGGGCAAAGACCGCCGAGCCCACCGGGCAGGTTAAGCCCAGGAGGGCAAAAGCCGCCCATGCCAACGGATCCGCATCCGCCACATCCGCCTCCGCAACAGCAGTCGCAACAGTCACAGCACCCGGAGACAAACGTTGGAAGCGGCGAGAGGAGAATGAGGAGGACGAAGGACAGAAGACATCCCGACAATTGGACTCCTGACAATTGGACTCCTGGCAATTGGACTCTTGACAATTGGACACCAAAAATAATTATTATTTAGTCAATTGGCTAGTGGACACCAGAATTCGGGTTTACAGTGTTCGTCGGTCTGTACATGTTTTTCATAGCGTTTGAGCTGTACATGTGTACAAGTGTTTTTTGTTAGGATTTTTGGTGCCCAATTGTCCGGCCACAAATGGACAAACTTTGTAAATGAGATGAGTTTGTGTTGTTTTGATGCCATCGAATTAGAAACATTTTTGATGAATGATTGGAGGAATTGATCAGTCCATTGGGAATAATGTTGCAAAAAGTGATTCTTCAGCCGCCCCACATCCATTTGATTGCCCGGCGTTGTTCTTTGACTGTTCCGTCGCCGCTTATTTACCCTCGTCCGTGGCCATTGTGCTCACTCTTGACTGTTGATCATCACTCTCGACGTTGATCAAAAGACGAATCAACACAATGGGCAGCAGCTGATCGGCCGGCAGAACGAGAGATCGGAGACCGGATGTGACCGTTAAGGCTGTGAGGTGTGGCCGCCAGCACCCGCACGAAATTGGACCAGTTTCT
>MEIZ01000003.1:633823-649847 GCA_001723225.1 Globodera ellingtonae | reverse complement strand
AATTCGCTTTCACCAGTGACTTTGGTGTTGGCCAATGCGACTAAGGCACGCGGTGAATGCCAATTGCGACTTCCTTCGCAATTTTTGCTGCGAACAAAATGACTTTTTATATAATTCTGCCTCATTATTTGTTAGAAAGCATTTCATTTAGTCACTCAAAAAGCTTCATACTTTTGAAGAAAAATACGTAAGTTTTGTGGCTTTGAGGGGGGGAGGGCTTACATAATTCGATTAGCCATTCATTCATTCATTGATCATATCGAATTTCTGCTGCGAGGCCAGAGGAAGTCGGTCAATGGATGTTAAAAGTTGAAAGAGTTCTTTTTGATTTAATTGAAAGTGAATGGTTGGCGGGTGCCGAATGAATGGAATGATTTGAGTTGAAAAGTCCTCCAATTTTCAGGCATTTCTTCGCTGCCACCGACCGATTGACGGATGAAAGGGCCGCCGCCGCCGCCAATCGAACAGCGAATGAATTGAATTGAATGCCAACAAAATTATGAAAGAAAATGCTTTTAGAGAATAAATAATTAATTTGGATATTTAAATTGCCCTCATAAATCCATTCACTTTCATTTTATGCCAACATTTGTAATCACCCAATCCAACCTCCAGTGCCATTTTTTGATTGATTTTGCCATTTCATTAGAAAAATATAAATTATTTCTCAATTCTCTTCAATTTTCATAATAAAATGTGCATTCATTTTTTCTAAATAAATCAAATCAAAACAAATTCTCCTATAAAAAAGCAGCCGCCGTTTTTTGAAAAAAAAATGTATTATAAAAGTCATCGGATCGGTTCAAAGACTTTTTTGTTGCTTTTGGCACTGATCACTTTCAATGGCAAGTGCATAATAAATAATAAGAAAGATTTGGCCGAATGTTTGCCCTATCTTTTTATTGCAGCAATTTTGGTGATCAAAGCGCAGGACGAAAGTGACGAGGGCGGAGGAGAAAGCGCCGGCGGCGATGCGAGTCCGGAAGGCGGAGGCGACACGGACGGCGAAGGTAATGGAACGGCGAGGTCAACGCCAATAACTTCACCTCAAATTGATCAAATAATCATTTTTGGACCATTAAAAACTAAAGATCGGACAAAACTCAAAACTTGTTTGTTGGATCTCAAATTAATCCCGAAAATTCTAAAAATGCTAATCGGTCGGGGGCCGCGCTCCAAGAATTTAAACTGCTTGAATTTATAGGCAGTGCGGATAATGCGGAAGAGCATAACAATAATAATGAAAGCGCTGGCGAAGGAGAATCGGGACAGAATGAGGAGCATCAGCAGGAGGGCAGTGAGGAAGAGCCGGACCAACAGCAACATTCGGATGATGAAGAATCGGCAGAAGAGGGAGGAGGAAAAGGAGGAGGAGGAGCAGGAAAAGGAGGAGGAGGAGCAGGAAAAGGAGGAGGAAAAGGAGGAGATGGAGGAGGAAAAGGAGGAGCTGGAGGAGGAAAAGGAGGAGCTGGAGGAGGAAAAGGAGGAGCTGGAGGTGGAAAAGGAGCTGGAGGAGGAAAGGGAACAGGCGGAGGAGGAAGAGGAGTAGTTCCTGGCGCAGGTTTGGTTTTGTCTTGACTTGGCGGTAATCGGTCGCCGGTGATTGGCGGATTCGAGGACATCGTTTTCGAGTTGCAGGAACTGGAACTGCAGGACAACCGAACACGGCGGGGCAACCGGGCCAGCTGCCCGGAGGACAACCCACGAACCCCAACCCCCCGGGAGGTGTTCAGCCGCAAACGGGCGGAATCCAACCTGCTCAACTTCCTGGAGGTGGTCAACAACTTCCGTCCCCCTCCTATCCGTCGCCATACCCGGCGTCCAATGCTGGACAGTACCCGTCTTATCCTGCCGGAGGACAAGGACAACAACCGTCTCCATCGTCCTTCTACCCGAACCCGGCCTATCCGTCCTCTTCTTCCGACACATATTATCCTCCAAATCCTTCACCATATTATCCGGACACTCGGCAACCTTATGAGCCTTATGAGCCGACATATGAAAGCGGTGGTGGTGGCTTCAGGTCGGAGAGAATGTTTTTTATTTAAACAAAAATTTATCGAAGCGATTATTCTAACTCCAAATATCGAAAACGGTAAAAACGGTCCTAAAGTTGACAATTTACCAATCGTCCGGTTTCGATTCCATTTACCTATGTAATTTTCTTTGTTGTTCACTCACTGATCAGTTTCTCCACTCTCTGACTTTTCTCTTTCTCTACTTTACTTCTTATCTCTCACAGTATGTAACAAAAATTGTTGCGATCGGATTTTTTGATAATTGATTTTGATCACCGAACAGGCAAAATCGTCCGTTAGATGATCGTGACTTTTTTGACGACAATTTCGGTTTTGGCAGCGCCTCTGGCGTAGACCGATCACTTCCGTCGGTGATCAACGGCGACAATTTTGACCCGGGGCATCCCCAGGGGCGACTGATGGCCGGTGCTACATTTGTGGCGCCTGAGGAACAAAGTCATCTCCCTCCGGTGCTTTACGGTGCCAGATTCAGACGATTCGCTGCCGGGGGTGAAATGCCGACCAATCCGTATGCCTTTTTGGGCTCGAAAAGTGCCGGACATAAGCGAGACCCAAACAGACGAAACGGGGGCAGACGCACCAAACGCCGGACAATGTTGTGCTTTGTGCCGTCGCCCGGCACTCGGCAAAACGGGCAAGTCAAAAATTTGGTGGAAAAATTGTTTTTATAACGAATTCCTTTAAGGAACATGGACTTTTGGCGTTACAATCTGCTCAAATACAGCCCTAATCAGTTCCAACGTCACTTCCCTTACAGGTGGGCGTGTCGAAACTCTTTTTGGGTAAAATAATTCACTATAAACAATTTACTTAAAATAATTTGTGCTCCTAATTTAAACGTTTACAGCTTCAGAACGAACGGCGAAATTCACGGACAAGAAGGCGCGTGGGGAAGGCGAAAACGGCGTCAATTGGACTTCCCCGAGGGGTCCGGCTCCTTTCCGGAATATCGCCGCCGCACCAATTATGGCGGGTAGGCCACAAATCGGAAACCAAAATGATAGCACGCCATTTGCTGATCAGAAAACCACGGCTGGTGCTGAACATTTCTATCATTTAGCCAAACAAAAAGGCACTGGTCGAACCGCTTCAACTTAATGAAACATTTCCCCCAATTTGGATCCCTCCCCCCCGGCCAGAGTCCCCTGAGTTTGATTAGGGCGGCTGGCTCAATGTATACTGGAAATGTGATCAGAAATAACATTTTTAAATTCACAAATTCAAAAGCATTGCCTAAAAATATGTTAAGATATGACAACGGCGGGCACGGCGGTGGAGGCAATAATCCGTCGTTGATCTGTCAGCCGATAGACGACAATGGCTACGGTGGCGGTGGCGAAAGAGGCGCACCGATCAGTGAACCAATTGGAAGAGGAGGACACCTGCCAAGGAGAGATGATCACTACTGATCAGAGTCAGTGGCAATGGCACAAAAAAGCATGGAACGTTGGATCACTCAAACATCGGCACACTCTCTTCCTCTTCTATTCTCGTAGAATTTCGATGGATGGAATTGATCGGAGGCTTCTTCTTTGGCTTAAAGCGAGTCGAAACTTTCGAAGGTTTATGAATAAACTGTCCAATCTTCGCATAAACACCGCCAACACTCATCACGTGAATGAATGAATGAATGGACGGAAAGAAAGTCGAAATGTTTGCGGATGATAAAAGGAGTCGGGGAAAGGTCGAAACGATTGGCGCATTAAATGTTTATTATTGGGGGGACCAATCAACGCCGCCGGCGGGGGGAGGCCGCGTCCGCCTTCAATTTTGTGCCCGAATTGATTGGCTCTTTGGACTTTACATTTACGCACTTTCCGGCAACTTTACCCAAAAAATAAAATAAATTTAACGCAGAAAAACTCTGACGCGAACTTTCGGATAAAATTATTGGCCCTGAACAATCCAAATAAATTTAAAAAACATTTTTGAAGAGAAAATATTTGCTTCTTGCATTAGATTCAGTCATGACCGCGGCAGAACAGATTCTTGATTATTTAAAAAAAAGGACAATAAAATCTTGTAAAAAACCAATTCAAAAGCATTCGAATCGTTCCCAAGCGCCATTTTGAAGCGCTTTCCGATTGTTGAAAATTGTGGCCTTTTTATATGTTGAATGTTGTGGTGATTTACGACAAGTTTTGAGCCGCTGAGTTTTGTCCTGCACTTCTGACGCTGGACATGAACATTCTTCGAATATAAAACATCAATCAATTGGCCTTATCCTGTCTCTTATACACATCTAGATGTGTATAAGAGACAGGCACTTCTGACGCTGGACATGAACATTCTTCGAATATAAAACATCAATCAATTGGCCCTGTCTCTTATACACATCTAGATGTGTATAAGAGACAGGTTTTGTCCTGCACTTCTGACGCTGGACATGAACATTCTTCGAATATAAAACATCAATCAATTGGCCTTATCCTGTCTCTTATACACATCTAGATGTGTATAAGAGACAGCAACTTCCCCCCCCAATCCAAAACTTTATTTATCTCAATGCGAGTGTTTCCGTTATCCAGCGATCTGCTGATCTGGATATGGCCAAATTATTGTATTTCATTCGGCCCCACACATTAACATACGCTTTGATATGATTGAGGGCTACCGGATAAGGGGAAAATTATGTGATTTTTATTTTTGTTTTTAGATTTTATTTTTTAATAAACGAACCCCGAGTCATTAATTAGATCATGGTCGACTGGCCCAAGAAGCTTTTTAATTAATAAAACTTAATTGTCGCGTTCAGTTGGTCTTTGTCGGCAACTCCTGTCGTCCAACCGACGACCTTTTCTGGATTATTTCGGAGGCATTCACTCCGATCGATCGCTCGATCACTTTTCCCCCTTAAAATGGTTACTGTTGATCGTGTGGTGCTGTGCTTTTTTGTACTCTTCCTCAGCGTCTATTTCCTCGAATCCATCGGCGGCTTTTATATGACAAGGTGTGTTTTGGAAATGATCAGATGCGAATGAAAGTGTCAACGGAAAGAATTTAATTGCTCTGAGCCCCCGAGGCGTTTCATTCAAAAAACCAATTTCAAACGATCGGTCCCGAAATGAACTACCCAAAAATCGTTTAAAGAATCAAATCCGCACTGATTTGTCCACCCAAACCGGGACGAGCAAAGATCGACTCGCTATTCAAAAGCCGAAGCTCAAAACAAAGAAAAAAAATTACAAAGCCCGGGGGGTTAGAAGCCCAAAACCGAAGTTGTCAAAGCTCAAAGCCGAAGTTTCGCGCATCCCTGATCACCAAAGATCGTCCAATTTTCAGCGCAATTGTCTCCATCGAGAAACAATTTCAAATTCCGAGCAAAATCTCCGGAATGATGGTCTCCGCCGGTGATTTTGGCTACATTCCTTCGTAAGTTCGATGTTTTTAAAAATATTTCTGTTTTTTTCTCAATTATTTTGCAGTGTTGTGTTTGTATCTTATTTGGGCAGCAAGGTCAGTCCGTTGAGCGTTTGAATTGGCTCCCGTCAAAATGCTTTACGTTCTCTCAGGGAAATCGTGCCCGATGGATCGGCGGTGGCTGCACTCTGATCGCAATTGCCAACATTTTGATCAGTTCCTCCAATTTTGTATTCACTGGAACAGAAGTGCATTTGGGGATTAACCAACATTTCATGTATAAATCTAAGTTTATGTACAATTAGGTGAAGCTGAACACGTCCACCGTGTCGACATCGCTCGAAAGGGACATCCATCGGCTGCCTCCAAATTTAACATTGGCACACTTTTTGGCCGAAATCGCTTCCCCTGACAAGCGACGACAAATTCGCCACAGGGTATTTTACGATTTACAGAATTTTAATTGGCTTTAATCAGCTCGAAGAACTGGACATCCCCTCGGGCGATGAGGGTCGTGAATTTGAATGGCTCGCCGAATTAGGCCATTGCTTTTCCTATGGAAAATCATCGCCCGTCGATGACGTCACGTGCGATGCTCTCTATGTGAGTAAGTGTTTGTTAGACACTGTTTTTGAAAACTTAAAAAGTTCATTTATCAGAATTACTAAAATCAAAATTCTCTGAAAAATGTGAGAAAAATGTGCAATTAATTGGCTTTCCCCCTCAGCGTTTTTTGCACAAACACAACGCTCCGAGTCAATCCGAAGTGGCCAATTGGCGACTGCTCAGTGCAAGTTCGTATGCGTATTGCGACGACTCCATGAACTCGCTGAGAACGATGGTAAGTGAAACGGTCCATCTTAGAGAAAAGACTTAAGGACCGATCTGAAATTTTGATCAAAATCTCGATCGGTCCTCCAGTCCAAATAATTTTGGCCCATCAGATAAAATTGGAAAATGATCAGAAAAGCATAATAATGTACAAATTGCAGATCGATGTAAAGCGTTGTGATCAGCAGCTGTCCAGCGTGGCGCCCACCGCCACAATTTTTCTCGGCCTGCTCATTTTGGGCATCGGCCGCACAATGCCATTCTCTCTCGGCCTTCCGCTGATCGACGACAACGTGCGCAAAAACAATTTGCCACTTTACTTCGGTTAATAAACATAATTTTAAAGCATAAAATTATAATTTCCCATTCAGCCGGAATGTTTTGCATTCGAATAATGGGGCCAATGTTGGGCTTTCTGCTCGGCTCCTTCTTCAACAAGCATTACTACACGTTGGGAAAAGGTGCTTATGATAAACGCACTTTGGCAACTTTCAAAATAAATTTATATTAATTATATTTTTTAAATGGAAATTTCTGAAACTCACAAATTTTTATGTATTAATTCAATCGTTTAAAATTTGTTTTCTCAAAGTGCCCTACGGGATGAATCCCAAAGATCCGATGTGGATCGGACGTTGGTGGGCCGGCTTTTTGCTGATCGGTTCTGCGCTTTTGTTGCCTTCGTTGGCACTGTTTTTCTTTCGCAATCCAAAGGCTTCATCGAATGCTGCAGAAACGGGGGAAAAGGACGACGAAGGCCAACAGAAGCAGCAGCGCCCGCGGGGATTGGCGTTGGTTGACCGACATTTGGAAAAGGGCGAGGACGGCGAGGTTGGCACTGCCCTCAAAAAATTGATTCAAAAAGCTAAACTTCAAAAATTAATTGATTTTAAATCATCAGAACGAATCAAAAAAACAGAATATCCAACCCCTCAGGCGATTGTGCCAAAGGGCGTCCTCGCCAAAGGCGCCGACTTTTTCCAAACGATGTCCACCGTTATAAAACAACCGATCTATCGATGGTCTATGGCTGGCCGCATCATCGACGTTTTCGCCTTCAAAGTATTGCATTTAAACCGGCACTATCGGAAGCATTTTTCCTCAAAAATTTTTATTTTTTTAGAATTACGAAAATCTTTTAATTCCACAACCTCCTGCTGTACATTTCATCTTAACATTTAAGGGCTTTCACATCTTCATGCCGAAGTATTTGGAGTTGCAGTTCGGCATTCCCCAATATGAAGTTAATCGACTTATGGGTTTGTCTGAATGCAAAAACAATTATGCTTTCGCGGCACAAATTTGTTCAAATGGCATTCATTTAGCGGTGATCGGAGTGTCGGCATTTGCCATCGGTGTTATGTTGGGCAGTGTCGTGATGCGAATAGCAAAACTGCAGGGACGAAAAGCGGCCGCTTGGGTAGGGCGATCAAAACGCTTCGTTCAATGATCAGACTTTGATCTGATCGTTGATAGTTTCAGATCAGATCAAATCAAATCTGGGTCGGGGTTACCCAATACAAACTCTGATCGGTCCATTGTCCAATCACAAAAGAAAATGCCATTTTCATTCAGGTCGCACTGACGGGTTGCATTGCGGCATGCTTTTCGTTGCAAAACTCGTTGGTCGGCTGCACGTCCACAATGACTGCGTTAGGCGAGTCGCTGTGAGTCGCGGGGAATGTTCAAACGAATGGTTCTAAAAAGTTTGTGTACAAAGGCATTTAAATGTGAACAACAGTTGCATTTCGGGATGCCATTGCGAGTCGGCACCGTTGTACCCCGTCTGTGACCTCAACGGAACTGTGTAAAGAGCTCTCTCTAAATGAAACCAAAAATTCTCGGGGTTTTGGGACGTTTCGGTGGTCGGTCTGAAAGTGTCAAACCAACTCCCCCATATGCTTACAGTTAATTGAATTTTATGCAATTCATTATTAAAATAAAAATATTTATTTAAAAAAAATTAAATTAATCAAATTTTATTTCAAAATATACGAACCTTTCTTTTTCCCCACTAAAATCTTTTGCCTTTGTTCAGTTACTATTCGCCGTGCCATGCCGGATGCCAACTTACGGACAGCGCATTTAACATTTTGGAAACGCACAAAACGCCGGTGTTCGACTCTTGCAAATGTGCAGCAACTGACCGCGTGTCCCGAGAGTTCTGTCAGGAAAATTGCCGGCCCAAAATGTATTCTCATCGAAAACACTAAAATCGGGGAATTGCAGAAGAAAAACCTCCCGAAAATGTTCCGGGAATATATAAAAAGAAATTGCTGAGATTTTAATTTAAAAAATGCCAAAAATTCGTATTGTTAAACGTCAGGTACTGGTACTTCACTAACGTGGCCATCGGCGGAGTTTGTTTCATAATTTTGATCATTGCACGGCGCGATCATTAGTTTCAATTATATATTTAATTAGGTCATCGGGGGAATGGGCGTAGTGCCCGGTGTTCTGATTATGTTGAGGTAAGTTGAGGAATGTTGGCAGGCATTCAAATTTTCTTAGGTATTTTTTCAAACTTTGATTCTGTCCCAATGCCCCAAAGATCGGTGCCTCCAAAGCATCGGAGCATTTCGCTTGGCTTCAACGGCTTTTTGGTTTCTCTGCTGGCAACATTGCCTTCACCGATAGCGTGGGGCACAATTATCGACCATTTTTGTCTCTTTTGGACCCAAAAGTGCGGCGAAAAAGGCGCCTGCGCTTTGTACGCGACGGATGGACTTCGATTTTGGCAAGTTCTGTTGATCGGCTTAAGGGGTTTGATTGGAAGAAAATTGTTCAAAACATTTTGTTTGATTCTGATTGAACCCTTTGGTTAGGGTCAGCCACTTTCTAAGCTCTGTGTGTTCACAGGCTCCATTTTGTGTACGGAGGACTTCGAATTGTCTCTCTGATCACCGATCTGTTCGTGATTTACCACGCCGTCGGATTAAAGCTGACAGATTCGGATGATGATGACAATGAAAGAGATGAAAACGAACTCGACAAAACAAAGAATGGAGCAACAAAAGCAAGCGGTATAAAAAGTGACGACGTCGTCATCATGAGCGGGCTGGATCAGGAACAATCAGCCGCACTACTGGACAGCAACGGCGAGGAAAACACTCGGCAAACCGGTCGGAATTGCAACAACAACAACAAAAAAAAAGAAAGTTCTCTTTGTAATTAGGCGTAAAGCCAAGCGATATGCAAAAATCCGCTTCGTTGCCAAGAGAGGCCAAGTCCGACAGCGTCGTTGGACGCCATCGACGAAGTGCCAGCAGAGATATGTCCACCATGGCCAAGCTGGTCCCTCTTGTGGGAACGGACGAATTGCAGAGCTTTCGGAAGAGCTCCAATCAACTTGGCGGCCCAATTGCGGAATTTTGACAGGACGGGACAGACGAATTCTCGAGACCGGAAAAAATGCTTTGTGATTGATTTTTTCAATGATCTGATCTAGAGCGTTAAAGTCGGACGTTTCACCACCAGTGGAAAAACCACGTTTTAACCAGAGACCGGTAAAAATTCCCCGGCAGGGGAGCGCAAGTCTCGCCCCACTACCTGTTCCGTCAAGACAACCCCAAAGATTGCATTTTGTTGCTTTTACCGGGTTTTTATGGCATTCAATACATACATAATTGATAATGAAGGAAAAGGACACAGAACACGACATAATAGGGGTACAATCATACATAGCTATAACCAATATCATATATTTCTCGTTCATGGCATACAATAACTAATAATCACTTTGCGTGGTGGCATTTGCTTTTGGCACTTCCTTTGCTGCAAGGCGCCCGCTATCTTCATTCCGCGTCGTCAGGTCCACTCTGCACGATGGTTAACGACCCAGTTCCAGCAGACTGAAGGCGGCACGAATCGTCTCCATCTTCGCCCGCCGCGGCATTTTTTGGCACTTGATATGTCGGCTCCAGGTGTGTGAGATTGTACGGCTTCGTCACAATAAATTCTATTCCATTTTCTGTTATTGATGAAGCCCCGTAAATTCCGTCCACCGAAGTCTGCGAATTTGGCTGTCGCCAACACACAAACGTCACAGTAATGATAACAGACAGAAGGACAAACGCACTGAAATGGGGGAGAGAATTAGACGGCCATAAGGAATGAATTGAAATAACTGACCCCACGCAAATCGCACAAATCCATGGCCAGGACATTGAAGGAGCTTCTTCCCAACACTTCTCCGAAGCATCAGATGAACTTTCCAGCAAAACACGGATGCCATCCTGGAAATTCCCCAATTAAGCGAAGAGTACACCCAGCTTCAAGCACAGCACTCACGATGATCGCATTCCATTTGCATTGTGTATCTTTTGAGTTGGTTTTACTCCAAGTGATCGTGAAGTAACGAGCATTCGGAAATCCTGTAATTTGGCCCATGGGAAAAGCGCAAATGAAGCCAAGAGGCTGATCATCTTTGCCCTGAAAACAAAAAACGATTCAGTGCCAAATTAAGCAAACCCCTCACTCACTTCTTTGGCTGCGTCTGGATAACATCGCCCACTGTCTGCCATAAGTGAAACGCTGTTGTTGAACGACTTTCTGCATGACGTTTTGTCTACGGCAACGACCGAAATGACAAGCTGCTCACTCCCCATTGCGTTCAGAAGAAGACCATAAAGCAGTTTACCATCGGGCGATTCTGACAGATTCAACTTACTAAAATATAAAATTGCCGATTAAATCCACAAACATAATGGACAACAACTTACAGCTGATCGTCCCTAATGAGAGAGAAGCCTTTCGGCAATCCATCAGAGCCGGCTTTCGCACAAGTGTACTTCTCCAGTGTCGTCAAAACCTCCGACTCGCAGTGGCAATGGCTGTTGAGAAGGGCGACAATGAGCAGCGAAGTCGCAAACGAACGCGAAATTTGGAGAAATGAGGCAAATTCCATTTGTGTGTTGAAGTCGAAGGAAAAGAGAGAGCAATGCTGAGAAGCAGCAACTTTTATAGGGAGGGAGTTGAAAAAGACCCTTTTGACTGTTATGGATCCGAACGATTGAGTACCGCCAATTGAGTGCCCGTTATAACGCGACATTTGAGTGCCAAGATAAAAATATGAAATTGAAAAGGAAGCACCAAAATTGAAGCAAAAGCTAAATGGCGAAATTCTTCGAATATTCTTGCATGCTCGCTATTGGCGGACCGCCAGCGGGGCTTTCATTATCATATCCGGCTTTTGTTACTTGATTCCTTAATTTCCAAAAAAAATTCAGCCGATTCAAAAACCGCTTTAAATTCTCTATTTTTATTTTCTATTGACGAATTCGTAATCAGAGTGCATTAAATAACATATTTTCTACAAATTTTAGAAAAAAAAATTTGACAAAATTCGGGTCCAGGACTCGAAATTGGTCGAAATGGAGCTCAGATTCGGATTCAACAACCACGAATACCCCTAAGAACCTTTTTATTGACTTTGAAAACAACAAAATTATTTTTTTTTAAATGTGGAGTACCAGCAGGGGCCTCGTAACAGCCAAAAAAAATTCGTAACTCGTAATCCGTAACTCGTAATTATCAAAAAAAATTCGTAACTCGTAATCCGTAACTCGTAATTATCAAAAAAAATTCGTAACTCGTAATCCGTAACTCGTAANTCGTAACTCGTAATCCGTAACTCGTAACTATCAAAAAAAATTCGTAACTTGTAACACCAAAAACCCCGTAATTTTAAGTAATCCGTAACTCGTAATTTTCCAAAATTTTTTTTATCCTGTTCGAGTCTCAAAATTTATTTCATATAATAATCAAATTTGTAAAGGAGGATATTGTGGTGGCAAAATAGGAGCTTCTTAAGATTTTCGGGCAACAATTCTTTCTCAGATCGGTAACAATCAATCCGGCAGTCGAGAACAGGGATGTGCCCTGAGGCGGGGAGGGGAGGGGGTCGGCGGTGCCGATAGGCGCCGCCGAGAAATTTTTGAATTTTTAATACAATTTGTTAGCGATTTGCAACCAAATTTCAAAAATATGGCAGTTTTTTTGAAGATTTTAATGATATTTTGTTAAGAAAATTGGAAAGTTATACCAAAAAATGTTGAAAAAGGTGAACGAGTTGGCCGGGAACGAACGGGTAGGGGTTTTACCGAGGAGGCCCTCCCGAAAATTAATGAATCCCGACCAATTTTCTTTCCAAATAAATTCGTAACTCGTAATCCGTAACTCGTAACAGCCAAAAACCCCGTAATTTAAGTAATCCGTAACTCGTAATTACGAGCACCCCTGAGTACCAGTCATAATAAACAGAAAAATGTTGTGAAAATAGAAACAATGTATGCGAAATTGTTGCTTTTTTTGCGCGCGTTTTAAAATATTTTGAATTTTTCTAAAAGGTGTAGAGATTTTGACTCGGAATTCTATAAAATTTGACCAAGTGCCCCGTGAAGACGAACTTGGTCACACACCTTTCATCCTCGTGCAACCAAAAAACGGCCGAATCATCTGTCTGCGCTTTGGTCAGTTTTTTAGTCATTTTTTTGCAAGGAACAAAACCCCAAAATTTCCAGCTGGTGGCGCAGCGCCCGGAATTTTACCGGTAGCGCCCCAGGGTGCCAAAGCGACGAAGCAACGGCCAGAAGGCTGGCAAGATAGTTGGTCTGGGCCACACGAAGGCGGAGGCACCTCAGCGAAAGGCGCTTTATCGCTGAAGTTGAGAAGAGGCTGCGGTATGAAAAAAAAAGAGCGGCGGCGGTGATCAAAAAGCACGCCTGGAGAGTCCGCCGGCTCGCCATGGCACTGCTAGATCGCCAAACGATCACACGTGCTGAAGTGATCAGGTTATTTTGCTGATCCCAGACCCTTAAAAATAAAAAAGTAATAGATTAATTGGCCCGCCGCCGCCGGGGAGGCCGATAATGGGTCGAATCCGCACGCTCTTTGCCGAAAACCGGTGCAAGGCGACGACCCGAAGAAGACCGGAATACGGCCTACCACGAGGCTGGGCACGCGGTCGCCGCTTACGTCCTGCCGAACGGCTTGATCGTGACGAGAGTAAGCTCTTTGCACGGAACATTTTTTAATTTTGATTTTAAAAACTAGGTCACATCGTGCCATCGTGCCGCGCGTACAGGACGTTGGACACACGAGCCTTAGGGCTCATAAGAACCAAAAGCTCGCAGACATCATCTGCCTGGCAATCATCGGCTGCTTCGGCAACAGTCCCTTTCCCAACACTTTGTAGATTCCGGCCCGAACCACGTCGATCACCGGCGCCTTGTCTGTCACTTCCGCGTACAGTTTGCGCGTCCGCTCCGTGCACAATGTCCATGGAGCACTTTGAAACTTCCTTATTCTTTTTAATCTTTTCTGTACATTTTGAAGGTTTTTTGTCTAAATGTCCCGAATCCCACCGCTGAAGTCAAAAAAAAAAGTTGGGCAATAATGGGGAACGAAGCTTCCGAAACTGACATACATTTCGACGAATTTCGAGCTGGGACCCGAATTTGGTAATAGTGTACTGTAGTTTGTGGGCCCCCATAATAGCTGTGCTTTTTTTCGAATCTCAAAAATGCTTAAAAACTTTCGATTAGTACCTAAAAATCAGAGTGCATTAAATAACATATTTTCAGACAAATTTAGAAAAAAAAATTTCTACAAATTTTGACCAAATTCGGGTCCGGGATTCGAAATTGGTCGAAATGGAGCTCAGATTCGGATTCTATGCCCCCCGAATACCTCTAGAAACGGCTACCGGTCCGAAGGTCGAAAGGGTTTTGAGTGCCGAATGCTTTATAACTTTCTACAACCTAAACCCATTAGGTCGAACATTATACCAAATGAAAGCTCTCGATGAGGAGAAGCAAGTAATAAGCAAAAACTAAGCGATCTGATAATTATGGCAAGAAAACCTCCAAAAATGGCCATTTTTGGAGTTTTTCACTTTTTTGGCCATAACTTTTTTAAGCATTGTCCAATCACTTAGCTTTAACTTAATGATAACTCTAACTCATCGCAAGCATTCATTTGGTATTGTTCGACCTAATCGGTTTAGGTTGAAGAAAGTTACAACCCTTTCGACCTTCAGACAATTCGACCTGCGGACCGGATGCGCTAGAAACACCTTTTAGCAACTTTGAAAAAATTTAATTTTATTTCAAAAAATCATAGATGTTGAAATCATAGATTAGACGATGTCTTATGATTAATCTGATATCATATGTATTCGTATTCAGCGACCTCGATAACCCCCGAGCAACTGGAGGGGGTAGCCAAAAAATTTGTTGGATAAGGCGCTGGATTTGAATTTCAAAATTGCATTGTTGGCATTACATATTTAAATGACTTTTGGTACAAAAACTAAAGACCGATAAAAATGAAAATGGTCTCACTGTCCCACTATCTGGTTTTTGTTTTTTATGTTGAATTTGGAGAATTTTTGAAATTTATTTGCTTCAGAAATAATTTGCAGCACTGTGCTTTGGACATTGACAGTTTCCGTGAGTAATGGCATCTCACACTGCCGGCATCCAACAGTTGCTTGCAGCCGAAAAGCGTGCGGCAGAAAAGGTTTTTAAAAATTGTTTCTTTTGAATTTTTACCTTTTATTTTGTACAGATTAATGATGCCCGGAAGCGAAAAGCACAGCGACTTAAGCAGGCCAAACAAGAAGCCCAGGCGGAGATCGAGCAGTATCGTCAGGTGCAGTTTTGCCCCCGTTCATAGGGTAATAGAGCTGATCCCCCCCCCCCTCTTTTTATTTGACAAAAATTCTTCGGGTTCGGCGGATTGGTCCAAAAGCCGCTCAATTTTGCCCAATTTTCGTTGGGGAAAAATAAAATTTTCATCCGCTTGCGGGAATTAACCCCCGATTCATCCCATCGACAGGTAACAACAATTATCTTGATGATTTGTCTGTCTGTTTTGTATGA
Source organism: Globodera ellingtonae (assembly GCA_001723225.1). Lineage (NCBI taxonomy): Eukaryota > Metazoa > Nematoda > Chromadorea > Rhabditida > Heteroderidae > Globodera > Globodera ellingtonae. Next base: position 634,735 of record MEIZ01000003.1, on the reverse strand, counting down.
TAACCAAACGATCATTTAGGAGAGGGAGCAGCGTTTCCGCGAGTTCGAGCAAAATTATTTGGGCACGCGCGACGACATCGAGCAGCAAATAAAGCACGAGACAGAAGAGTTGCTGGAGGCGATGAATCGCAATGTCGCTGGGAACAAGCAGCAGGTTTTTAATAGAAGAAGGAATGGTTAATTTGAGTTCCGATCGTAATTGCCTAATAACACCCGGGGCACTGGTACGGTTTTTACAACCATCCAGCCCACAAAAGTTGTAATTTCTGGTCAGGGGCGGCCTGTCGGATGTCTATTTTTAGTCCAAATTTCTTATAAAAAACATTAAATTTGAATACCTTTTAATTTTGCGCCAGCGTTCTTTTAATTTCTCCTTCGAAAAAACATTTTTGTGTTTGAATATGAGACGGTATTATTTTTGTGGTTTCAAAAAGAGGTTCTTTTCGCTTATGAGGCAACAAAAAAATTGTTTTTCAAAGCAACAAAAATGTTTTCTATGTGTTTTAGGGGTAATCGGGATAGTAGAATCCGAACCCGACCCCCATTTGGATCGATTTCGAAGCCCGGACCTACGAAAAAATATTCAAATTTTTTTTCACATTTTCCATTTAATCGTCGAAATGTCACTGAATTCGATGAAATTTTGCAAAACATCGTTCGTTGAATTTATGCAACTATTTGTAAGCAGATATTCTCAGAATAAAATAAAATGTAATGGAAAAATGCAAAAAAAAAAACAAAATTTTCTGGAAATTGTTCGAATCCGGGTTAAAGGTTTGAATTAGTTGAAAAGGAAGTCAGATTCGGATTCTATGACCCCAAAACCCCACAGAAACACCTATTTACTAACTTTAAACAAATTATTTGTTGCCTCATAACCGAAAAGAACCTCAAAAGACACGGAATTCGGGG
>MEIZ01000003.1:615374-628793 GCA_001723225.1 Globodera ellingtonae | reverse complement strand
GTTTTTTCTGGCTACGGTTCCGACCCTGACTGAAAAATGGGGAATTAGCTAAAACAGCTTTTTGGGGTTTCCCCCCGCCCGAGGTCCAAGTCTGGCTATGGCCCTGCAAAAATCCATAGGATTTAATATAAACTTGCTTTGTAAGTGGTGTACCATTTCTTCAGAATGAGTTTGTCCCACCTGAAAAGTTAAAACATTGCTATCATAAAGAGTAAAGATAATAAATCTTTACCTCGTTCCAATTTGGGCTGACACCAGCTTCTTCAGGTCGCCAATTGTGTCCGTTGGATTGCATTTAATTCGTACCTTTTTCCCAAGCCGATCGTTGACAGTGATTTCGATCATTTTATAGAAAAATAAGGATTTTCTGAAAATTTTTAAATTAAAAATCGATTAGGCGGCCTAATCGACCCCAAAAAATTCAGACTTCACTTTCTTGACTTTGAATCACAGGCATAAAGTCGTTAGATGTTTTAAATTATTTTTAAATTCTGTTTTTAAGAGATTTGCAAACATTTAAAAAAATTCGGTATCTTTTTTTACGCTCGCCTTATTAAGGGAGGACAGAGAAAAGTATGGGGAGAAGAGAGTAAAATAAAAGAAGAAAAGAGTGTAAAGAGGGAATCTGGTTCGCTCGTTTTATGTTCAAAAAAAAATTGTAAAAAAAGTTCGCATAAATCATAAATATCGATGAGAATGTTACGTTGAACTTTCGGTTGTTATGCGGGCCCTCCTCCTCCTCCTTTGCCCCCAATTTACCGACCGACCATTCTAAACGGACGGACGGACGGACGGAGGGATAACAGCGCAACAAAACCATTGGATGGGTCAGCTGCTGGTTTCTTTGCGGGGGACGACGAACAACAACGCCCCAACTCCGGGGCTTAGGTATTTTGAATGTCCGCCTGATTAGAAAGATTCATTTTAGAGAGTTAGGGAGTGCAAAGAATTCATAAAAGTGTAAAATTCTTTCCGGCAAAACAATCAAAGTCAAGAGAGTTTTTTAGCAATTCAATTCCATTTTTTTTTGTTTGAAATTTTATGTTTTCTTCATTCCCAGACGTTTGTTCGCGCTGTTCAGTGCTTTTTTGCCCTTCGGACAGCAACGGGCGGCCAATGATTCGGGTCAAGCGGAAGCGCCGCAGCCACGAGACAGCGATGGGAATCAACAGAGGTCGGTAAAAGAACCGAAAAACATTTGGAATTTTTAACAAAAATTGAAGCGGGCCCTGCACTATCCTGTTGACCTCTTGAGACAATTTTTATGGCTTTTCATGGAAAATTTGACAATTTATAGGATTTTTCTCCGTGTTTGATCAGAAGAAAATAAGAGGGAAATTGAGTTTTGAATCGAATTACCCCGCCGCAGGGAGGCGGAAAGCGGTAGCGGCGGGCGCGGAGGCTTTGGACGACGTCGGCGCCATCCTCCGCCCGATTTGTCGGCGGCCGGTGACAATGTTGGCTTTGGCGGTCGCGGAAGTCCGAACAGCGGCGGCGGCGGCTGCGCTGGTGGGGCATATTTTGGCTCGCACTTTCTGATGGGCGGCGAGCTGTACGACTCAACCAAACCGGAAGTGTAAGTGCCAAAGTATCCGTCCAGATGTTGGGGCAGTCCTTCGCCCCTCCTTTTTTGATAATGATAACCGGGGATTTGTTTTTACAATTTTAATTTCCTTTTGCCCCCTACAGCTTTCTGTTTGGTGACCAACAGGACTTGGAACTGCTAAACAGCAAATCGGTTAAGGTATCAGCTAATTTCGTTCAAAATTAGGCCAATTCCGTTTTTAATGATGAAACTTTTAAACGCTTATTTCCAGTTCCCTTTCTCGGCCAAAGGCGTCACCGATTCGGTCGGTGTTCTGAACGCGTTGGTCAATGTGCGCAAGGATTCCGTTAAATTCGCAAAGTTTGTGTTGGTTTGCTTAACATTTTTTTGACCATTTTCCAACTATTTTAGGGAGGTTTTATTCAATGATTTTTTCGGAATTTAAAAATTGAATTTTATTTTCGAAGGATTGGCCGTGCCGGCGGCGGCTATTCCTCCAGCTTTTATCGTTTGGAGTTCATCTTCGACTGCGACGTCTCCTGCTTCGTCCAAATTCACTTCTGTGCCAAGGAACTCATTGGCGAGCAGCACCAACCGCAACTCTTCCAGTAATTGGATGACCGGAGGCCAACTTTGGCTTTTTTTCTAGGATTGGTTTAATTGCACAAAAGTCGATGTCCACCGCCTCCATTTTTTTGATGTTTTGTCCTCAAATCACTCCGAAACTTTTGCAGAATTGTGTCGCGTCAGCCCCAATTCGAACATTCCGAACGCTTCCATTTCCCCGTGGGCGCCAACCAACAGTTCAACCATTTCACTTTCAAACCGCATCGCTACGACATGAAAATGATGCATTGGGACGGCGGACCTTTTTTCCCGGTGGTCGTCGAAATCCGATCGGTGTCTGATCAGTACCAGGAACAGGTCTCGTAACACAACGCTGCAGTCAATAAAAAATAACACAAATTTCTTTTTGTGGTTTGACAGCTCATTTGATAGGCAAATTTTGAAATTACAAAAAATCTCCAATTTGGTGAACGTTTTGTCCGTCCATTTCTTTCTGCTGATTCGATGGCTGACTCTTTTTTAGGTCCAAGTGACTCTGTGCAGCATCGAACGCTCCAACGATCAGTCGGCGGTGCTGATCCTGAAGCCGTTAAAGCAGAAGTTGATCACGGACGGAGTTGTGTTCCTTCTGCAAGAAATCTTTGGCATAGAGAACAAAGAAAATGCTGAGACGGCGCCGCCGCCTTTGGCGGATGAAAATGGTGCCGAATGCATCATTTGCATGGCCAATTCGAGGTCAGATTCGTTTTGGTTTTGATTGACCGTCGGTCGCCTAATTAATTCATTTATTTATACCATAAATAGGGACACAATGATTTTGCCCTGTCGCCATTTGTGCATTTGCAATGGCTGTGCCGAAACATTGCGATATAAAGTGCAGTTGTTCTGAGTGAATTTTGAATGTTTTTGCAACGCTTTGTTTAGCTTAACAATTGCCCAATATGCCGTTCTCCGTTCAAAGCGTTGCTGAAGATCAAAGCGATGCGCAACTCTCTAATTGGCCAAGGAGTAGGCTCTGATGGGAGCATGACGACCACTCGCATTCGGTCGGCATTTTGCGAAATATGACAGCCGACGAGTTTGACTCGACTATTAAAAGAACTGATTTCAGTAAAAATAAATAATGCAATTCGATTTCTGTCCCAAAGGTGCCGAATTCCTAAATTGGATTTTCCAATTTTTGTAAATTGCTGCCGTTTCCCTGATGCCATCATTTTTCTGTTTAGCCGTGAGCCGATGACTCTGGTCGAGGCCATCAACGGCCCCTTCCCATCCTCCGCCCCTCCTCCCCCGCCTCACAGTGCCGTCGGCGTCGGCACCACCGCAGGGCTTCAGCACAATTTGCCAGTGGCGGAAACGACAAAAAATGCAAACAACCGACAAACGGCGACGTCAATGGTCGCCCGTTGCAGGGGCTCGCAAATTGTGACCAGCACAATCGTCCACCCGTCGCCCTGTTGTCCAACGTCTCCGCCTCCATTCGCCAATTACCAGCAATGTCTGTTACCGCGATCATAAAATTATCAAAATAATGATCAATCCTTTTTATAATCGTAATGTCAAAAACCTGGACTGGACAATAACCAATACTCGACCAAATATTTGATTTAGTCTTTCAAATTAGATCAAAGCGATTGATTGTTGACCCCTTTCTGGTCGGTTGATTGATCCTTCAGCTAGGAGCAGATCAATCCCATTGGCTTAATCAAACACTGCAATTTGTTATTAAGTGCCGTTGGGATTGGGCTCTCCGAATGTCGGAGGCAGTCGGCGAGACGTAATTCTCATCGGCAGCGAGATGGCGGGCACCGCAGCGGTGGTCGACTGGCTTCGGGGGACGAAGGTGCGTGTGGACATTGATTTATATGCCCTTTTATTGTAATATTTACAAATCAAAAATATTTAATAAAAGTGAATTTAATAAAATTGGAATTGCAAAAAATGTTTGAAACTTTTTTCACAGAATGCACAGCAAAATGAGCACGCGTTTGCCCGCAACGAAGCATTGCTAGAACAAATCGAAATGGGTCATTTACGGAGCAGAAAAGTCTGCATTATTCGAATTTCCAATTGGGGATTTGAGGGATTAGCAGGGAAATATGGACACCGGTGAAGAACCAAAAAGGAAAATCGTTGAAATTCGGTGGGACCGAAAGAATCCCAATTTTCAAGAAATTTTTATTTAGAAATATACCAAATAATTTGAAAGCTTTCATTTTTTTTGCTTCTCCACAGGGCTCCCATTCGAGTGCCGTCCATTGCTCTTCCAATAACTCTTTCATCGGCCGCAGCCGGTCGCCGTCGTTATGTCGCACGAAACGGCACCGGCACTCGCACTTTTCCACGCCAAATTCCTCCTACCAATCGGCTCGTTCAGTCGCTGTAAGAGCCGGCGACGGCTTCAGAAGCAATGAGCAGCAATTGGGCGGCGGCGGCAGCAAAATGGACAGTGCAGAAGGGCAAATGGCGGGCGGTAGGGGCGCACTTTTGGAGAGACAAAGGCACAAATCGACCATTTTGTTGGCCAGCGCACCGAATTTGGGTACCTTTTGACTATTCAATTGAAAGGGGGGAGGGTTTGGATTACCAAACAATTAAAAGTGCCTTAATTAGTGAACCTTACGCTGGGCGAAGTGCCCAAAGCAATCAGCGAAAGTGGCAATACTTTTTCGACGTCACAAACGGGGCGAAAGCGGTCGGATACGCCAATGACGGAAAAAGGGGCGCATTTGGCGGAGGGAAAAGCCAAACGGAGAGCCAGAGGGGGGAAGGGACACGTGAAACGGCGATCGGATCCCCCGAGGGGCGACCACGATGATCCGATGATGTTGTAAGGTGGTGGTTGGGTGTTTCTTTATTCGTTTTAAGGAATCTCGTCAATCCTATCATCCATATATCCCGTAATTGTCCCAACTTATGAAAACAGCAAATTCCATTCGTTAAAGTGATTCTCCCGGGAGAATAAAAATGCCTTTCAACCTCTCTACCCCTTTTTTATACTTTTTGTTGTGATAATTTTTAATATTCAAAAATAAAACAACATTTGTTATGTGTGTAATGTGCTCTCGTTTCTCTAACTTTCTCGTTTTCGTTCATTCATTTATTAATAAATAATAAAATACATTACGCGTTTTATAACATGGTCAGTTGGCTTTTTATAGAACAAGAGCCCAAAATCACAGTTTTTACGAACATCCACGACAAATCAAACTGAACAGCTTTAATTTATTCAATGTAAATAAATAAAAAAGAGAAACAAAAATGTGAACGCCGTCAGTTCATTTTAATTCTCCGCATTCTGAGATGGAAACCTGAAAATGGGCAAAAAGATTTTGTTTTGTTTGGTTTTTTATCGTAATATAAATGTTGTGGGTCTGCACCTGCATTGTTGGCTTCCCTGCCGGCGTTCCCTGTTGTTCAACTTGGCGAACGATGTTCATTCCCTCAACCACGTGGCCAAAAACAACTAAAAATGAACCAGAATTTCCATGAACTGCTCCCTTTTCATGGCTTTTACCGTGCTTTCCGTCCAGCCATTCCGCCTTTTCTGTGCAGATAAAAAATTGAGATCCATTTGTATTGGCGCCACAATTTGCCATCGAAACGGTGCCGGGCATCAAATGTTTCAGCTAAAGTTTAAAGTAGCTGAAACTGGCCACAAGTTTGTATATTGAAAGCTTCAGGCCGGTGTGGGGGGAGGCGGGGGGAAGCCGTGGCGCAAAAAAAGATTTTGACGGCACACTGTGAGTGCTTCCAATTTGCCTTTTTGATAGTGCCAGTGCCATTTTCCTTCGGAAACATTGGCATGAATTTGTTAAGGTTTTTGCTATTTTTGAGCATTATTAAATAGCAGGCACATATAGTTTATTGCGGTTTAAGAAGTTACACATAATCAGTCCATATTCTCCCAGAGGTAAACGGACGAGGGGAAGGGTATGCCCTCATACTAGTTTAGGGTAAAAAAACAAAAAAACCTTGAAGTTTTCGTCCTCAAATTTAGCCCCATAAATTGAATGTCCGCCGGTTCCATCCCCTGCGGTGAAATCGCCGGCTTGCAGCATAAATTTAGGGATTATTCGGTGGAACTTCGACCCCTCGAAGCCAAAGCCACGTTCGCCAGTGCACAAAGCACGGAAATTCTCTGCAGTTTTTGGCACAACGTCCGACCTGAGTTCAATGACAATTCGTCCAATGTATCTTAAAACAAACAAAAAACATGGAAGGGATTGAATATTCGGGACGGCAACCTTATCCCTATTTTAATGCCCAAATAAACGCGCTGCAATTTCTGTGGTTTTTCGCCTCCGTCCTCTTCCATTTCTGCCGCACTTCCTGCCGCTGCTTCTTCGACGGGCTTTCCGCCACCATTTTCTGTTTCGTTCTGTCCACTGCCCTGCCCGTACTGCTTCAACCATTCGTCGTCCGCCCAAATCGGCCGTTGACTTCTTTCATTCACTTTTGGCGGACGTGCAAAATTCACTCTGACCGTTTTCCCGTAAATTTCTGAATCATTCATATTGTCGATGGCTGCAGCGGAGTCCTCCGGAAGCTCAAATTCGACAAATCTTAAAGTGAACAACAAACTTTTCACCAAGTAAAATGCAATTTGTACCCAAATCCCCTGTGTTTGCCGGTTTCATTGTCGAGAGGAATGCTAACACCAACTGAAAAAGGAATTATTGATTTAAAAAATGGGAAAAGCTTACCGATATCCCCAAAAGGTATAAAAGCAAGTGTCAGAATCTTCTCATTGACTTCCTCTCCAAAACCGCCAACGTAAACTGTACGCTTTCGGCTGTGCGGAAAATTCGTTGTATATGACATAAATCTAAAATGTTTAGAATTCTATTTCTTTGGATTATAATGCATCGCAAAATACTAGAGCCCGGCGGGAAACGGGACTCCCGCGGGAAAAGTACGGGATCCCGCTCCCGGAAAAAATATTTTTTTCTTTTTCTTCTTCCGTAAATAATTCTTGGCGAAATGTTTAATTTTGAAATTAACAATTTTTGGACCAATTTTTATCACAAAACCTTAATTTCAAATTTTAGCCCTCAAAAAGTGGTTTATTAATTAATTATTTTTTTATTTTCTTGTCATTTTGGGCATCAATTAAACAAATTTGCCGCGTCGTGCGCTTTTTATCTACAAACTCTTTTTTTGAACTAATGAAATTTTTGAAACGAAAATTGCATGTTAAAGACTGTTGGAGCTAGTCGCTCAACATTTCATTGACTTACTTTGAGCGGACCAACCCCCGACTCGCTACCCCTTTTAAACCTCTATGACTCAGTTCATGGTGGTTACTCGAGCCTAAAAATGGTTCCATTCGTTTTGGCTCATGAGGAGATGGAAAATACATTCATTTTTAATTGTAAAATGGGCAATCCTGCAGAATGGGGATCCCTACTTCATACTTTGTTATTTGAGCTAAAAATTTATATCCGGGGGGTTTCAGGGGTGCTGATCACGAATCGGACCTTAGATTTTGTCAAATCTTTGATTTTGTCTAAGATTTTTTATCAATTACTTGATTTTGGTAATAGCCCTCGTTTTCAAAAAACCCTATTCTTTTGCAAAAACAAACAACCAAACGCATTAATTTGGATTTTTAGATACCAGATTTGAATTGTACGCATCAGAAAACCCCGGAAAACGACCTTTTTCAATATTTATTGTAAGATTTAGAAAATCGATTTTTTTAAGAATTCGAATTCGGGTCCGGGGTTCGAAATGGGCAAAATGGAGGTCAGATTCGGATTCTACGTCCCAGAACAGCCCTAAAAACGATTTTCTACGACTTTATAAAATGTTTCCATTTTTTGAAAAAAAAATTTGGGATCCCCATTCTGCAGGATTGCCGTAAAATGTCTTAAGCGGTTTTTGAAAAAGAAAAAAAAGGGTATCGAGTCGGACAAAGTAGCGAGTTGGGTATTTACCCTTTGAGCGTTCTTACGGTTAGGAATTATTTCTTTCCTCGCCCAACTAATCAAACCCATATATTTGTGTTAATCATAAGAACTGCGTCAACCTATGTGCCATCATATTTTTTCTTATTTTTAAGATCGAACCAACTTATTCTTTCTAGTTTTCTTTGACTCCAAGAAAGAAGAAAATGGCTTCGTCTGGCTTTAACGTCTATGGTAGAGTTCTTTCAAGAAATTGGTTGTATGTGTGTAGTTATGAGCCGGCAAAGGAAGAAACGAATCCAAATGGGAATTTCCATCTGTGGTGACTTTTGTTCGGAATTTTCTGGATAATCGACGGTTGTGAACGCACAAAGTGCAAAAATAGCCGGTGAAAAAGAAAACGGCAGAATTGTCAATGTGTCGGTCTAAATTTTACCTCAAATGCCACCACCACAAATCGTTGTGAGTGATGTGTTGAATTTTAGAATTAAGCAATTTGCAATCAAAATTTAAAACATGAAAATATTTAAAATTTGGCGATGAAACGTTATAACTTTGGTTATTTGACCAAATCAAGAATCTTGGTATCAGTCGAAAGCACCATTGACTAATTTATGATTGATTGTGCCAAAACGGCTGGGCGCYAAACTGTCCGGACCCGAAGAAACCCGGTTCTGGTGCATTTTACGCGTCCCATGACCTTTTACGCGTCCCATAGTTTTTTACGCGTCCCATAAACTTTTACGCGTCCGATGAATATTTTAATCAGATAAAATATAAATTATTAATTTTCGTTAAAAATTATCAAATAGAAGCGACTTGGAGAGCTTTGAAACAAAGCTTAAAACATTTGCATGGCACTACACCAGAATTGTTACCAACGTATTTGTATCAATCAATACGCATTTCGACTATATCATTCAAACCAAAAAAATTTCAACATATTTTTGAAGAAATCCGCCACAACTATCCCGTTTACAAATTATGTAGTTACCTATCTCAACATGTCTCTAATTTGTAAGACTTAGAAAGTTCATATGTAATTGATAAAGGATGCTATTTATTTTTGTATTTATCTGATTTAAAATATTCATCGGACGCTTAAAATTCTTGGGACGCGTAAAAGTTTATGGGACGCGTAAAAAATTCTTGGGACGCGTAAAAGACTATGGGACGCATAAAAGGTCATGGGACGCGTAAAATGCACTAGAACCAGAAACCCTATAAAAGTGGTTTAGGGTAATTTTGATCATTTTTCACTTAGCATTTATGGTTTAGGTATGTACAGTTTCATTAAAATCTGAAAATTTGTCCATGTCCCCTCTATAAAAGGCTGACGAAAGCCTCCGGTAGTTTCAGTCCGCTCTGCACCGTAATCGTCGACTTGCAATTGACGCTGAATGCGGGACAGTAGAGGCCTCGGGGCATGTTCCTGAGAAAATTGGGCTTCAAACATTGGCATAGTCAGGGGCCTGTCTCTTATACACATCTAGATGTGTATAAGAGACAGCGCTACCGACTTGAACGCGTGCACGCACAGCGGCGTGTCGTTGATGGCGAAGCTGAGCGTGCCCCGGTCGCAGTCTATCGCCACGCCGATTACACTTCCGCAGCCGACCACGCCCCCGCTCATCCGTCCGTGGTGAGTGTCCGCGTGGAAGAACCAGGAACGCTGCCCGTCTACGTACATGCTCCAGCCGTGCACATCTTTACCTGAACAACGAATTGAAATTGTTTCGAGATTGGACCCCAAAGATCGTCAAAACGTCAAAATTTTTTGCGGAATTGAATCAAGAAATTGTTCTATATTCGTGTAAAATTTGGCAAATTCTCTCTATTGAACCAACCGAGCATCGCCCTTCTGTTGACGGGCGGCTGTGCTACTCCGATCACAATGTCCGCGTTCCCATCGTAGCGATCCACACTGGCCTCCCAATAGTGAATGCCTTGGGAAAAGGTTACGGTGCCGAGCACGGTACGGTAGTCGATGGACGTGCCGGTCACTGTACAACAGTCGTTGGAGAAAAGCAGATCACCCCCGCCGGCGCTTGGAGATGAACCGCGTCCGCCGGCGATGGAGACGTCGTCAGAATTGCGCTCGGGGGACGACGAGTGGAGAGGCCCCTCGGAGCTGAGTTGGAACCAGGCAACTGAAAATTAGCTATTTATAAGCTTTAACCAATAAAATTTGGAGAATTTAACGACCCGGTACGTTTCAGTGCCGGGACAATTCAGTATCGTTGATCAAAGCTTATTGCAAACTCAGCCGAATAAAAGAATTCTTTTATTTTATTTAAATTAGGTATAAGATCTGAAATATAGTTTTGTTAATTTAATAGTTGAATTTTTTAAATAGTGCCTGAGGCAGTTTGTAGACAAATCAATTCGCTGTAGGCACTTTCGCCCGACCCATTGAAGGCTTTCACTCGAGCGTTGTACAACGCATTAAAATGCAATCCGTCAATGGAGCACACGCACTCGGGGCCACAATAAACTTCCTAAAGACTTTTCAAAAGTCGGTTTTGGTTCATCAACATACTCTGAAGACGCCTTGGCCTCGTCCCGAGTCCAACTCCAAAACGAATCCGTCGACGAGCACGCCGTTCTGCGGACACAGCCAACTCAGAGTGATCGAATTGTTCTCCGCCGAACATTCGTCCGCGGCAAATTGAGGCGCCGGAGGGGCTAAACCGTGGAAAAGCGCATTAAAAGACAAAAAAGTCTATTTGATCAGTCCGATCATACAAATGCTAATGGACGACAAAAAAAAATGGAATACGCGGAGAATTGGACAGACTAACCACAAAAACATCAGCAGATATCTTCACAAAACAGCACACCAAATGGGCTCTCAAATGTGGTATTTTTCGAGTTCACTTCCATTTAATTGAAATTGTACACTGAAAAGTTCGCCAATCACAGAAATGTTTTTGGTTTTTTTTTGCTATTTTTGATTGGGTTGGACGAGACGGAAACAAATTCTCGAGAATGTGACGGTAAAGATTGTGGAAGCAATTCGCAAAAGTACCAAGCTTCTTCTCTTGCCCTACCTCCTCTTCCCTTTGCTTGTTCCTCAGTTTGTAGCGCTTCTCCAATTCCTTCCTCTCCAAAAGTTTAATGTTCAATTCATTTTAGGGCAATTAGCGCGTCATTAAACAGAACTACTTTCTGGCTGATTGTCTGGCGTTGTTGTCCGATTGGGACTTCGGGGGCAGACCAAGATCAGATGTATTTTAATTCTAATCAACAGCTTTTTGAGTACAATCTGATCAGCCCGAATAAACTGATAAGAAGAGAATTGATCCCCGAAAAGATCAGAGCGTGCCCACGGATCACAAATGAACATTGCCCCAAGCCTAACAGACAGAAACTGACCTTTCAACTGAAGAAATTCCAATTGTTCAAGTGCTGTCCGTGCCGGCGTCGAGTCGAGGTCGTATTCGAATTGCACGTCCACCTCCGACTTGGTTCTGATCTCGCGATGCCACAGGAACTCCTGATCGGTCACGCGGGAGGCCAACGCGTTGCCAACCTTTGAAAATAGCACTCAATTTTTACATGCATTTTTTGCCATGTTTCAACGACCTGCAAATATGCCATTGGATCAGACTCCTTCAGAATTTCAATGCAAAATTGGATAAGTGCCCGATTTCGGCCGAGTTGTGCCGTCGACCGTCCGATCTGTTCCCGCAACTGCGCCTTCCGTCGTTCCCTTTCCCCCGCGGCGAAATCGATCAGTTGTTGGCGTCTCAGCTGGAGAAGGGCGATCAATTCGTCCATCTCGCGCTCAATGCTCCGCCCGAACACATCGCAATTCGCCTGCGGAGAAAAAGTTTCCGAGAATTTATTCGGCGAATGCGTCAGAAAATTGGTTCCGTCTTTTAGGGGCTCAGAGATCAATCAAAGTTCACGACGCGACTTTCACAATTCCGTCCATTTAAAAACGTACGTCAATTTCATTTTGGAGCTGTTTGAGTGACGCAATGTCTTCGGTGGCTTGTCTCACTTTTGCGCTGAGCAATTGGAGCGATTGGGACAATTCGGTCTGTGAAAAGTGTGCAAAATAAAACATTTTTTGGCACAATTAAACATTCGGCAGTGCAATAAAATGAATGCCGCCGACTCCCCCAACAACAACTGTTTAAATGTAAAAAAGAAAGAAAAAGAGTTTTGAAGNCTACAACAACGGAGGGTCGACAGACAGACCCATCGATCGGTTCGATGTCAGAAACTCCAAAAAATTGACCTCCACGGAACGCTCCACCAACGCCGGAATCGGCGGAGTCGCTGAGCAACGATCGGCTGTCCTCGTTGTTGTTGGTGGTGGCCGAGTCGGCGGCCGATTCGTCGCAGGACGGGGCCAACGACAGAGTGTCGGACGCACCTGACAAAATTAGGCAAAATGAGCGAAACTTTGCGACAACTTTTTAGGCCAACGCCTCTAAATCAATGGCCATAAAGTGTCGACGACGATATGTCGAACCTGATGAACTTGATGGAGCAAATGAGGAGGACGGGAGGGGCGGAATGGCTGCCGCTGAGGACGAGTGGGGGAGGGGAAGAGGCGGATGGGGGGAAGAGGAGGAGGCGGAGGACGAACATGGCGGAAGAGGAGGAAGATGAGGAAGAAGGGCAAGCGGAGGCGGAAGAGGGGACGGACGGCACCGCCTCTGTAGCTGGAGGGCACATTTTCGACAATAACTGTGCCCGCAGGGCAACAGCACCGGCTGGCAGAGGACACGACGGCAATGCGGGCACTTTAACTCCTCTTCCATGGAAAAAGCACCTGAAAAGTGAAGGGAAAGGGAAACAGCCGCCGCTTTTTCGGATGCTTTGGTTAATTCATTAAAGAAAATAAACCATAATCACAACAAATTTCTCGAGAGTCTCGCCTTAAAAAACAGCGACTCGAGGCAACGGAATTCGATACATCGAAAGGTGGGGGGGCTGTCTCTTATACACATCTAGATGTGTATAAGAGACAGAATGCAAAGAGAGAATGAATGTGAACAAACGAACGCATAAAAAGAAAGACTTTGAGGGGATTTGCCGAGTCATAAAAAAGATTTTGTGAGGAAATAAACAATCGCTGCGGGGGGGGGGGACTCTCAATCTTTGTGATATGAGCGATCGGATGGATTTTGAAACGATTGCTCTGCAAAATAGCAAAACAATTAACCTAATACGACAGACAGCCCAAGTGACCAACCGCCAATTGGCTTAATTCAAATTGTTAATTAAACTTTCAATTACTTTTATCGTTCAAAAATGTTCAATTCCCTCGGGTAAAATGGCCAACGAATAATAAATCTTTTCTTTTACGCGTCCAAAGCATTTAATTGGCCGCTCTATTTCTTTCTTTCCCCGGTTTATTCCGTTCCGTTCACTTTCAATATT
>MEIZ01000003.1:579835-602877 GCA_001723225.1 Globodera ellingtonae | reverse complement strand
ATTAAAATTTCAGACTGAATTTCACTCGGAAAAATTTTGATTTGGAACAGTCTAAGAACAGTTTCGTCCCGATACCGTTTCCCGTCCTTTGGGGCTTTCGTCCCGATACCGTTTCCCGTCCTTTGGGGCTTTCGTCCCGATACCGTTTCCCGTGCTTTGGGGAAATGTTTATATTTTTCAGTTAATTGAAATTCTTTTGGTTTAAAAATGCTGAACTCTTAGGGTATCGCGATCGCGTGTCCAAACGTCGCATAATCTACTGTATTTGCTGTGTTTGGATGCTTTCTGCCTGTATGTCATGCCAAAAAGATTTTGTCATTTTTTGAATTTGGCACTTTTTCCGCAGGCATTTCCTTCCCGGCCATTTTCTGGTGGCGCGCCTCCTCGCCCCATCTTTACACCGATCGGGTGGGCCTTTTTTTTCTTTTCTTTTTTGCAATTTTCCATTTTTCCAATTGCCTTAAGGGGCGCTGTCTGTTCACCGACGACGCGTATTACGTGGTGTTCTCCGCAATGATTTCTTTTTACATTCCTTTGGTGCTTATTCTCTTTGCATACGGTACGCCACACATATTTAATTCAAAAAGCAATTCGAACTCCCCACCATAGGTCGGGTATACTGTATTGCGACAACGCATTCGCGGTCAATGAAAAGCGGCGAGAAACGGGTGGGTCTTTTGGACTTTTCCAATTCCCATTGCTCGCTTAAAGTGATCGAGAGCTTCGATTTTGCTGATCTTTCTTTTCCCGATCTGAAGGATCAATTTCATTATTTGGATATTTTTGAATCATTTCTTTAGCGTTTCCTTTTCTAAGATTACCTATATACTGGGAATGATTGTAATTTTACAAAATTTGTTTCAGATTTTGCTGAAACGTCGCAATCGGAACAGTGGCAAATCGGCCAAGTCGGGCAGTCCGGCCCCCAACCAGTCGTCCCGCAACCATTCCGCCGGTTCCGAAACTCTGCGCATTCACTTTGGACAGAAGCGGCCGACGCTTGCGGGGACGGGACGGGGTGAGCATTAAAATATCATTTAAAAATTTAAAATTGACAGCTTCTGAATATCGAATATTTTAGACTAGGGTTGCTCCCCGACCCCTCAGGGGCGGGAAAGTCCGGGTTCGGGTGCCTATTTAAACCATTGAACTTAAATGGTAAAATCTTCACCTTTTTTGAACGTTAAATTCAGCAAATTTGAAATTGTTTTCAATTTTCATAATCATTTGACTTAACTGATCCAATTCTTTGATCAAATTTGGTTCAATCGCTTTTTCCATTCCAGGCGGGCTGTTGGACGACGGCGTCCATCCGTTGACGGCCGGAGACGAGTCCACGGAGTTGCGACGGAAAATGCTGAACGGACTTCTACTGGAGCACAACTGCTCCGCGGGTACGCTGCGCAAAATGTCGACGAATTCGCTGTCCATGCACACAATTTCCGCGCATTATCCCCCCGCTGTCCAACAACTGAACAACCAGCAACACAACACCGGTACTTCGGCAAGGTCAGAGTTGAGAGATGCCTAACTTTTTAACGCCCTAAGCGACTTTTTGCAAATTCAGGGATGCGTTGATGAAAAGTTCGCGCACCAATTCCTTCTCTGCGCCGGAGGAAAAGAAATTTCCGCCGACTGCTGATTCAACGAACCCCGCGGCGGCAGCGGCACTTTGGCTCGTCCACAAAAGGTCCGGCACTCCATCGCCCTCGCCGTTCGCCTGTACACTGACCGCCTCGAACACGCCGAAGGCGTCCATCGTCTCCTGGTCCACCGGAGGCGGAGAGAATCCGACGGCTGCAGTGAACGGCCGCGCGACCACAACGACGCCCCAGGCGAATACGACGGCAACTGCAAACGCCGGCGGCACTGATCTGCTGATTGCAAATGGACAGGTGCGAGTGCAGCTTCATTAAACTCGATACCCGGGAAATGCAACTTGAGCAATTAAATGTTTCAGGCTACCCAATTCAAATTGAAAATGATTTCATTTTTCGCGCAGGACGGCGTGCGGAGTGGCACCGGGTCGCGCAAACGTTTGGCGGGCGGAATGCGCGAGAAGTCGCGGCAAATGATCAAACAACTGAACGAGCAGAGGGCGGCACGCACTTTGTCCATCGTTGTCGGCGTGTTCATCTTTTGTTGGACGCCCTTCTTTCTGTTCACGCCGTTGATTGCGCTTTGCGGCAATGAAAAAGTAATCACTTTTTTTACAAATTACTGTATTTCTTTTCGCCCCTTACCGTACCCTCCCAATTTGAGAGCTTCTCCGACTACGAGACTGTTTTCTCCGTGTTCACGTGGGCCGGCCATTTGAATTCGATGCTGAACCCGCTGATCTACTCGCGCTTCTCGCGCGACTTCCGCAAAGCGTTCAAGCAAATTTTGACCTGTGAACGGGAACGCCCAACCAAAAAAGCAATAAAGTATGTTTTGAAGGCGATCGGAACTTTCTGATCGGCGCTAATTTCGTTTAGAAGTCCTTTGAACATTGTTCTCGCGCAACTCACTTCAATGGCACAAATTCCTCCGCCGATTAAATTGGGCGAATCATCGGAGGGATAAAAAAAGAGCTTTCATTGGCAATTTGCAATCATTTTATTATTACAAAATGATTTATGGATATTATTTGAAAGACTTTATAATTTGATAAAACTAATTGAAATATTTAAACATTTTAATTTGACCTTTCAAACCGATTATCATCTAGAAACACGCTTTTATGACTTAAAACAATATTTTTGTCTAAAAAATTGTGGGGCCAGCTCAAACTCATTCCAAATTTTTTGCCAATGGTCGCAAAAATTTCACCGGAGGGGCATAAATCACTGCAAAATTGCATTGTGCAAAAATCGATTCCCTTACAAAAATTAGTGAAGAGTTCGAGGAATTGTCGGCACATTTTCTGAAAACATTTAATTGGTACAACAATTTTGATTGTTAGGGAATATTTTTTAGGCACTAAAATATCCAAAAATGGGGTCGCTCAAATTCTAAATTAATTAATTATCCGTTTTTCGAATCACTTTCTCTCGCGCGTGCAAATTCCGGTCTCAAATTCATTGACGCTTAAAACTTGTTTAATGCGAGAAAAAGTTTTCTTACGCGCGGTTAGTCCCTCCCCTTTTTTGTTTCATAAAAAATTAATTAATTTGCTTCGTTTTGGGGCATTTTCATTGTGCCAAAGGACAAATAGCGGCAATTGTGGGGAATAGAAGGTAAGTGCCATTAAATAAATAACCGCGCCGTTTTGGCCTTTAATTGTACCCCCCCCCCCCGGGGGCATTTGAACAATCATTTCAGAATTTCACAAAGTGTTATGTTAAATGAATTTAAGTGATCTTTGGACGCATTTTAATCGAAAATCGCAAAAAATAAAAAGTCAAAGTCGGGTTGATGGTGCCCAAAAATGTTTAAATTACAATTATTGTGAATCAATCCGAATTTCGGATTCAACAACCAACCCAAAATTTCATGGACCCGCCGGCAACACAAATATTTATACTTTTTATTTTTGAATTAAATTAATTCATCGTGTAATCATTCTCTGAACAATTTCACCTGCTACCGCGGAAAATGCGGCGGTGTTGACGGCATTTACCACCAATTTTAGCAAACCCCGTGGTTTTGTTTTGGCACTTTCTTTTATGCCATCCCCGCGGGACAACAATAATTTCATTAATGCATTAATCTGATTTACGCGTCATTTCCCAAAACGGCGACTTTTTTTGGCATTCGTTAAACGGCAATTAGCTTTCAAAATTGGCACAAAGTCCGAAACTAATTGGCCATTACGATGGCTGTGCCAGTATATTTGTTGCCTAAGAAACCACAAAAAACTTTGATCTTTGCCTGTCAAAACTAATCTTTCGTCATTTTCCAAAAATTTGATGTGATCTGTTCCTGCCGGTTTCACCGATCTTCTGATCTGGTTCATCCGCGCCTTCTAATAGTGATTAGGATCAATTACTAGAAGTTACTCATCATGATCTAATTACTATGATTTTTAGCACCCACCCCCCCCCCACAAAAAGCCACGTTTCGGCAACAAAAAGCATTTGCATTGTCGCAAAATGGGAAACGCGTGCCTCAATCCGTCCATCAGCCAACAACAGTCGATGCTCCGTGAGATCATCGCTTGCAAAACGTACTGTGGCAGCATATACCGTATTTCCTGCCCTGGGGGCTCTTTCAACCCTCCCCCCCCCCGGGGACTGTAATATAGGAAATACGGTCACGGATATTTAAGCTAAAGAAGGCATTAGGCACTTTTCTTTTTTGGATATCAAATTGAATTAAATAATTAACTGTAGCGCCTTGGGGCGGGGGAAAAAGGAACCTCCGTGAACTTTTAGGAATCTCAGAATTCATTCATTTGATTTGAATTTTACAGAATGAAAACGAACGAAAGAGAATCGAAGAAAAATTCGATAGAAACATTGCACGAAGTGAAAGTGAACACTTTGGTAATGCCGTCCAAAGACCAAAAGGGCGAAGGGGAACGAGCGAATTGTTCCGGCACAAATGCAACGGAAGGGCAAAATGCCAATGGCGGCACAATCGGAGGACTCACATTTAAAGACAAAGAAATGTGAGCAAAAAAAACTTCGCATCTCTGAATCCGTTGAAATTCAAAAGGCCCCAATTTTCGTTGAAAAATCAGAAAATTTTCAAAAAAATGAGCCTAGACCGACCTGCGCGTGTGTCTCTAAAGCATTTTTGAAGCATTAAACCATAAATTAATTTACAAATTTAATCAACAATTAAATTTTAAAGAATTGTTCGCTGTTGGCGGAAACAAATTGTGGTAGGCCAACCGGATCTGTTCCACAAGACAATGCTTCGATGCATTGAAGCAAGCCCAAAACTGAACGAGATAATCGCCTGTGGAAGATATTGCTACCGCGACTTGACCAAATGGCCAAAACTGAACAGAATTTGGTCAGTCCGCCGGAGGGTTTAATCGTTTAGCTTATTTAAACAATTATTTTTACAAATTGTAAAAAAGCGCATAATATTCCAATTGCATTTAGCCAAGCGCAATTCAAATTCTACGAAAGGCTCATCTACGAGCTGAACATGGACGAACGACGGCTGCGCGAGGAGTGCATCCGACTGGGACAAACGCACGCCGAATACGCCCAATTCGGGCTGAAACCGCACTTTCTGGACATTTACAAGCAAAGCCTTCTCGGTAATAAATGTGGGGAAAAAATTCAAAAAATAATTTTAAAAATTGGGTCAATTAAATTTAATTGTTATAAGGTGAAAAATCGCTTAAATTCTGATCAACAAACCGAGACCAATGGACAAAAAATAAATATGTTACTGAAAACAATCGGCGCTCTGCTCAAAATTTAACATTATTTTCACAGCGATTGTCTCCAAATTGGCCTTTGTTGATGACAATGAACGGGAGGAAACTGTCCAAGCGTTCGCAAGACTGCTTCAACTTGTGGTCGACCAAATGATCGCCGGGTACGTACAAAAAGTGGCGGAATTGAGAAGAGACCAAAAAGTCGAACGGGACAGTACCGAAATGGAGACAGAACGAACAGAGAAAACTTAATCAGAGCGAAATAAAATGTATGGGCCATGCCTCAAATTCATAAATATAAAATGGCATTACATAAAAATGTTTGAGAACCCCTAGGAATTGTTGATGGAAGCGAATATTAAATTCTCTACAATTAAATTCCGTCGAAAACGTAACAAAATGAGAAAGAACAATCCCAACAAAAAGTGATTGTTTGGTCACACAAAACCGTAACAAAAGTCGCATGATACGCAAAGGGCGAAACCGTATTAATATTGCCTACAATATTATGCGGACAAAAGGGAAATAATGGACAGAGAATAAATCTTTAACAAAACGAAAGTTTTCGAAATGGAAAAAACAACAAAGCGGCATTGCGAATGAATGGAGTCCATAGGAACCAATTAAAACAAATCGACACAATAATCTAAGCACATAATTCCGCAGATTATACAGTCAGTGATCAGTTAGAGTTGCCAATCAGCTAATCTATGAAGAGAAAACATTCCTAACAATCGATCACATAAATCCATTCGGTCAATAAATCCCTCCCTCTGGGTGTGACGTCAAATTTCGCTGGCCATCATCGTGAACCGCTGCTGTTTGATCGTCTCGCTCCGTCCTCCTTCATCTTCCGTGGTGGCGGTTGTCTTCACCCGACTCTCCACC
Organism: Globodera ellingtonae; assembly: GCA_001723225.1. Taxonomy (NCBI): domain Eukaryota; kingdom Metazoa; phylum Nematoda; class Chromadorea; order Rhabditida; family Heteroderidae; genus Globodera; species Globodera ellingtonae. Next base: position 596,672 of record MEIZ01000003.1, on the reverse strand, counting down.
ACCGTCTGCAAATGTCCGAGCGCCTCGTTGGGTGTTCCGACATAGGACGAATTGTGCCGACGAATCGTCGGAACCACGGGCACCGAAGAGGACGAAGAATCGATTTCGCCAATTGCGAACATCGCATTTTTACTGCAAAAAAGCAACAATACGAAAATTCTTAACAAAATATTCTTTTTTAGTCATTTTGTAGTAATTTCCTCCGGCCGCATTTTTGCTTTTCGGTGGACTCCCCCCCCCCCCGTCTGTTCAGCCATCACCTTCGAATGTCTCCGTCGCTTTCTTGCGTAGACGACCACGCCGACGTGGACCGATTTCGACTGCCGCGTGCCACACGTTGACGGGCCCCTTCTCCGTCGTTGGCGGCGATATTGTTGTTGTTCAGTTGATGATGCGAAAAGCACCGTGGCGGCGTCGCCTGCATAACACCGGCGGTGGAGCTCTTTTTCTGCGAGAACAGCTCGTTCTTCTTCGCCTTCTCCAGCGTGAACACGTTGGTCCTGCTCTCGCCCTCGCCGATCCTGAACAAATGAAGATAATGGGAACCAATTGACGAAAGAATCTCAACGGGATTCCTTTCTTGTTAAAATCACCATTTCAAAAACTGGATAGGATTTTTCCTAAAACCTTCTGATCACACAATCGGAGTCTAAAAACCACCTGGACATTGATCAACCAACAAATGATCTGCACAAACCTGTCGTAGATGAGACCCTCCACGGCGAGTGACTTCTTGAAATAGTCCACGTGCTTCCGCTCGACCAACTCGTCGCCCCACACGAAGCTGATCAGGCCGAGTTCCTTCGCTTTGCCCACCGGCGACGCGTCCTTCAGAATTAATCAAAAAGTGCACTTAAAATTCATCCAAATCGACCACCTTCAGAAGGTCTTCGCTGTTGAAGTTAACTCCGACCAATCCGATGGCATGCGCAAATTTCACGGCGGCCATTGACGAACGCGTTCGCTCGTCCGCGTACTGCACATGACGGCTGGAGTCGCCCAGACACAAGAACAGCACGGGATACTTCTTCTGCTTGACGGACAGCCTAAAGGGGAATGTATGTTGCTGACCTAAACTAATTGGAAGAATGGAGTTGACATTTTTTGCCAATAGGAAAAAAAAGATTTTATGAAGTCTCTCGTCTCTAAAATGAAACAATTCAACTCCAAAAAATAAATTCTGTAGAGAACACAAAACAAATGCAATTCACGGACATTGTGCAAATGTCAGCGTCGAATGAGGAGAAAACAATCCGCCGGCGCCCGGCATTACTCAGCACATTGGAGAGAATAATGTCGACAAATTCATTCCGTTCAAAATAGCCCCCCTCACATTCGTTCTGCTCGTCCACTTGCAATTGCGGATATTTCACCTTAACATTGCAAAAGATTCAGCATAAACAATTTGTCCAATTTAACCTCAATATTAAAGCCGACGTCGGGCAGCGATTGAAACGCTTCGCTCAGCGCTGGGAAAGGCCGATGCTCCTCCGCCTCGTCGTGGGCACCGGTGACACGTCGATGGCAAGCCGAATCGGTGCCGTTGTCCATCCCGTTCTCGTTGACTTTGACGTGGTCCAACTGAAAAAAAGAAATAAAATCAATAAAAAAAGTTCCCAACTTACATGGAGCAGTCTCAGCTTCTTCAACTCCAAATCCTTCACCGCCAACTGGTAAAAGTCCAAAACTTTTGGGTCCTTCGGCCTTTTCCCGTCGTCCGATTCACTGTCCGTCTGTGCGGCATTGGACGCGGCGGACGGCAGTCGTTTGGCCACCCAAACCATCACGTGAAAGTCGTGGAAAATAATCGGAATTTTGTCCTTCGTCAAATGCACGTCGAACTCGACAAGGTCGGCGCCATTTTTAATCGCAGAGTTCAGCGAGTGCAGGGTGTTCTCCCGAGCAACGGCACATCTGAACAAAACAAAACCAAAAAACACATCTAGATGTGTATAAGAGACAGCTTCCAATGTGCTCCGTTTCTTCCAATGTTTGGCGTAACAATTATGCATCGTCGGGTTCGGGTGGGGAAGACGGAGCGGTCGGATGAACAAATATGCAACTGACAATTTGATATCAAATTCGGTTTCCAAACAATTATTAACCTCAAATCCAAATTGATTCCAAATCCCGATTCCAATTGAGTACTTACAATAAACTTTGCCCACGGGAATGCCCATTTTGGTCAAAAGAGGCACCGACGTCCGTCCAAATGAGTCGTGCAGCGTGGAGGGCAGGGCGTAGCCTTGGGCCACCAACTTATCCACCGTCCCGGCGTACACTTCGATCCGGAAACTCTGCGCAAAGATTTCGATTGAATATTTTTTAAACTCATTTTGTCACATCCAACTAAAGTTTAAAAATGTGGAGTTTCAGATCGATTCAATTTCTCATTGAGAAGCATTAAAAGGGTTTCTTAAATTTTAATAGTTTTGTGTAACACTTACCAGATATTCAACAGCCACCGATTGGGTCCGGAACATGAAGTAGTCCACTTTGTTGTGGAAGGGCTCTCCGAACTCATCCTGATCCCGAAATTTGGGTGGATCCGATGCGAAAGACTAAAGTTTGTGTAGAAATGAGTTTGTGCAGCAAACCGCGCATATAAACGCATTAATTTTTGGTAATGGAAACACTTCCGAACACAAATTTTTGCAACGGCCGATTCATTCATTCATTGTGACTGACTGAGTGAGGAGAATGGAGAGGGTTAGGCTTATAGGCTTAGTCTGAGTGGGTGGGTGGTGGACGAATGAAGAGAGCGGAGAGTTCGAACACGGAAGAAAAAGTGAGCCTCGATTTTGGAGGAAATGGACAAATTTCGCAAGGAAAACTTTCTCAAAACGATCGGTATATATTAAAACGGAGTATGTTATGCCAAAATCGAGATTTTCACAGAAAAGAAACAGTGGACAAAGAATAAGAGAGACGAAATTAAAGGGCAAAGCATCAAATTTCACCTTCTTCTTCGGCTGTTGAAGTCCAATAACGCCGTTCTTCAATCCCTCCGATTTGTGTGTTTCGTACGGTTAGTGTGTTTTGAAGAGATGGCCAAAGACCACAAACAACAACGCCGGAGGGGACACGAAGACAAAGGAAGACACAGAAGTTAGAGGGAGAGATGAGTGAAGTGATGGACGGAGAGAAGACTGACGGATTGATTGAATGGAAAGACCGGGGCGGGAGTCAAAGTCAGCTCGAAAACTTCCAAACACCGGCAGAGGAGTAATTTGGTCTTACGGCAATGTCGGTCGGAGAATGGCTCGGCAACGTCGGGTGGGCCGACGGAAGTTCGTCAATGGTGGCAACCGCGTTCGGCTCCTCATCGTCCTCGGCATTGGAAGCATCCTGAAACACGACCCCAAATCCGAAACAATTCACTGAAACACGACCCCCAAATCCGAAACAATTCACTGAAACACGACCCCAAATCCGAAACAATTCACTGAAACACGACCCCCAAATCCGAAACAATTCACTGAAACACGACCCCAAATCCGAAACAATTNATCCGAAACAATTCACTGAAACACGACCCCCAAATCCGAAACAATTCACTGAAACACGACCCCAAATCCGAAACAATTCACTGAAACACGACCCCAAATCCGAAACAATTCACTGAAACACGACCCCAAATCCGAAACAATTCACCCCAAAATTTTGATGGAACAATGCGACTTTTAGGCGTTAGGAGAGCAATTTTAAAAATCTTTTAGAAATATACACTTTAATAAAAATGGATTTATCGTTTCCGAAAGGCAATGTTCAAGGAAATCCTTTCCCTAATGATTTTATGTCCAATTTTATTGATTAAAACTCACATTTCTGTTCCTCAAGTCGAATGGGACAACTTTAAGCCGGTAGTCCGCCCTAATGTGCTTTTGCTTGTAGAATTTGAGCGCCTCTCCAGAAACGGTGAGCAGAATTTGATTCATTTCGTCTGTCAGCACCCACCCGTCGCTAAAAAACTCGCGCCCTCCGCTAAAGCCAAAAATGTCGCGCAGATTTGCACGGCACACGCCCTTATTGCTCGCCTCCACCGGCGGCATCACACAACGCTAAATTTAAAAAAATCATTTCAAAATTAATGTAAATTTGTATAAAAACTGACCGGGGTCGAGTGGGTCTCCCATTTGGAGATGGCCAACACGGGGCTTCTGCCCTCCTCTGACTGCAAAAAGTACCCGACAAAGTAGCGAAATTTGAGAATGTCCACGCCCAAGTTTACAATGCCAACCCAACGGCTGAAAACGAAAAACTAATGAAAGAATTTGCTTTGCTGTTGAAAAATGCTTTAAGGAGCCCGGCGGTGCCAATAGTTACGGCCAAGAATTTTATTAAATCAAATAAAATAGAGGGAACTTTTGAAGTTTGGGGCTAAGGGGCCGAGGTCTTTAAATTCTCAATTATTTTATGTATTTGTTCACCCGTTCTCTCTCTTGTCCAATTTCAACGCCTTGCCGGTTTCCCAATTTCCAAGATGTTCATGAGAGCCGGTGACAAAAACAAATTGGTCATTATGAAGAGCAAATGAGACGGAAACATCAAAGCTAAAAACAAATTTCTTTAAACCCCGGGCATAACATTCTTAAAAGATTGAAACTTTGCAAAAGACTCACTGAACAGTGAACATCGGCTGCCCTGCAATGGGAAATTTCGTGCTTTCGTAGAAATAGGAAAACTTTGTACTGTCTGAATTATTTTGTTCAAATCGGATTTGTGAAATAATCCTTTGAAGTTGAAACGTTTTAAGCTATCTTTTTTGGAAAAAACGAATCGGTTAGATTCCGTTTGATCAAAGGTTCAACATATGGAGAGCTTCTGAATGATATCGATTTTGTTTGATTGGCTTTCCTAAAATAATGGTTATGATTGATCGCGCCCGCCAAAACAACCGGCACTAGGGTGTATAGGATTGGATGCAAACAAGCAAATAAATACACAACGCACTGGCTGTGACAATAAGTTAATTAAGATAAATCCGATTTTTTAGAAATATGATCAAAAATCAACGTCATGGGTAGAAGAAATTAATCTCTCCTCACTCACAGATACATATTTCAACTACACAATTGAACACAAAACATCGACTACGACGCCTGAACTCACTTTTTTGGGACAAGTCACTGCCTGCCGAAAGCACTCACCGGGGAAAGAGACGTCATTCGAGGATAGAAAAATGAATGATGAATTGCTAGCGACACACCAAAACCACGAGGGAAAGAGATTTTTTGTTGATTTAAAATCAGCAGACGGCGGAGGTGGCGTGGTTTTGGGGGGGGGGGGGGTTTATGGGATGTCTCTTCCTTCCCCCAACAGATTTATTTCCCTCAAATGACTGCTGAACAGCAGCAAAAGGTTATTAGAGTNGGGATGTCTCTTCCTTCCCCCAACAGATTTATTTCCCTCAAATGACTGCTGAACAGCAGCAAAAGGTTATTAGAGTAGTTTAGGGGCTCTCTGCTGATTATTCTCACGCGCTAGCTGTAGAAATGTTCAGTGGTGGTGGACAGCATTAATATTTTTTGCGAAATGCCGTGGTGGCATATTTTGTTAATTTTTATATTCTGGTTTTGGCCGCTATTGACATTTGGTTGTTAATAGAAATAAAAAAGACGGACGGGTCTTGGTTTACATATATTAATAATTAAGCCTAAAAGATTTTCATGGTCAGCGAATGAAAAATTTGTTGGAGCAAACCAAGTGAGAAGAAACTGGTGATTTAGCGGACAAAAAGACACTGGAGACCAAAAAATAAAAGAAAGTGCTTGCGTAAATTTGAGGAGATTGTATACATAATGTACATATGTAGGGCAAGGCAAATGCTTTTCATTTTCTGACAGACAGATAAACGATCAATAAGTCCTCAGAAAACAGAGTGTTATAGACAGACGGCCATGTGGCCCATTAGTCAATCATTAAGTAAAATATGAAAAATTAACGGAGCTGGTTAAGTTTCATTTTGAAGTTTGTTATTTATAAAAAGTGAGGAAAATGAAGACGAGTCGAAACGCAAATAGTACGCTTATTTGATGGGGATTGTGTTGAATGTAAATGTACAATGTGCAAAGTACGTGAGAATATGGAATATTGTAGAAACATCCCCGGGAGGGGGAAAGGAAGAGAGATGAGATGGACGGCGATTGTGTTAATGAATAATATTTATAACTTATTATACAACGAAATTTTGCGATGACAAATGCATCGGATTCGATGATGAGAGGAACAATGTCGTGGAAAGGAAGAAAATGCAGGCAAAGGGCAAAATGAGAGGGAACCACACACACACACACACACAGCAGAATACCAAAGATTAGGAGAGAATACGGACAATATCAGCAAAAGCAGCAACAGTGTTTTTGTCAATAAAATATAAAAACGTTTAGTTTAGTTTAATTTTGTTTCAATTTGAGAGAGCGCTTTCTGAACCCCGAAGGCAAATGTGAAAGATGGAAGAACAAAGTCAAAGGAACTTTGTAGGAGCATTTGAGAAGCAAATGGCTGATTGATGGGACGGGGAGCGGTGAAAGCTTAAGACGACGGCAACGTTGGGAATATATGCAGTGGGAGGATGGAGAGCATCGTTTTATAGTAGAGAAAACACTTTTTAGCCCTGCGGCGTTGTAGGCAGAAAATGTGGAAATAGCAGAACAGAGAAGAAGAAATAATTGACAGTGAGTGGAGGGGAAGCATTTCCCTAACATTTATTTGTTTTTGTCTGCCCCCCCCACTATTTCCATGCATTTTACGATGTTCCTACCGCAAGGTTCCCACCTATAAAGGCTATGTTTAAGTACAAGTGCGAGGCCGGCCGACCACTCCAGTTCCAGCAAATTTTTAAAGTTTTAACTTTTTTAAACTCAACCAAATCAAACAAACAAGAGCCATTCGAGATCTCCAATTGAGAAGAATCATTTTTTAAAAAAGCGGTTCAATTCGTTTTTTAAAAAATTCAATGTGAAAAACACCCAAAATTTGGGGGTTTTCATAGTTTTATTCAATTAACTTTTTTATCATTGGCTTAACAATAGCAAACAAAGCTTAGAGCTTTCGAAAGGCATCTTTTTGTATGATTTTCTTAGTTTAGATAAGTTATACATAGCCTTTCAAATTTCGCTGACTGAAGTGATATGTACCGCATTGTAGTTGATGGGAACCCCGCAGCACGATTCGTTCGTTATTCTCTAAAAAATTGGTCCGAAAATCTTTGTTTTGGTGGCAGTTCAAAGTTTATCAACTGAAAACATGACAAAAAAAAAGGTGATTTTAGGGAAAAGCGCGAGGAGATAATGATGAACAACGAGTTGACACTTTCCTGCAGCTAGTGGATGTCGTCATTTAAATTAATTTCTAATGGAGAGAATAGTTTAATACATAATCGATTGCTGCATTTGTCCTCGCAATGGACGAATGAATGAAATGAGTGAGCAGTGAATGCAATGGGGTCACTGTGATGAGTGTAAAGATGAAAATGAGGGTGAGTGAATTATGCAATGCAACCGCAATTCACTGAAAGTGTCGATGGGTGGAGATCTTTTTAATCGCGATGTTTTACTTACTATTTAGGTATCAAAAACCGGGTTCGAAGCAAAAATACGTGTGAAAAGTAACAATAATGGCAAAAACTTATTGTTAAATTTTGCGCCGGTTTTTCTAATTAAGGGGCGAGGGTCGACGGTGCCGACCTAAATTGCTAGGAATGTGGTCTTTTTTGGCGCTCGCCTTTTGAAATGAACATTTTTAGGGATGGGAGAGGCCGAGTTGCCGAAAGGCGCCGCAAGAGTATTTTATTAAGAAAATTGGTCCAATCTTATAAAAACCTTTTTATTATTAGCAACATTATGCCAAATATTCAAAAATTGTAAAATTTCATTTTATTTTTTATTTATTTTCCAAAAAACTACAAAAAAATTTCAAAAAGTCCACAAAGCCCCTGAAAAAATCACAAAAAGCATCCTTTTCAATATTTCAAAAAGCCACAAAAAGATTTTTGTGCTGAGTATGTGCCAATTTTTGGTTGCTTGATACTCTGACGAACAATTCTACCGATATTGTCGAACCATGGAACGAGTAAATTACAATGAGATGATTAGGGATATAAAAATAAAAATCCGAACCCAAATACCCCGATACTTTTCTTGGGTAGAGACCCAAGCATCACTAGCAAACGAATACATTTATTTGACAGAAACGTTCTATGTACATTATACAGGAATGACAATACACCATGGGACAGACATAGGCATATGTAATCGAATACATTAGGAACAGACATAGGCATATATAATCGAATACATTAGGAACAGACATCGAACATATTAGGAACAGACATAGGCATATATGGTCGAATACATAGGAACAGACACAGGTATATAATATATCGTTCGTAAATCACATACTCGTCACATCAATTGGCACTGGCACTTATTTGGCAATAGTCTTCAGAGCAACAGATTTCGGCATCGTCACTCCAGATTTTGAGACGGAAGATTTCGGAACTTCCACTCCAGATTGCTTCGCCTTCATAGTGCTTGCGCCGAACTTCGTCATCTCCACTCCAGATTGCTTCGCCTTCGAAGTGCCCATGTTGGTTGCTGTCGAGCCTTTGCTCTGCCATTGCGTTTTCGGCCCATCGATTACAGATTGCTTTGTCGTCTTCGCTCCACCTTGCCAGAAAGTCCACATCGACGCGCCCTTTTCAGTTTTCGCTGCGATTGACGGTTCCATTGGGCTCGCTGTCTTCGTCCCCAATTCGATAGTCGGCGGAGGAGTTTGTTGTTGGCGGCGGTGCCAAATCAGAAACCCAACACCCAGCGCAACAACGATTAGCAGACTGAAAATGGGAACGGATGAGAAGACGAAAAAAATGGAGAAAGCACTTACCCCACCACTCCGGCGATGATTGCGACGATCATAATCGGGAAGCCCGGCTCCACACACACCTCCGAATTCTCATTTGGTTCGTCCAGCATAAACTGAACATTGTCCTGCAGAAAAAAACAAAATGAATACAGAAAAAAACAACCAAAACGGCACTCACAATGAACGCGCCTTTCCAGTTGCATGGCGATTTCGAAAGCAAAGCCAGATTCTTCAGGTTGACTTTGAAGACGCGTGCATCCGGTAAGCCCTCAACACTGGCCATGTTGACAGAGCAGGTGATAGTGAAGGACTTGCATCCAGGACACTTCACCGACGAATGGCTCGAACTCTAAAATCCAAAAAATTCTCTGGATATTCAACAAAAAAAATTCCACCTACCACTGCCGATGCGACGCCCACATCACACTTTTTCGGTACACCTTCTTGCTTGATGTTGACATTCTTGAGGGAATCGCCGCATGACGCTCCAATCACCGTAATTATCAGCTTTTCGTCCTTGCCGTCCTTCAAAAGTCCACGGATGTCCCAGTTGTTACTTTGTGTCCCCGCCGCGATGTAACTGAAATATAGGATGAAATGTTTTGTGACAATTAATTAATTGCAATGTTTTCAACTTACATCTGACCGTCATTGGTGTACGTCATACCACCAGGCAAATTGGAGTCCTTCTTTGCACAGGCGAAGTTGTCCATGTTCAACTCGGCTTCCGCTGGACAGCCGCGATAGATGAGAAGCACCGCGACGATGAAGAGCAATGAAGTTTGATGAAGAAGAGCGGAGCCCATCAGACGGAAGGAAGTGTGTCCAGTTGAAGAAAAGTGAATGGAAAGAGCGGAAGTGAAGCGCTCGCTTTTATAGTGCATGGACGGCAAAAAAGAAAAAAAGCGAATTAATTCATTTGATGCAAATCATAACCCCAAAATCATTTAAACAAATTAACAGACAACTCTAATGACGCGGCAGTCCGAGTGATATCATTGTAGGTTTCAGCGCACAATGTTTACACTTGAGATCTCAGCGCGTTGAGAGGAATCGATTGATAGTAGATTCATTCATGTTCCGAACCAGATCCCCGCCATTGAATTTTACTAAAATTTTGAGGCCATGTAACACATCTCAGAGGTTGTATTTCGTGACCAAATTTTGCAGACATGCTTTTAACATCTCCAGCTGGGTTGATGCCGGGGGGTGGGGACGGGGATCCCTGTGGAGGCGCTTGCCTTTTTTACCTAAATAATTCTTCCTTTCGAATGGCTTCAAGCACAATTTTATTTCCTAGGCTCTATTAGAAATAACGGAGCAGTTTGACAATTGTTCAGTGCGTTAGGAGGTTACAAAACAAAATGCCATTTATTCTCCCCATTCAACGGGGTGTGAAAAGAAATACAATATTATTTAAGAAATAAATTTCAGTTTTGGTCAAGGACATAAAATTGGGTCTGAACAATCGAGGCCGTGCCGCTCAGAAGTGGGGATTTACTCATTCTTCTCCGATGACTCGTTTCCCGATCTCTCCCTCTCTCGCCGTCTCCGCTCCGTTCGCCTCCGGTTGGCCATCTTGCGCTGCCCCGCGTTCATCCGCGCCCGCTTCTCCCCGGCCTTTTGGCGTGCCTTCGCCCTCTCCTCCTCCAACTCGGCCTCCGTCATTTGCTCCTTCCGCTCGCGCTGCCGTTGGCTGCGCTTTCGGTACATTTCGGCCCTTTCCTCATCACTCATCAAAACGCGCTGCAGGGCACGATAGTCGGCACAGGACGGGTCAAAATTGGCCAGCGACTTCCTCCGGGAACGGCCTAACGCTGAAATAAGGACAAATAAAAATCAAAAAATGTTTAAAAAATCGCTTTATTTGCCAACCGAGTGATTCAAAAATTAAAGACGGAGCACCACCAAAGCTCAATAAACTTTTAAAAAACGCAAAGAAATTATCCCTCTCTACCTATTTTGTAAGGCCACTTTGAAGCAAAAATGGGACAAAATCAAGGACGTAGCCAGGGGGGGGGCGGGGGGGGGGAATTCCCCCCCCCCGAAATGAAATTTGAGAAAAAAAAAACAAGAAGGGGGACCCTATTGTTTTACACTTTTACAACTTTTTGATCAATTTTCTTAACAAATTGCCATCAAAAACCAAAAAAATTTTCCCGGCGGCGCCTATCGGCACCGCCGGGCCGCTCCTGGCGCTCAACTGGGATTGCCATCTGAGCGCCGCGCTCAGATGGATCAATTCCCCCCTCCGAAATTTTTTTCTAGCTACGTCCCTGGACAAAATATTAACCTTTTTTAAAAGTTTTCTTTTGGTGCTCAATTAGCCCTTTTTTGTTGCTATTCCCATCAGACCAGCGGTCAAAATATTCCCTGTGTCAGCCTCAACCCGCCGAAAGAGAATCGGGGAATTTAAAAATCCTGGCATTATTCCCTGATTATCTCAAAATACCTTTAAATGGACGTAGTGACACGAAATCTAGGAAATGTAGGCTATTTCTGAAAATTTGGAGCGATCTTAACCAAATCCTAAACTCTTTAAAAAAAATTCCGGGTTTGCATCAAAAAGTTCCCCAAAAAGGCAATTATCCGATTTCGTGTCATCATAGTACATTTTATTCGAAAATTCTTTATAAAATTTTGTAAAATCAAACCCTTGTCTAAATAAGTGCTGATTTTGTGACAGTTATCGACTGTAAAACTACAAAAATAAACAAAAGCAAAAAAAGAAATACCCACTGCCTTCCTTCGATGGGTTTTGCTCCACAAAAGTGCTCTTCAATTTCCGTGCCTTTGCCATAAAACGCATTTGTTCCGTTTTTTTGATGAGCACAAAGTAGAGGTATTTGATGCCCGTCTCCGCCTGATAAATTCGCTTCGCCAATTCCCTATCGGACAGCTCCAAAATGTCCGAAAGGCGCACGTCTTCGAATTCATTTCCTGTCGGACTTTGCTGCAGAAATTCCCTTTTAACGTCGATTTCAACAGCCGATTTGAGAGCAGAAACTTCAGAGTATTGTCCGTCGGGTTCATTCTCATCGAACGGTTCTTCTTTCGGTTCGACTAAAAGTACATTAGCGTATAAACGGAATTTGACTAAATTGACAGGAAACAATGCGTCCATTTCTTAATCAATGCATTTCTTATTTTAGGATTTAGTGCGCCAAGGCGTAGCCCGACAGTTTTTGTGAGCGGGGTTGAGGAAACAGTTGAACAGAAAAAAGAGGAAAGGAAATACAATCAAAAATAGTGACCGGATTTGTTAAATTTTTCAACATTTCAAAAATTCACTGAATCAAAAGTGATTTTGTTTAACTCTAAAAGAAATAATAAAACTCAATCACACCTCAACGCACTTCCCCCTCCCCTTTCACCCTGGCTAAACCAATGCATTAATTATATCCGAAAAAGAGATTTCCATCAGAAACAAAACGCTATACTTTTTAGAATATTCATCATAAAGCCGGCGAATAGCAAACAATTACACCTAAAAAGCGTTAAAACTTATTGTTTGTTAATGGATTAAAAAACCATAAAAAATAAGCGTAAGGGTTTTGATGTGAATTTTAACAGACGTCGAAAAAGTGGAAATTACAAAATAAAAAATGGCCGGCCGGCCATTTCTATTAAATTTTGATATACAAAATGCCAAATCGTGAGTTCCTTTTTAAATCCATAAATTTCAAACTCACACCAAATTCCTAAATATTTCAAAGACATTTTCATTTTTCAGAAACGAATTTAACTTTTCAAGGACGTATGGGAACCCGGTAATGCACCAGAAATTCGAAGTAGCGATTTTTGTGCAAAATTTTATTTGGGAGGGGACTTAACATCCCGTCTATTTTTTAGTACACTTTTTTAAAAGTTTAGTTTAATATTATGTTATCAATTTTCAACAATTACCGTAATCCTCTAAAATGCCCGGGGCTTTGTTTTTCAACCACCCAGAAAAGGGCGCTTTATTAGGGGGGGAGCTCCTTTAAACGGGTTTTTGAACCGGTTAAAAATGATAGAGAAAGAGACGGTAGAGATGATCCGGTACAAATTTTGGCCTTGCTTCCCCATTTCTTAAAAAATTGAATAAATTAAGACCCCTTTTCGCTGATCAAAATTAATTTTTGTAATTGGACGCCTTCCGCATTTTAGCGGACAGTTGGCACGTCTTGCGGCATCATTTCGGTGACCGCTTGTTTTATTAAATTTTAGAATCACCAAAATAAAACAGTACAAAAAATAATTAGAACGCATTATTTTTACCAACATTGTCTAAAGTATTTTTTTGAAGGCCTTGGAAGTGAAGGACGGATGGGGGGAGACGGAGGAAAGGACGGGAAAAAATAAGGAAAAGCGTATAGAATTTATCAGAAATAAGAGTAAATTATTTAAGCATCTATTTTATGAATAATTTTAAACAAATTTTATTTTACTATTACAATGCAAAGTAATGTGAGGCAGTTTTATTTTTACGATTTAAAAAAGTCATTCTTTTGCTCCAATAAAACCTTTTATTACATGTCCAACTTCGTTTAATTGCTTTCATTATTTAAGCATTTTCTTCTTTTTTAATCTTTTGTTTTCACAATTCATTTTCATAATCCTTTTTATACGTAAATCACAATTTACCGTAAATAAAGCTTTTTAAGCATATTTCTAATAATTCAATTTTTGTTAAAATTTCAATCAAATTCCCGATAAGAAAAACAAATATTATTCTTAATATATAAAAATAAGATATTTAATTTTAAAAATTCTGCATAATTTTATCAAAATTTTTGCAAAATACCTAATTAAATCGTTTAAGTTTCCCCTCAGTTCGCGGAAATGATAGCGCCAAAATTTCAACATACTATACAAATTGTTAAAACTTTATAAAATTAATTTGTCCGCTTCATCACAACTCGGTTGACGTCATGTCGTGGAGTATTTTCATCTCCAATTTGTTTTGGCCACTGCCCGTTCTGTCCGGCATCACCGAGAAGCATCGCTGTTGTTGCCCCCGTCTTCTCATCGACAGCGCCCTCTGCCGCTGCGAATGCCCTGCCGTCGTCCCGCCACCGGCGTCCATTCGCCGGTCGGGCGTCGTTTTGTTGGTCGGCTCCTCCTCGTCAGTGCACGGACTGTCGCTGCATGAAGCGATTGTATTCCGTCGGTTTTCGTTGTTGCTGTTGTGGTGGTTTGCGACCAGTAACTGAACACACAACAGACTTCATCTACGAACAACAGACGTTGAGTCAACATTTTTTGGCACTTGGAAAGGATCTTTTACCAATTTTGTGGGTTTTTAGCGGCACTTTATTCATTCTGAATACACCGTGTTTTATTTGAGGCTTTTTGTTGTACAGCTTGCTGCTGCTGCGGCTGCTTTTCCTTGGCAACTTACCCTTTCATCATTTCCTCGCTCCGGCACCTCCGCTTCCTCACTTTCCCCAACAGTTTTATTGCTTTTTGCGCTCGTCAAACGACAAAGTTGCTGCTGTTGCTGGCGATTTGTGCCGTCCGCTGGTGCCACTCCGCCGGTGCCATTCATTTGCTGCTGTTGTGCCTTTTGGAAAGGGCATTCTCTGCTGGACTCGAAGCCCGCCCGAAGTTGGTCCACCAGACACGCCGTCAGCACAACCCACGCTTGGCTGGCACCTGCGCAAATTTTTAAAAATAAGACTTCGAATTGAGAGCAAATTGTCAAAAATGCCTGGAAGATCGCGCACAGCTTCTTGGTTCCTACAAAAGAATGGCATTGGTATTTAAGACAAAAATGATAAACGATACTTACAGTACGACATCAATTACCGCTTCTCCAAACGCCTCCCAGAGAGCGCTGTTGAAGCCGTACGGCCGAAGGGCGCCATGAGCCCGTCCCAAAAGATTGGGGTCGAAATCGGCTAATTGGAGGAAGAAATTGACCGATTCAATTAACAAAAATGTATTTACCTGACGTGTCCGTCCGCTTCCGCTCTTCCACTTCCAAATTTTTGATGGCAGTTTCGAACATCTTCACAATTAGTCGAGCCTTAGGGGGATAATCGTCGATAATTGCGCATTATTATTTTTAATTATGTTTAAAGAATCAAAAAGACTATTTTCTGAACACAGACATGATCCCGCGGTGTGGCGATCTCGCAACGCGACATTGCGGAGATGAAGGTGCGCGTGTTGAACATCTCGCGCATGACGGGCAGAGAGCGCATCATTCGGTCAAACACCTTTATTGGCGCCGAATGTTTGGTTGCATAAATTTGCTCAAAAGTAATCTCCCCTCGAGGGAGATTTGAAAAATAGTAACCCCGGGGGTTGGTTACTAATGAGAAAAATACAAAATATTTTTTCGGAAACGGGATTCAAAATTTAGCGGGTACGGGTCCCTCTCCCCCCCTTCTCCCGGTTTCTAATGCCAATAATGCCAACTTCTTCAAAGACTGCTTCGATGCGTTTGCCGCCATTGCGCGTCTGCAGCCGTTGCCATGTGAAGCGAAGTGCCCTTTTGTGGAGTTTGGAGAGCCGATCCTCGTAATTGTAATGTTTTATCGGTCGATGAATGCCTCCTGCTGATCAGTGATCAGAGTTAACAGCAAAAGTATCTTCTTCAATCTTGGCGCATTGATACCTTTTTTTGATACGGAAAAGGCCATTTTTTGGTGGGAGTCCGACTCCACAACGGAAGGCATTGAAGAGGTACGACGCATTTTGACGTTGTGTTGGCCGCTCTCAGTTGGCGCGAAGAGCTCCTCGTCCACCGAAGGCAGCGACGAGTCGGTCCGTTGTCGAACGGCTTTCCTGCAATTACATTTACATATAATGTCGGTAATGCTCCAGAATGAATATTTGTCTAATTTGATCAAAATCCCAAAATATTCCATTCCCCGGGGCTTGATACCCAACACTATCCCTTCAGATCAATCCAATAATCACCGACAATAATCCGCAGACTTTTCTTAACTCAAAGCGAAGACTATTGAAAATGTATTGTCCTGCTGGTCTCATTCTAATAGCAAAATCCTTTTCAAATAATTATGCCATTGACTGGCGTTAAATTTTTGGCATTTTGTCTGGGCTAACGCCATAAAATGTGCGGACAAAAATGGGTTTCCCGCTGAACACCGGTATTGGTCGTCGTGTGCTTGAAAGTCCACGGGTGGGGGGACCAAATCGTTGAATGAACGTCTCCACTTGGCCGCCGCCCCCAACCCGGCCAAGAATATTGAAGTCGTGGCCACCAGAGAGGTCGGAACTTTGGCCGAAAGCGAATGGGAGGAGGAATTACGCGGGGACAGGCACACTTTGGCAATTGTCATCGGCATTTTGGGGTCTCGTTGAAGTCGAGAGTTTGTTCGTTGTCAGCCACACAACGACAATGAGCTTTTTTGTCCTTTTTTTATTGAAAAATTGGGGCAATGTGAAAGAAAGTTTGATAAATGTAATGGCACGGCATTCACTTGACTTGGCAGACTTAAATTGTACTTTCCCACAAACAGCTGGACAATGTTTTTGGTTGAAAATGGCAAATAAACGCACATTTTAACAAATAACCATTTTTGCCAAATTCGACAATCCGTCGATGTTTTTCTCTAATTGAAAATGCGTTGTATGTGCCAATGCCGCCAATGGCACCCGCGAAATTGTGGTTTCTTTTATATAATAATAATGGCGCTGTGAAGGGATTGCCGAACCAAGCGGGCTTCTTTAAATGTGCACGACGAACACAAAAGGCCAATGCGAACAAAAACGAAATTGGCCAAATCCGAAAAGTGTCTGTTTCCTTTTTGTGGGAAATGCCTGCGGCGTTAAATTACATTTCTTTTATACCCCGTGGCGCCTCTGATGCCAAAATAAATGCGGCGATATTTTGCGATTCCTGCACCGATATAAATGTAAAAGAAGCTCCGATGCCCTCCCCCCCCCCTAATTGCCTTTCTGAGAAATGAGTTGAGTTGGGGGGGGGAATGTTGAGAGGGCGGGAAATTCGGTCTTTTTA
>MEIZ01000003.1:527461-549233 GCA_001723225.1 Globodera ellingtonae | reverse complement strand
GTCAGCAACCAGCCAGCCACCACCAACAGCAGCAGAGCTGACAGCCGTTTGGAGAAGGCAACAGACGCTGATGAGTGGGCTAGGCATGGGGGAGGGAGGGAAGAGAAAAAAATTGGAAGACTTCCAAAAATCTTTGGGGCAACAATTCGTTTCGGAAAAACTTAAATAGCGGAATACGAAATATTTAACATATGTATGACGAAACAAAATGTTCGATGAGATTTAAGCATTTAATTTTATGCTAGCTCAAACAAAAAAGGCATATTATTCACAAAAAAGAAAGCGAAAGACTGTGAATTGAAAAGGTGAAAAAACTGAGAATGAGAAAAATTCGAAGAATAGAAAAGCATAAAGTTCAGGCAAGGTCATCAACCATCCGTCAAAGTTCGTCTTCATCGGCTTCCTTCCGAGTGCAATAGCAGGCCAAACCGACGAGAATGGCAAAGAAGAAAAGAGCACAGAACAGGAGCATCCACGTGGCCAGCTAAAAACAGCAAATTTCCATATTTGCTGTGCCCTTTTTTGTTTCCATTGCACTTGCTTTTACCTGGTAATCGCCGAGTTGCTTGTCCAGAAAGGCAATCTTTTGCAAGTTCCCAACATCGACGGAGTCCAAATGACGAACTAAAATCGGTGAATTCACATACAGTAGATGCACAGTGATATGATGGGAATCGACGGTTCGGAGGGTACGCGGTTGGTCAACCGGAATTTCCGGTTTCTCGCCTTGACAAATTTTCCCATAGATAGAGGAAGTTGGTCGACCGGAAGGCGACATTTACCGATTTTAATCAATATGAGATTAAAATGTGATCATTAATTGTCTATTTTATCGATTCCCAAATGCCATAACATTTGCCTTAAATGGACGGGTAAAGCAAAAGCATCAATTCCCGTCATATTAATTTTAGCACAGCACAATGAACTGACCGTATCTGTTCCAAAACACATGCGCCTGCCAACGGAAGCCAACATTCACTGTGGGAGAGTCGGTGATGGACAGAAAGTCCAGCTCCGAAGTTGTTGAAGAGGTCCAATTGAAGGGAAATCGGGCCGATTCGGGGGTTGGGTCTCTGCTCAGATCAGAAAAAGTACCAAAACAGAAGTGGAGGGGGGGCCACAAACTCGTATTTGAGGAAGTTGACCACCATCTCGGCAAACAGTTCGGTCACCCGCTTGTCCAATTGCCAATTCCGGTCCTTGCGCGTCTCGAGAAATCGCCTCTCCAATTGGAACAGAAACATTTCGTCACATCCGTGGAAAACCCCTTAAAATAAAACATTCCAACATAATACAAAACCACCATATTCACTTTGTGTCTCAAAGTTTTCGCTGACATGGTCAAACGAATACAAAAAGACGGGCACTTCTTGACGTGAATAGTAATTGGCCAGACGGGCGGTGGGCGCATCGAACCAAAAGTGGGAGAACATCTGCCAAATAAGTGAAGTGATTGCAGATGACCCGATTCGAATTAGGCCCACTTTTACGGGCATGGCCATTTCTCCTTCAACTTTTTAGTGAAAAGCTTAGCCCCATAACAACCCTCACCCTCGACTCCGCTCTTTTATGGAGCATAAAGCTCTAACAACAAGAAAATTTGTCGTTTAAACGGTGCCTGGAGAATGGACTCGTTGAGCGATGGCACGCTCAGGGACGGGTCCACCCGAGTCCACACGTATTCGTGCATTGCACCCTCGCGGATCAGTCGATGGTTGATGAACCCAGAGTACGACTGGGTCAAATTGTCCACCAGTTGCTCCGCCACCGGCACGTTCATCCCATCGGTCATGTTGACGTTCTTCTCGTTGAGCAATACTCAAAATTATATGAGAAATGAGAAACTCATTCATTTTGTTCCCTTCATTACGCATTGAAAGGGCACTTTCGTCTCTCGTTGTGCCCAGCATTATCGGGCTCTTCCGACGCGAAATGGACAACGTTTCCGGGTCGTTTGGAATCAGTCCGTCTTCGCCGTCCACAATGGGAACAAAAACGTCGTAGTCCGGGTCCGGGCTGGGCTGAAGTTGGCGGAGGGACATGAACATTGCAAAACAAACAAAAAATGAATAGTTAAAAAGAATCCAGGCGGGTCATTTTTGGTCGAGAATAAGGATCGGATGCGCTCTTGAACATTGCAAAAGAAGAACCTCAAAGGCGAGGATTTCGTCACGGAGCTGTTTCTTGAAGCATTCCAAAAGTTCGCTGGAATTGAACGAGCGACAATGGAGCCGTGCGTCCAATTGCCATGTGCCGTTGATGGCCGTGTCGCGGACAGTGCCGGGAGAGAGGGCCGTGCTGAACGGAACGGACAAATGGCAATCTTTCAATTAATTTGGGTTCCTCCTGTCGACGAATTAAACCGACCCGCTCATCAGCATCACTTTGTGGAAGAGTCCTGCCGAGAAAATAATGAAAAGCAATAAAAATGACCGTTCGATTGACTTACCCTCCGCTTTCGGTGACAGTGCCAACAGCGAAACGGCAGAGGCTCCGGACCCGTGGCCCATCGAAATGCAAATTTAAATATTCATCGCCGGAGGCTAAGGCATTACCATCATTACGTTGTTCGGGTCTCCGCCAAATACATGCGCCTAAAATATGAACAAAACGTTGACTAATCAGCGAAGAATTGTTTACATTGCTCTGAACCCATTTGAGTGCCAACATTAAGTCCCAAAGTCCGAGATTACCGGGCAAAATGGAATCACCGGTAGAGAGAAAGCCTGACAATTGAAATAAATTTGCATCCAAAATGGGGGATTTTTAGAATTCCCAAAACTACCCAACCCATAAATTAAATCTCCGATTCACCATTTACCCATTGGCCCGAGACGGTAGTTGACCGAGACGAAAATTACTTTTCGCGATACAAAATTGTTGAGGATCGCATTCTGCGGATAGTCCGCGCTGGACCCGTACTGGAATCGGCCGCCGTGCACCCAAACGATGACCGGATAAGTGTCGTTGGTGAACTGTTCAAAGAATTTTTTGGCGAATTTCAAAAAGTTTAGCCAAAACTTGAGACGGAGCGAACAAATTCAGGTAGAGACAATCCTCGGAGACGTGGATTTTGTACAGCTTGACCGGGTCAACCTTCCGATCCCGGGGCCGTTGAGCACACATCTGACAATGGGACATATATTTTAGTCTATAAGCCTAATTTGTAAGGAAAAAGGCCAAAACGACCGGCGGATATTGCGACGCATTCATCACGCCCCGCCATTTGGCCGGAGATTCGGGCATCTGAGAATCGGTGGGACGGACAAAATTATGGAAAAAGGCAAAAGCAAAAGGGGCAACAACCTGAAAACGAAGCGAACCGACGGGCGGAGCGGCGTAGGGAATGCCTTTGAAGACGGCAAATTCGTTCGCACCAATTGTCTATAAAAAAAGTTGTGGACAAGCAGCAACTTCAACATTCATTTCACAGATAATTCAATGAATGAATGTCTACCAAATATTCGCCACGTATTGAGCCCGATTCAATGGTCAATTCGATTGGGTGCGTCTTGCGGAGTCGCCCCGGTATCATTCCGTCAACAGCAACTTCACCATCGGCTTCAGCGGCAGAAGCGGAGTTGGTGGTTAAGCCGTCGTTGTCCAACGAATTTTCGTAAAAAGAAGCGGAACGGTGTGAATGCTGAGACCGTACGGAGGAAAACAGAAGATGCAAAAGAATTGAAGTGAGGACGGCCAATTGGAAGGCGAAGGCAAACATCGGAACCGGCAGTAATGAAATTTCCTGCAACTGGCAGAGACTTGCGCTAGCAATAAGAAGCTGCACACACACGAAACATTAAACAGAAGAGCTTCCTGATAAAATTTTAAAAAATCACTTAGGTATGGCGGAAAAATCAACAAAATTTCATAAAAAAATTGGGTATGCAAAATTTGGGAAAAGTAACCACTTACTATTAGCTGGATGGCAAATGCGTCAGAAATTTAGGCAGTCCTGCGGAATTTTGGCCTCGTCAACAAAAATTACAGGTTCGAAACTTTTCTGGGCGAGTGCAGAAAAATGTTTCCAAGCCCCAGGCACTTTTTCACGATTCGAAATTTCAGGCCTTTTTTGAAAATGACTAAGTCTAACTTTGAACATGTTTATTTTTCAAAAACGGCTAAAAACAATATTTTGGAGTGTAATTTCTCTTCAATGGATGAAAAGCCGCCAGCCGCCAAAGGAAGTAAAGGACTAAGATTGAATTCAAACTTTTTTCGGCCTCCACCAAATGTCGCTTTTCGGCAGTATTTGCCATAGACAGAAAATGCATTGAGCCGGACACAACGGAGGCGTGCCATAAATCCCCCAAAAGCCATTTCATCCGTCGCTTCAATTCCAAGAAGCATTATGTCTGAGTCTTGGGAGAATTCCTCTTCCCCTCAACCATTTTTATATTTGCAAGGAAACAACGAAGTTTGGATTTTTCAGCTTCCTCAAAAAAGCAGCAGCATTGTTAAAGGAGACAATTGTAGGGATTGAAGCTAATTGCGTGTCAAAAACTTCTGGAAGTTTGTGAGAGTAAAAAAGGCATGTGTAAAATTTGCAAATAAAGACAGTGAAGGTCAAAAATAAGATTCCGTTTGTTTTTTTTGGCAATGGTGTAGAATTTCGGTCCCGGAGTGGGCAGTTGGGAGTAATTATAACCAGAATTTACCTAAGCATTTAACAAAAAATGGTTTATTTTCTCCTCAAAAATGCTCCGCC
Organism: Globodera ellingtonae; assembly: GCA_001723225.1. Lineage (NCBI taxonomy): Eukaryota > Metazoa > Nematoda > Chromadorea > Rhabditida > Heteroderidae > Globodera > Globodera ellingtonae. Next base: position 544,525 of record MEIZ01000003.1, on the reverse strand, counting down.
GAGAATTTTGTGAAAATTTTAATGAATCTTGTTATGAAAATGTGTAAAATTTGCGAAGATGCGAAACGTATGCAAAATTGTTGTTTCTTTTTGCGATCAAAATCATTCGTTCTTGGCCTTCTCATCCTCCGTTGTCCGCCGCCGCCGTTTTTTGAGCTTTAAAAGCAAAAAGATGGCAAAGAGAGCGAAAGGCTGAAGCAAAGGGACGAGCAAAGGGAGGAAAAGGGGCACATAAACGCCGTATTTTTGTTCGGACGGAAAGTTGAGCAGTTCGAGCAGCGACGGGTCGGTGTTGGCCCGTTCGGCGAGTCGACGCGCTTCGGCGGCAGACTCGGAATCTGAGGCAATTTTGAGTATTTTGGCATTATTCAATTAATTAAACCCAAGGCAAGGTCGTTGAAAGCCTTCAGAAACAGCGCTTTCGAGTCAGCAGAAAGCCGTGCCACTTCGTCCGGAATCACCAAATCATCAATATTTTCGGACACTGAATATGTTGAAGATTAATGAGTCAAAATGAACCAAAAAGGCATTACCCTGGACTAAGTTTCATAGCAAATCAAAAAGTTAAAAACTCGCATTTATGCAGAGCGTTCAAAGTGTGCAATGTTTGCACCAAATTCTCGATAACAAGTCGCCTTTTGTGTTGGAGGAGTGTCTCCTTGAACATCTGTGCCGAACTCATCCCGGCGCCACCGTCCGCGATTGGTCGAACCGAAAATTGGAATTGCAAAACGGCCAAAAGCGCGTTTAGAAGAGTGGCGGAAACGGCATTTTCGTCATCGGCAAATTGAGGCGGAATGAAAAGGCCACCCCACGAGGCGATGGCCAAACCGACGGTCGACTTCTGAATGATTTCTGCGCGAATCGGTGGCTGGCCCATTTAATCAAAAAAGCGAACTTAATTATGCAACCTGGTGATGGTGTGTCAACCCATCTCATCACCAACCCAACTTATCACCTCCAACTTTGAACCTTTATAACTCGTTCAAAATGAATGAGACCAAATATAATTGATATCATTTAAAGCTCCGAATGTGCCGAATATAGTAAACTTTAATTCACTCCGATATGCTAAAATTATGATCAAAAGTTTGTCAAAAACCATTTATTTTGGATTTTTCGGGCTTTTCATGTCATAACTTTTCTGAAACTTAACATATCGGGTTGAATTAAAGTTTATTTTATTCGGCACATCTAGAGCTTTCAAATGATACTAATTATACCTGGCTTGCTTCATTTTGAAAAGGATTATAAAGGTTTAAAGTTGGAGGTGATGAGTTGGGTTAGTGATGAGATGGGGCCCTAGTAATATCGAAAATAAATTTGGCTTCAAAATTGGCATTTTCGATCAGACGGCCAACAAAAGTGAAGACAAACGCACGCCATTGTGGGTAAGCCGAATGTCCATCGCCGCGTCAAACGGAGGCCAAAAGACGGCCAATTTGAGCAGGGACTCCCTGTTGAGCGGTGCCGAGCCCATCAAACGGTCCAACTCGGAGCAAAGCGACGCCGGCATTTGCTGATCGGACGAGTCAATGTCGACGATTGCCGGAGACTCCTTCCGACGGTCGGACACAAAATCGGACAGAGAAAAGTCCCAAAGGTGCTCAGCACTGATCAGAACTAAAAGTAAGAAATTCGAAAAATTAATCTCCAAAAAATAATTGTTAGGGACCTTCGACGCCAATTTCCTTGAAATTTTTCTGTAAGAAAATGTCGAATTTTCTTTCGATTGCGCGCGAAAAATTAATTGTTTTTTGCGTCGCTTTGTGATGAACGAAAACGAAATGAACGCTGTAATCGGATTGAGGCCGTAAAACGTCCCAAACATCGCCGCCATTCTCAGCAGACGCCGCTGACGAGGGAAAAAACGAAGAAAAATTCTGAAAAATTTTATTTGAAAAAACAAATAAAAACGGGGAGAGTTGAACCCACCTTGATTAAAAATATGTAAAAAATAATTTTCATCGTCCTTTTGTCTTTCACAGAAAATGTTTTGATTTTGTCACTTTTTCCTAATCAAATCTTCAACATGCCMTGGCAAAATGACCTTTTCCAGTGCCAATTCGTACTCGGCGCCGAGCACAGAAAGTGCCGCCCGGTAAGGCGTTGTGGTCAGCCACCAAACGGGCAAACCGACAGCGAAGATGACGAAGGCGAAAGAGAGAAAGGCAATGCGACGCCAGCGGAGCTCGGCGCGTTCACTTCCGGAGAGTTTCACCTTTGGGGAGAAATGTTGGGAGACTGTACAGTTACGGTAGTTGTTCTCAGCAAAGAGCAAGACCGTCAAGAAAAAAACAAACCTCGCCACAAAGGTAATTTTGGAACTGCCACGAAAACGAAGAAGAATCCATTTTGGTGTTAGCTCATTGTTTGCTAATTTGTTTTGTTTAATTAATCACTTTTGCCCCTCTTCATAAATAGGAAAAGGATTGTAACTGATGAAGAAATTTTGTTGAACTACTAATCATAAATATTATTTTTGTTTATTTGTTTTTATCAATTGCACTTCTTGAAGTTCGACATAAGAACATATTAATGGGACGATGTGTGTGGGTTATCATTAGATCAATCCAAAAATGTTTAGGTTGGAGTCTGGACCGCAAAGAACGAAAGGAATTTTGAGTAAAACCAAAAGAGTCCGGGCTCCAATCCAATGTAAATGCAGCAACATAAGGCATGAATGACTCGGGTTGGGCGCAAAAATAAACAGGTAAAGCAGCAGATCAATGCATTGGAGGGGGAAGAAAGATCGTACAGATTAATTAATTAATTGGAAATGATGGCTTTTTCGACGATTCAGGCGTCCAAGAGATTTGCTAATAAATTGTGCCACAATGGGAAATTTGGGTCGTGGAAGACGGAAAAGGGCAAAAAAACAACCAATTTAACATTAAAATGTTCACAAAACAAAACCAATTTCTGTTGGTTGGCGTTTGGCCTTTTTATTCCACGTTCATTTGAAGAGCAGGGCTACTTATTACGACCGTCGGCTCCACTTTGCCCGTTGCGCAAAAATATCACTGCGTAAGTCTTGTGCAAAACAAATGCCGAGAAACTAAAAAGAGAGAAAATATAACACTTCTTCTCCGGTATGTCGCATCACAGAATTTTCCAATCTACAAAATAAAAAGCGAACGATTTTATTATTATGAAAGTGAGAGGACGACAAAAAGGGAAAGTGCCAAACCTCAAACCAAACCCACTTGGATTACGGCAACCACAAAAATGGCGGCGCCGACGTACAAAAAGTTGTTGTTCAGCCAACTTTGCATTTTCGGAAGACATCCCTCGATGAAAATGTTGCTGTGATAAGACAATTTTGGTGTCTGAAAGAACGGAGCTTTTAAGTGTGGCCCATTTGAACTAAAATAGGTGGGTCAACGGGTCCGATTCCGGCTTTTTGATGCTATCGGGATTAAAAAGAATTTTCACTTTTATTTCAACAGACAAAATTTCTATTTAAAAATGGATCAATCGTTTAATAAAACCAAACTCATTTCTTTGTTAATCGCGTCAAAAAAGAAACCTGCGTCGATTTGCTGACCCGAGTCCCCTGGCCGCAAGCAAAGTTTGGCAACGTTTTGTCCAAGTCCTTGCAGCAAGAGAACGGAACACCGCCAGCCTAAGCAACGCAAATTCGTTTGTAACAAAAGCTTCTTTTTTCAAAGGGATTTTAGTATTAAAACAAAATCTTCCGTCAAATGTATATTTAAAAACCTGAAATTAAAAATTTCTGCAAAAACCATTAAAATCATAAAGAAGGCATGCCGATCAATGTTCACCTCGATGTTGTTGAAGGCCTTGCCCATGACGGATTTCGGGCTTGAATTGAAATAAATGTTCTTGTCCCAGTCGTCCGGGTCATGAATGCCACAACAGTTGAAGTCTTGCTGAACCCAGTCAATGATTGTCTGAAGGTCGGGGTCATCGCGGTAAAAAATGATCTGAAAACGAAAAAAAATGGTCCAAAAAAGCATCCGCACAAACAAACCATGTGATCAAGCCGATTGTTCAAATCGTTTTCAATAAAATCTTTGGCAAAAAAGGCAAGGACAACGACAAGCGCTTCGGTGAGCAAAAGAAGGCCCAAAATCGAAGAATAAACGGCCAAGAAACAAGTGTTTTCACGAAGTGCACCAATACATCCTTAAAAAGTGAAATGATTTCACTTTTTGCGTCATAACTTTTAAACTCCGCAAATTGAAAGACCCGAAAGAAAGTGCCAATTTGACTATTCAATTTCAAACTCAATTCAAACCGCTGAATCCAATGCAAAAAATGACACTGCCAATGATAATCAAAAGCCATGCCGGGTCCAGGTAGAAAATCGCAAGTTGGCTGTACAAATTGTTCTTCTCCAATCTCGACCAGGCACCGATGCCGAGCAGGAGAAAGCCGAGAATCCAGAAAAGCACATTAAACCTGAGGGTTAAAAATAAACACCTCCAAAATGAAGTTTTTTTTGCTAATAGTTAAGTTTAGGGAGTCCCGGCGAGAAATTGACTTTTCGAACTTTTTAAGCAGTGGCTGAACCTTTCCAATTATTCAACGCAAGTCGCTTGCACTTTTTATTTTCAGCTAAAAAGACCATTCCTATCAAGGTTCTCCATTTCTTATGATCGCCAAGACTTCTAAACTGAACCATTTCCGTTTTCTGACCCAAAAACAGTGTATTTAACACAAAAATTGATTTCAGAACGGCTCCTTGGCATTTTTCTTGTCCGACTCCTCATGTTACGCCCAATGTGTCGATTTTGCTAAATTTACAAATGCGAGAATGTTAAATGGACGGCCAAAGGTTACCGCATGGCTCGCCGCCTGGCTGTAACTATGACTGCTGCTGTTGGGTCTCCGACTAGCCATCTCATAAAAATTACTCTTTAAAATTGACAATAAGATTGTACATGTTTATTTTTCTTGCATTTATCTAATTTGTGCAAGATTTAGCACTTTTAGGCGTTTGATATTTAGTGCATTTTTGACTATAACAATTTTATGGGAATTTTATTTTGCTTGGCGAACTGCATTTATACTATATTTTAAATTTTATAACGTACAAAATGGAAAAAAGCTCTATCTGTCACTTTGAAGTAGGGTTGGACGGGACCGGGACTTTTGGGAAAAACCGGGACCGGGGGCCAATCACAATTACGAACGACAAACGACAGAGACAAACGATAAACGACAAATTTGTCGTCAGTATACGGCGTTTGTCGTTTATCTCCAATCACAATTCAAATTTTTGTCGTTTATCGTTTGTCGTCTCAAATTTGTCGTTTGTCGTCTGTAATTTATCGTTTGCCGTTTGTCGTTCGTAATTGTGATTAGATTTTACGACAAATGCACAATTTCAGACGACAAACGCCAAATATTTGGGGGGCGCTCAGCATCGCCCCTTGTCGTTTGCGAATTGTCCCAACTTGTCCTTTGGGAATTGCCCCAACTTTTCATTGTCATTCGTCGTCGTTCAAAATAATTCGCTCAAAATATTTTTCCTCTTATTAATAATGGAATATGAATTCGCAAATTTTGATTCCGACGAGAGTTCAGCAGAAGAGGACATGCCTCACCATCCGCACCAACAACACGTCTTTAAAGACCCTATTGAGTACACCGATCTAACAACAAGTGATTTTCAACAAAGATTTCGGCTAACACCACGACAAGTTGAAATTTTGCTGCAAAATATTGGAAACAAACTGCAGGCTATTGCTGCAACAAACCACCCATTATCTAGTGAACAAAAAATTTTGATTACGTTGCGATTTTTTGCATCAAATGATTTCTACTATTCTTTGGGGGATACTCAAGGTTAAGCCGTTTTACAACCGAGGCTTATTTCAATCTTTTTCCTACATTAGGACCATCGCGCACCACTGTAATGCGAGTGATAAAACATATCCAATTTTGAAACCTTAACAAAGGCCAATAGCTCATAAGGGCTTAGCGTAGGCCCGCGTGTAGAAGCAACAGCAGCCATATTTAATAAAGTTTTGATTGGCGGGATAAAATAACAATTTGCAAAACAATTTGGTGGTTTACAATTTAGTAAGAGTATATTTATTTTCTTTACTTGTTTCTTTACTTGCCAATGATCATTCTAGGGATGTATCATCTTTCAACATCCTTCTTTGGTCCAAAAAATGAGCAACAAAATTGCTTTCAACAGTTTGTTTATGTTTAGCATTTATTGTCAATAAAAGACAAACGACAAATCTACGTCATTTTTTGTTAATTGTGATTGACCGACAATTCAGACGATAGAGACAAACGACAAACCCAAAAACGCCATAGTTGGACGACAAACGACATAATTTTTTTTCGTAACGACAAATTCGGAGACAAACGCCAAATTTGTCGTTTGTCGTCCGGTTTGTCGTTTGTCGTTCGTAATTGTGATTGGCCCCGGGACTTGCCGGGACCAGAAAAACCGGGACCGGGACCGGGACCAAGATTTTCAACCGGGACCGGGACTAACCGGGACTTTTCAAGGGAAAATTTTTTTTGTAATGTTCAATGGTAAAACAAAAAAAAATTTTGTTATTCAAAATATCTTACTCTGTCTTTAACTTCAATTTTATCATCATAATTTTTTTGAGATTCAGCTTTACTTTTTAGGGGAGGTGGGGATGGGGACCGGCGGTGCCAATAGGCGCCGCCGAGAAAAATTTTTGAAATTTGACTCAATTTTGTTCAAAAAATTTCATCAAAATTTTAGCAAAATTAAGCATTTTGCTTCGGAATTAAACTGGTTACGTAAGAGTAGAGGATGTCCGGCGGCGCCGACAGGCGCCGCCGGGGAAATTTTTCGAACATTTTAATGATATTTGTTAAGAAAATTGAAGCAAAAATTCAGTAAGATGTGATGAATTTTATTTCAACTTGTTTTGCTCGCATTTTAATTAAAAAATATTTAAAAACTATTAAAACATTTTTTTTATTGGTGGAAGATTATGTGAGTATAGGAAAATGATTGAGGGGAAGTGTATGTGAGTAGAGGAAAAACGATCTAAAACAAGTTTGCAGTCAAGCGGGTTCGAACCCAACACTCACCATAAGAATTACCGAGATGACAAACCACTAGGCCATCGACCCACCTGGGAGACATAAGTAAAAATGGTTGAAGTTGTCGGTCGATGATGCCATCATTAGGGGTGTAAATTTAGTCCCGGTTGGTCCCGGTCCCGGCGGGACCAAAAAACCGGGACTTTCAGATTTTAAAAAGTCCCGTCCCGACCGGGACCTGAAAAAACCGGGAAATCCCGTCCCGGTCCCGGTCCCGTCCAACCCTACTTTGAAGTATGATGTAACGCAACCTTCGCTATAGGAGTCGATGACTCTTTATCCCACTGTTGCAAAAGAAAACAATACATAATTACCGACAAAAACGCGAGAAATGTGTCGCAATTATAGGCGAACAACGAAATGACAGAAGATACTTATTGTCAAATGATATCACTTCAATATAATCCGTTGGCCTCACTTCTTAGCTGTAAAGGTCATCGTCATCATTGTTCACTTCATTCCCGGCTTTGCCACCCGACGACTTTTTGCCTTCGCCCGGAAATTTGAAGTTGGTACCAAACCCGCGTTGCTGCTGGAGCGTTTGGGCGAACATTTCGTATTTGCGAATGTCATTGTCCGAAACACTGCGACGAGCGTACTTCATCGCCTAAACAAAGTCCGCAACAAATAAAGAAGTAAAAAAGGAAAAGTATCCATTAGATAAAATATTCTACGTCCCTGCCAGGGCCGTAGCCAGAAAAAAATTTTGGGAGGGGGACGCGGCGCTCAAATGGCGTTCCCATTTGAGCGCCAAGGTATTTATTTTAGGGAATTTTCAAAAAAGCAAAAAAAAAATTTTGATTTTTGATGGCAATTTGTTAATTTTTTGTGATTTTTGATGGCGATTTGTTAAAAAAATTGGTCAAAAAATTGTAAAAGTGCAAAACAAAAGGGCTGTCTCTTATACACATCTAGATGTGTATAAGAGACAGGCCCTGGTCCCTGCCAACTATACTAATCAATCCCACCTCCTCGAAGTGCTTGCGCGTAAGTTCCGGCACGGGGTCCTCGGCCACGTCCATCACTTCCTCACCGCGCTGCTCTTTGGCCTGTCGTTCTTTTTCGATGACCACTGCCTTCTCGATAGACTCGCGGATGGCAAGTTTGCAGGCGCGCTGGCAAATTTCGGTGATGTCTGCTCCGGAGAATCCCACGGTCGCTTTGGCCAGGTAGTCCAAGTTAACGTCCTTTGCAATTGGAGTTTTACGCAACGACGCCCGGTAGATCTGAAGGCGGCTGGGCTCGTCGGGCAACGGAATGTAAATAAGCTGGTCTAGACGGCCCGGACGCAGAATTGCCGAGTCGATGATGTCAGGCCTGAACAAAATGAGCAAAAATGAATAAGCAAAAAAATATGACAAACTTTAATATTTGTCAAATGTTTCTTTTAAAATAAAACAGTTTCTTGTTTTTAACCTCGATTCAAAAACGGACCCAAAAAACCCACAACTACCAACCGATTTGTCGCTCCAATGATAAAGACATTTTTCTTTGAGCCCATCCCGTCCATTTCGGTCAACACTTGGTTAATGACGCGATCGGCTGCTCCTCCCGCATCGCCAACGTTTCCACCACGAGATTTGGCAATTGAGTCCAGCTCATCAAAGAACAGAACGCAAGGCGCAGCAGCTCTAGCCTTATCAAACACATCCCTCACATTGGCCTCAGACTCTCCGAACCACATAGTCAACAGTTCGGGACCCTTAAACAATGAAAATTGCCAATTTAAAACCAAAACCCGGATTTAGGGACATATTTTACATCAATAAATGCAATATTTTACTTTGATGCTTATGAAGTTGGCTTGGCATTCGTGAGCAATTGCCTTTGCGAGCAAAGTTTTTCCGCATCCCGGCGGACCGTAGAAGAGAACGCCTCGCGATGGTTGCATTCCGAACTTGAGGAACATCTCCGGGTGTTCGACTGGGTACTTAAAAGGGCACGTAAAAATGCAATCACAAAAACGAAAACAGAAAAAAGGTACCTGGACCAACTCTTGCAACTCCCTCTTCACATTTCCAAGTCCGCCAATGTCTTCCCAGGTGATGTTCGGCGTCTCAACAACGGTCTCACGCAGTGCCGACGGACTGTTCTTGCCAAGTGCAAACTAAAAATCCAAGTCAATTTGTGTGCTTGAACAAAAGACAAACAAGCACCTGAAAGTCGTCCATTGTAACGGCCAACTGCGCCAAAACTTCCGCGTCAATGTTCTCAGCTTCCAGATCAATTAGCTCCATTTTCTGTCGGATTTGCTGCATGGCCGCCTCCGAGCACAACGCGGCCAAATCGGCACCAACATACCCATGGCATTCGTTGGAAATCTAAACGAGAAAAAAAAAGCAGGTCTAATGCAAATTTATAGTAAGAAAACCTTTTCCAAATCAACGTCATCGGCCAATTTCATATTCTTAGTGTGAATGCGAAGAATCTCCAAGCGTCCAATTGCGTCGGGAATCCTAAAATGATGCAACATTTCAAGGCACGCCGAACATAAAGGAAAACAAACCCAATGTCAATCTCCCGATCGAAACGTCCAAAACGACGGAGAGCAGGATCAATGGAATTCGGGCGGTTCGTCGCACCAATAACGATGACGTTCGAACGCTGCTTAAGTCCGTCCATTAAGGTGAGCAGCTGTGACACGATACGACGCTCAACTTCACCGTGAGTCTAAACTCGGGGATTTTATAATAAACCCAACGAATTTTCGGCAAACCTTTTCCCGTTTTGGAGCAATGGCATCAATTTCGTCGATAAAAAGGATGGCAGGCGAATTCTTCTCGCATTCAGAAAAGGCCTTTCGCAGGTTCGACTCCGACTCGCCGGCCAATTTGCTCATGATTTCAGGGCCTTAAGTGTCATCGAAATTTTGAATATATCCAAAGAATTTGATTACCATTGAGGAGAAAGAAGAATGCCCCGGTTTCGTTCGCAACCGCACGGGCAACAAGCGTTTTGCCGGTTCCGGGCGGACCAAACAACAGCATGCCGCGTGGAGGTTTGATTCCAATCGATTTGAAAAGCATCGGATGACGGAGGGGCAGCTCAACCATCTCTTTGATCTGCGCCAGTTGTTTGCGCATCCCGCCGATGTCGTCATAACCGACGTCGTTCAAGTTGTTCTCCTCGTCCTCGCGTTTGATCGGGTCGCCTTCACAGTGAACGACGGTCGTTGGCGCGACAATGCAAGCGGGTGCTGGGTCAGTCTCAATCACTTGAAAAGAAAAATAATGTTTTTTAAAGTTGAAAATCCAACAAAAAAAAATTATCAAAAACTTATCTTGAACTCAACGCTGCGCATAGCCGCATTGACTGTGAATGTGTCGCCTTTGTACACCGGTCTGTACGCTTCCAGAAAGTATGGCTTCAGGAATACTTCGAACAAATTCCTAAATTTTCAAATGAATAAGAAAAATTTTAAACCATTTACCCGGTCAGCCCCTCAACAGTGTCGTCAATCGGAAGAATATGAATGCGCAGTCCATTGGGAGTGTTTGAAGCGGATGTCACATTGACAACATCGCCCAGTTTGACGCGGAGATTCTGTCGCACAACTCGGTTCATGAAGATTTTTTCGGGAGGACAACTGTCTTCGGCTAAAAAAGTTATATAGTTTTCGAGACTCTCAAAAGAGACTTCCAACCTAAGACAACGCAAACAGTCTCACGACGCTTCTTGCCTTTAAGAAGAATTGCATCGCCGCGAAACAGTCCAAGGTCGTCCATTTTGCCCTGAGAAAAATGTGTTTGTGTTATGTCAACGACACAACTTCAGTCACAAGTTTGCCGAAATATTGAAAAAATGAACCTGCGACATCTGCACAATGCTGTTGTCATCCTTGGGCGATTGGTCAACGATGAGTCTGTTTGGCTTTGGTTTGTTCTTGAGAATCCTGAAAAAAAATTCAATCTTAAAGTGACAAAACGAAGAAACATACGCAGTCGCCAATTCCTCGTTTCGTTTTGTTTTCTCGTCCTTTTGTGTAGGAACAGAAGCCATTATGATTTATTTCTTCCAATGATTTATATGTCTAAAAAAAGAAAAAACAATATAAAATGGAGAACTAAAAAGCTGAAACAATATAAATGGAGAACTAAAAAGCTAAGTTGTTGGCGGTAACTGCATTGCAAAAAGATGATGAGATTATTTTCTTTAAAAGCGTTCCCTCTCATCCTTTTGGCACGTCGTCTTACACACATACATATAAGCATTGTCATCATTTTTTCAATGAAAGGAAGTGTTTCATAGCAAGATCTATTTTTGAATTGGAAGGTACGCCTCAGAGAAATTAACTAACTGAGTGAAACGGAATTTGGTAAAATCTAAACCGGGTTAAGAATTTCGAAACCCGGGAATATAAAGCCGAAAACCTATAATTTTCCTTGTCCCGGAAATTTGGATTCCGGGAATTCAACTGATTAAACCTAAAATTATTTCTTTTTCTAGAACTCAAACCTTTATGAGATGGGTTGCCCCCTCGGCACTATGGGTCCACTCCAGCAGCAGAGAAAAACCCCTGTACTATCTCGCTTTTCCCTTTTATCTCTAACATGTTCTCTTCCTTTGGCGTTCTCTCTCACCTTTTTCAACAATTAAAAAAGCATTACGAATTCCGATACTCATAACTTTTGTTCTATACTTCAGATCCTTCTCAAACTTTCGTCATCCCTAGAAAACAAAATAAGGAATAGATTTTATCTACTTTGAAATGGTATCTATCATTGGATATTTGTATATAGTCAAAAACGTTTAAAATTTTCAGACCAAATTTTTTCAAAATTCTCCAAACTCCACCAAATTTTGGTAGGGGTAAGAAGGGAGCACTTGAAGCATGTCTGCAAAATTTGGTCACGAAATATAACCGTTAGCCTATGTTACACGCTTTCGAAATCGAACGAAAATTCAATGGTGGGGGATATAGTGTCTAACCATATTCTGTCTGCCGCATGGTCATTTTTTTGAATTAGTGCTAAAATTGCGTAAAGTTTGGTGCATCGTTCATTTTTGTCTGCTGCTGGAGTGGACCCATAGTGCCTCGGTAATACTTAAGTTTATTGCCCCCCATTTTTGAAAAAATACATTTTTTTTTCAAAGTCGATAAAGCGATGTTTCTAGGGGCATTCCGGGGCGTGGAATCCGAATCTGACCTCCATTTCGAATCTATTCGAACCCCGGAATGATTTTGAGGCCAAAATTAATTTTTGGGAAATTTTGAGGTTTTGAAGAATTTTTCGAATTCGGGTTCAAGGTTCGAAATAGAGGTTAGATTCGGACTCTACGCCCCGGAATACCCCTAGAAAACAGCTTTTTACCGACTTTGAAAAAAAAAATTGTATTTTTTCAAAAATGGGGGGCAACAAACTTAAGTATTACCGCCCCCTCTTTCGATAAAAGAAAATTGAAAAAATGAATAATTGTTGGAATGTTATTAAAAAAACAGCCTTTTTATGCTCAACTTAGTAAAGGAATGTGCTAGAAATTAAAATCGTTTGGCGAAATGTTAGTGATAAATAAATACAATAAATACACTCAAAACTTTTATTTTTGAAGGACAAAGGTCGATTTAAAGGACGGCCCTTGCCATTCAAGGACGTGGGAGGCCTTAGACACAAAATGAAATATTGAAAAGCGCTGAAACGCTTAAAATAAATAATTTATTAGTTCATAAAATTGCCGATTCCAGCCATTTACAGAGCGAGCACCTGCCTTTGTGCCAATAACACATGGCACAAAGCTCGAAAACGGAGGCGGAGTCCGTTGGATTCGACCACAGATTGGCAAAAAGAATTCATTAAATTTGTGGACCCAAAATCTCTCAAATCCATTCCAACCATCACTAATTTGTCCGTCCCGACGTGCCAAAAGGGGGCCGACCGCCAATGATTTATGACCTCATTATTTTGTGCAAATATACGCGAATTAGGAGCTGTTCAACTGGGCGTCCATGACTGGATGCCAGAGACCTTTGAATTGAAGGGCCCCATAACTCTTCTGGGAACCAACAAAACTAAACAAATTTGGTAGCAATTGAAAGCTCAACGAGTTTAAAAGCTATTATTTAGAGGAGTTAAACAATAGTTAAAGCTCCAAAAAGTTATGGTCAGAAAACAAGAAGAGTTTTTGCACTTTAAAGTCGCTGGCGCCCTCAAATTTCTTCTCCGCCACCGATTGACGAATGTTCCGTCCCTCCATTCTATTTCCAATGCTCCCTATGAATTTAGCCCCCCCCCGGGGGCCATTTCTTCCATCTCATTTCCCTCCCGCATTCGTTGACCATCATCGACTAATTAAGCTGACTAAGTCGTCTTGTCAAATGTACAGATGAGGGGAAGGGCCGTCGATGTTGGTGGCATTATCGGAGGGGGGGGGGGGGGAAAGAAAGCATGAAGGAAGCACGATGACAACAAAACAAAACAAAAATTTGTGCCTTAAGGGGGGGGGGATACAAACACAAGCCCCGGCCCCCGAGGGGCTGTGCCCGTCGGGGGAGCGTCGTAACAGCCGGTGCCCTCCGCACCTTTCATTCGACATTTCCCACCACCAATTCATTTGCCGCGCCAATTCCATTGAATGATTTGGAGAATTTCCAACATTTCATTAGCTTTCCTTCCGTTTGTTAGCCTTCCTTATTACATTTGGGGGTTTTTGGGAAAGGCTCAAAAGCCCCTCGACTTCTCTGGTGACCTCCTCCCGTCGACGGCACAAATTTATGGGCTTCAGGCGATGCCTATGGCACATTCCTTTAATTTTTGGTGCCATTTTATGGTAGCCAATTTAAGCCATTCACTTCAATTACGCGACAATTTTCCATTATTTTCTCAAATTTGTCGAAAAAAGCATTAAATTTTCCCCACTCATTTCGGGGTCAATTGCCTTTCAGACGTCCCCCGTCCCTCATCCTTCTTTTATCCCCTGCGGGGAGTTTCTTTTTGCAGTTTAAAATCTTTTAACAGGCTCCAAGTTTTGGATAAAATGCAATGAATTTCCTTTCGGAAAGGCTTCGTGGGGTTTCAGCAAATTTAAGAGAAATTGCGAAAGGTTTTACAAAATGAATAATTTTCCGGGACTTCCCGGGACCAGAAAAACCGGGACCAAGATTTTCAACTGGGACCGGGACTTTTCAAGGGAGATTTTTTTTTTGTAATGTTCAATGGGAAAACAAAATTTTTTTGTTATTCAAAATATCTTCCTTATTGTCGTAACTTCAATTTATCATCATCATTTTTTTTTGAGATTCATTACTTTTGGTAGGGGGGGGAGGGGTCGGCGGTGCCGACAGGCGCCGCCGGAGAAATTTTTACAAAAATTGGCAATCTTTGTTAAGGAAATTGAAGCAAAAATTCAGAAAGACGTGATGATCTGTTTTGCTCGCATTTTAATTAAAAAATATTTAAAAACTATTAAAACATTTTTATTATTGGTGGAAGATTATGTGAGTATAGGAAAATAATAACTTAGTGTTGCACTCAAGAGGATTCGAACCCGAAACAAAACATTAGACTTGTCGGAAGAAAAACCACTGAGAAACCGAACAAATTGGTGGTCCCTTTGTAAAAAGATTGAAATTATCGCTCGATGATGCCATCATTAGGGGTGTACATTTAGTCCCGGTCCCGACCGGGACCTGAAAAAACCGGGAAATCTCGTCCCGGTCCCGTCCTACCCTAGTCTAAATGCCCATTTTCCAAAAAAGGTCGTTTCTTTTGTAACTTCTTTTACGTGAACCCCGATTTGGTCATTCAACGTAAATGCAATAATTCTTCTTTGGAACCAACCAAACTAAACAAATTTGGTACCAAAAGCTTTGTCGTGGTATCAAAACAACGGTGATTCGATCGATTTCAGAAAGTAATCGAAAATTTAATACATACATAGTAAGTAGATCACATTAAAATTGGCAAGATATTTTATGAAAGAATGGTGAAGAGGTGGGTGGGTACATAGAGAGTGCTCGGCACGGTTCGGTATTAACGCGGTATTTTCTGTATTACCTTTTCGGAATACCGACCGGACTTTTATTTTCAAAACGAAAAAAACGCATTGCACATAAATACATATTGCACTGATGACAAGTATTACTATAGGTTGTTTGTATTCCAAAATAATTATTTTTGCCGCAAGTTTAGGCAAGTCTTCCGGTAAATTCTTAAATTAATTGTCAGATCTGGTTGTTAATTGGGTCGAGATGTTGTGGCTTTGACGTGTTGAGGATGGGTAGTGAATTGGACGAATAGAAATATTTGATAGGCGTCGGGATGGTCTGCAATTTTCAATCTTTTAAAATGCCGTAAGGAAGTAAAGTGTCCCAACTGGTTAGAGACGCTTAAAACGCCCGGGGGCCTTTAAAAGCACCTTTATTATTGTCTGTTTCCGTTGTCTCTTCACAAACATGGCATAACAAAGCGGCAACAGGGCAAATGAGCACAATTTGAGCATCGTTGCGGTGCTGAACACGTCATCCCAACTGGTCAAGTCGGACAGGATGAAGCCGGCTTGGACACAAATGAAATTGTACGGGGCCAACCCGACGAAAACGGAGAAGGCAAAGATGGGCAATGGAATGTTCAGAAAGGGGGCCACCTGATTTGTGAACAATTTTTGTTTAATATTCGAGACTAAATACTGAAAATAACACTTTTGACATTAAAACCAAAAAACACTCAACGATGTTCAGCAACCAGCTTGGTGAGATCGGAAACATCCGGGCAAATAGCAGAAAGGGCAGCAACCGATGGGAGTTGTCGTCAACCTTTGAGTTTGTGGATGACTCAATTAAGTGCTAATTGGGGGGGGGGGAACTTTCAAATCTAACAAATTAATCGAAGCCAATTCGAACTAAAAATTGTCGATGAACCGTTTCAAAACGCCCACCTTTCGCTGCAAATAAGTAATTTTCTCGCCAAAATAGTACAGAACATATTCGCGGCTGAAGAATTCCGAGAACAAATAGCACAATGTTGAGCCGATTGTGGTGAGCACACAGCACAGCAGAAAGCCCGTCCAAAGACCAAAGACGGCCCCAGCGGCGATATTCTGTAAATGGTGGCACATAGAGAGGATGGAAACCCATTTTATAGCCGCCCAAAGCGACTTGAATGGGGTTCTAAGCTTGTATCAATTGGTTTGAAAAATAATATTTCAATGACACTCAATCGGCCCGCCCCGTGCCCCGGAGGTTTGTCAAGACCAGAAAGAAAGAGCCGGGAATGGCGAAAGTCTGCTTGTAGAGGTAGCCGCAGATGAACAACGTTGTGATGTAGGAAGTGTGCCGCGTTTTGTACGCTCTGAACTGGTCGGCCATTACGGTGAAGTTCTCGAATTGGGTGGGCAGCTCAATGGGCATGGAAGGAGACAACGGAGCATCTGAGGTAAAGCAATTCCTTGTCACTATTTAAATATCGAATAATATTCTTAAAGAGTCAGAAAAACGTTGCCAATCGAATCAGAAAACGGAAAAACTCACTTCTGCCGCCTTCGTCCCGTTCCCTCAGTTGCTGGTGGATGGTCCCGATCAGTTGCCTTTCGTCGCCCCATTCGGGCGCATTGCAAATCAACAGCCAAAGTGAGAAGGTGGCGCCCACGAAAATTGCCGGAAGGATGAAAAGTTTCGTCATTCATTCACAGCTACGGTAGCGGTAGGAAAGGGGCGTACGGTAGCGAATCTGTGCGTTCTGTTTCTGCGATCAGATAGTCTAAACCATACGACCTGGTATTGCATTAAACGAGGCGGGATAATATCAGAAATTAAAACTTTTGCTAGCCTGACTATTTTGTTGTGACCAGGTTCCCTATTCCATGCTTTTGTCTACTCTGAACCCTGATCAGAGCATGCTAATGACCGTATGAAAAACGGTTTTGCGGGATTGGACAAAAGAGGGTGACTAGTTTTGAAGACGAACGGCGGAAAGCTGGTTGGTGATTTGATAACTGATCACTCACCGATTGATGGACGTGACGTCGTGGAGGATCGAATCGGTGGTGATCGGGGGGGGGGGG
>MEIZ01000003.1:465231-496890 GCA_001723225.1 Globodera ellingtonae | reverse complement strand
CGTCCTCTGCTGTCACAAATGGGCCCGTCCTGCTGGTCCGTCCCCTCACACATCGGCTCCGCCGGACATTCGATGTTTGTGTTGTTGTTTTGACTCGAAGAATTCCGTCGTCCACCCCCACCAACAACAAATGATGCGTCGTCGTCGCCGTTGCCCGTCGCTTCCTCCGTTGGCACAGCGTTTGTGCCATTCTGCTGATGGCACTCGTGCAGAGAGAGCAGCCAGCCAAAGGGACGCCCCTACAATAAGCCTTCATAAAGATTGGAGGATGTTCAAGACAGCAAATCAGCGATTAGTGTTGGGGTGATTGGAATCACTGATTTCTGAGAATGGACAAATGAACAAACGGACAAACGAACAAACGGACATTCTTCCGCTGGTGGCAGCTGTGCATTTGGTAGGCGCATAAATTGGGGTGGGAAAGGCCGTTCGAATCGCAGACGGATTTGTAGTGGCGGCTGCACTTTGTCGGACATTTCTCGTCCTACAAACGCCCGAGGGGCGGTCGATTAAAAATAAATAAAAATTAAAAACTTTAATTATTCTTACTTTGAGTTCGAATATGGGCGAGACCTAAACAATTCATTCGTTCATTTAACACTTTCATTCGCCCGCCCATTCATTTCACCCAAAACAAAAAACACCGACCAAATTGCACTCGCCCAAATGCACCAAAATGCGCTCTTCCGCGCCACGCGCCCTTTTCCCGCAATTCCATTGGGCAAATGAACACAAATCTTTTAAATTTAATTTAAATTTAAATAAAAGAAAATTCCAGCAATTTGTTTTTACTTTGATGCGTCAAATTTGTGTTGTCGCAGACGAGCATCTTAAAGCGGCAAAATTGGGGACAAAATTATGGCAAAGTTAGCGAGCGAACAGTTTGGCCAAAAAGACTCTCCGCCCGGCAAAAGTCGCAGTCCCCCAACTCTTTCTGTGCATTCTGCGGCCTTTGACTCTAAACGATATTTTTTGATAGTCACAAAATGATTCCAATCAAACGACAAATTTCTTATTTTTTAAAAAACTGAATTCACTGATCGTTTTATTTTTAACTTACCTCCTCTTGAAGAAGTGTCACTGAGGCGATGAACGGTCGATCAGAACTCTGATCAGCAGCATTCTGATCGGAACTCTGTTGACGCAAATCCGCAGAATTAGTCGCTGTTGTTGCCACAATGTTCGGCGGCTCTTTGTATTCGTCCAAATTGTCTGTGTTCCTTAGCCACAGCGGTGACCGATCTTTTTTTTGATTGAGAGTAAGTCCCAGTTCAAAGTGATCAGATTCCTACTAATTGCTCTGATCAGACCATTATCAGTTTATTTATAAAACCGAAAAAGAGGAAAACAATGGAAGTCAGCCCATTTTAACTACCAAATTGTTGTTCGTCCCTCCGGCACGGCCCATTCCAAAGGACGTGCAGGGCGGACACAATTCCCCGGGAGCGAAGTCGACAGATGGCCATGTCGAATCTGTGAACGTGGAGGAARATGTAACCGGGTCGATCACAGTCAATGAAATGGTTATGGGCAGCTAATGATTAAAAGTAGGGTTGAGTGTTTTCCGACCCTTATTTGTTAGTATCCTTTTGAATCCGCCGGCTTCTGATATTATTTGGTGTGATCGTGCCATTCTGTAAACATACTTGCATCTGTTCTGGTGGGTTTGGCCCTGACTGTCGCACACCGGGGCCACAACGTCGTCGCAGAGGAATTCGCAGGAGAAGGATTGGAGGGAGGAAGAGAAGTTCGAGCTGTCCTTCCGAACTGTGCTGGTGGACAATGAATGTGAAGGTGGAGGTGGATTCGTTGTGGACGACGTGCCGAAACTGTCGATGGCCGTCACTCGCCGCTTCCCCTGGCACATTCCTTCGCCCCTCCCCACAATTCGCAACATTTCCCCGCTATTCCGTCGACGGCGAATGCACTTGTGGAATTCGAAGACGCAGTCATTTTCGTAACGATTCCCTGGCAAAATAAGTCGGAACACTTTCACACGAATTTGGATTGATTTAGTTCAGTGCTATGGAAACCACCGTACCAAAAAATCCGTAACGGTTTTTGTAAATACCGTACCAAATTGGTCACACACCGTGTCGACGTAATCCGTGCACAGTTCGGCGCTGGGACAACAAACGCCTTCGTAGGCCAATCTCAACTCTGAAAATGGCTCAATTAATTAATTTAATCGCATTTTTTTGGAGGATTTACCTGAGTCGGAACGTTTTGCGCAGTGTAAAAAGCAAATGTTGTCGTAAGTTTGTCGGTCAATGCCGCAGACGGGTCGAAAGGAGCGGAGGCACGAACAGTCGTTGAGAAGGGCCAAATCTTTCGGGGGGAAAACGTTTAGAGGTAATTATTATTAATTTTTGTTTGTTAAATGAGAGAAGGGATTTGATCGGACACAATAAACCATTTTTTTGTCAATCAAAAAGGCTCCTTTTTTTGGGTTAAAAAATTGCTCAAAAAATGATTGATGAACGTCTGTCCCAATTCGATCACTGATCAGCAAGCAGCCAGCACCCATAAAAACATACTTAGTGCCTTAGGCAAAGCGACCAAAGAGCAGAGGAAGAGACCGGCCAAAATGGGCGCCAAACCAGACATCGATCAGCAAATTGATCAAAGGGCGCCGATGACTTTAATTGGACAGTTTTAAGCAATTGGAAAATTAATAAGTTTTGGCCAAGAATTAAGTTTAATCAATTTTGATTAAGCATTCGAATTTATGGTCCATTATCGAAGGTTTTGCGCATAAAAGTGAAAGGGGAATTAATTAATTTGTGGAAGAATCATCACTTCCGTCTCGGTCCGATCTTCGAATGGCGATAAAGGGGAGAGGTCAAGTGCACACGCCCCCCCCCCGAGGGGATGATGGTACTCGGGGTCTTCTCCCATTCACAGTTTTTTCCTCTTTTCTTCTGTTTCGATAGCAAAATCCCCTCCGGCGGCGGACACTTTGCAATGGAAATGATGAAGGAATAACGGCGGTTCTCGCCCCACGACTTGCCCATCAGTTTTTTTGGTGTAAAACGGCGTCGATCGATCGAAGAATAAACCCCCCCCCCCTAACCAAACAGTAAAAATGATCGAATGCGATTTGTGTGTTTCATTAATTAACAATTTTGCATTTATTTCACATATTCCGTCTCTGTACACATGAATTCGGCGTGCCAACAGATAAAGCATTATTAGTAATAGTAATCTTGCATCTAATTAAGATTATCGAAAAATGGCATTGCAATCGGCGGATGAGAACAATTGGCAACATTACGAGTAAATTTTGGGAGCTGATGAGGGGGAAGGAAAGCAAACAAATTAATATTGTTGTTATTATAGTAATTAACGAAGGAATTTGGCAGTGATTCACAGACCAGACATATGTATTCACGGGGGTACAACTCCTTTTAAATTTCGTTCAAAAGTCATCTCTTTTGGGGTTTTTTTTGTGTTATGTCTGGCCAACAAAGGCAACAATGATTTGGCCCCTCAATACTTCTCGATTCTTCCGTCGTCCGTCGTTTGTTGGTGGTTACCTCCCGGCGATCACTAAGTCTTCCTCATCTGCTGCTGTCCCGCCGTCCCGGTGCCGCTGCCGCCCACCACGCCCATTCGCCGGCCCACCTTCGGCGTCTCTTTGCCCGGTGCCGTCGTCGCTTGGCTGTCCCTCCTCTCCGCCGTTGTCGTCGTTCTCTCCCCTCCGTTCACTTCCAATGCCAAATTCTCGCGCCCTCCGGTACCAATTTGAATGTGTTTTTGGGCGGCGTTCTCTCTTCTGCTGGCGCCGGCGTTTGCCTCCGTGCCGTCACCCCTTTTGATGTCCAGCTGCCGCTCCACGGCACCGCTAATTCCTCCCGGCTCGCTAAGCTCGTCCATGCTGGCACGTCTCGAGAAGAAGAACTCGGCACTCGATTCAGACATCGCAAAGTCGCACGAGTCGGCTTCCCCGTCATCATCGTCATGTTGGCCAAGTCTCATCTCGGACAGTGCCGTGTTCAAGAACGCTTCAGCCTAAAATAAAACGTTTTGTCACAACTGACATTGTGGGCCTCACTATCAGGGCCTCCTCGCTTAGCAATAAAAATCAACACACCTCACTTTCGACACATTCGTCCCTTTCGCCGAGATTCTGAGGAGAAAATGAAAAACTGAGAAAACGAATAAATGATCGGATCCGGTGTTTGACTGACTGACTTCCCGATCCCGGCTTTCATGATCCCGGTCCCGGTTTTTACCAAAAGTCCCGGGCCAACTCCAATTTAACAAAAAGAAGTCAGTCAGTCAAACACTGCTCAGTTCGACCTTAATCCATTGAGAGTCGAGCACATTCGAAGCGGAAAAGCGGGAATTGGGGTCCGTGTTAAGCAGCCGAGCGACCAAAAGTTTGACGGAGAAGGAAATCGAGTCAAATGACGGGGACGGAAAGTCAAATTGGCCCCGCAAAATTCGATTGAACAGCACCTCGTCGGGTTCATCAACGCTGGAAATTTTAAATAATTTTTATTTTTTAAAAAGAAAAAAACACCCAAAAGGCGGAAAGCCGCAGAGAAGGATAAAAACGATGATGCCAATGCTCCAACAGTCGGCTTTGAACGAGTAACTTAACGGAGGAGTAAATTATATTCCGAGAAATATAAATAATTTACCCAAATTCGGCTAACACCTCAGGCGCCACGTAAGTTGGTGTGCCGCACAATTGGTACCTAATTAGAAATGACTTAATTAATTAAGTAAAAACCAAAAAAGTTTACGAACAACAGCTGATCGGACTGTTGAAGGCGGTAGGCCAAGCCAAAGTCGGCCAATTTTATCATTATCCGGTCATCGCGCGAGTAAACATAAAAAACAAAAAGTAATTATTTTAAATGTAAAAGCGCCAAATTATTAGCAAAGCTTTCCCGCGTGTCCAAAATTACCAGCAAATTTTCCAACTTTACGTCTCTGTGCACAATCCAATGCTCGGAATGGAGGTAATCAAGCGCCCGGCAAAGGCATTCGGCACAACTCGCGCTGAAATTGAAGGGTAAAATAAACGATAAATTGAAACTGACGTCTCCGTTTCACTGAGGGTACGCTTCTTCCGGAGAAGTTCAAACAAATCGCCGTCCTAAAGCAATTTTTATGACAAAATTAAATGTGCACTGTTTTTAGACTCGAGTGAACTGCTTCCCCCCCCCACCCGGTGTCAAATTTCGATAGGTATTTGGTGGGGGGGGGGCTTTATAAACCGTTTTTACATTTCAAGTCGATCAGTTTAAGTCGCATGAATAAACAACCTGAACGAGTTCCATGCGTATGAACCAGGACCCATCCAAAATTTGGCAGTTCATCAACCGCACAATGTGCTCATGGCTCAGTGTCCCCAACAGATCGACTTCGGTGCGCACAAATGCGAGAACTTCGTCGTTGCGAAGCGTTTCTTCGCGCACAATTTTAAGTGCATCCATTGCCCATTGTTCTTCGCCGTCTTTGTCGCCTCTGTTCAAAAAATAAAATGCATTTTTCGTTATATTTCATACAAAATTTGAAATGACATTCAAAATACCTTCGCCCGACCCCCAACCCCCAGAAAAGGAATTTGCTGGTAAGGGCCAATTTGTTACCAGTGAATTCATCTAATTTTATCTTGAACAATTTGTTTTTAAATGTTTATGAATAACTGTTTCCACCTGAAAGCTGCCTTGTATACCAATGCTGTGTTTCCATCACCGAGCACTTCCAAAATTTTCACTTGTTCCTTCAGCTCCAACGGTAACTCGACATCTGCAATTTGTAGGACAAAAAACTTGTGCAGTTTGAAGCCACAACCGAAACGGCATCTCTCCAAGACTTAAGAGTTCTCGGGCCCGGATTTCGATCTCAACCCCCCCCCCCGGGGCTAATCCAAAATCGACTCGCCTCCGTTCAACGTGCCGCACATTTTCTTCCGAAACTCCTTCCCGTCGCTGCGTTTGTTCAACATTTTCAGCTGCGTTGGTCTGAGTTTGAATTGTCCATTCAAGCGCGGAGGTTTGTTTTTGTTAATTTCCATTCGCTTATACTCTAAAAATGGGCTTAAATAACTTAAACATGACAAAAAGTTAAAACACCTTCCGATATAACAAAAAAGTCGTCCAACGAAATGCGTTCCGTGCCATAAGCGATGAAAATGTAATCGTCCCGAAAAAAATCGGCCAATGTTGACATCTGCAACAAAAGAATTTAACAGAAAAAGACAACTAAGTATACATTTCTGTCAAATCCTTTACTTACCTTTTTAAGAATCTTATAGTCATTAGGCCCAAAGAAAAATTTAAATCCACCACAATATTTTACCTTAGTTGGGAAGATCATGGATTATTCCATGATTTTGTTCTTTTTTCAAGATGCACCTGTTTTCCGTTGAGCGAATACAGTTTCCGTACCACTCCGCTGTTCAATTTGATGATTGCTGTTATGTCGCTGATAACCTGGAAATCTCTTAAGACTAATCCAATTTAATTGTAAAATTCGTTCATTAAAATGTTGACCGGACCATGTCAAATGATTGTGCGGTGCGTTTGTTGAGCAAATGGCGAACAACTCGCCGAGGTTTTATTCCATTTCGAATAATTGTAATTATTCGGGGGTGCACAAAATCATTGGGCTCCTTAACTCAATTTTTTTTTAGTTATTTTCTTAATGATTTTGCATTAGTCAATAATTTTAAAGAAATTCTTTTTTGGTTTAAAAACAAATTTTGCTCCAACAACAGGAATTCAAATTGCCAAAAAGCACATAATTAAAAGCATTTACTCTGGTGAACGTCTCTCTCAGTCCGTATTTGGGCGGCTCGCTCAATTTGTTGGACACAAATGACCACATCGGTTGGGCCGCATTTGCGTAGTCAATCCGCTTGAATTTGTCTGCCGATGAGACCACATAGGACTGACCTAAATTTTTAACGCAAAAAACTATTTTTATACTTTTAAATTTCAAATCCAATTAGTTTTCGGAATGCGCATAAATACCGTGCTGAATTTCTTCCAAAGTATTGCACTGCTCGCCGCTAACATGGAATATGAAGCGAACGCCTTGCGGAAGCGAAATGGAGCCGATGAAGAAGTGAATTTTCTGCAAATCTTCCAGGAAAGCGGACCATGAACGCAGCGACGGGATTACGGTGTACCAGATTCCCTGTGATACAATAAATAAAACAACTTTAATACAACGTATAATAATAAAAAACCTTGAAAAACCGGTCCCCGTTGCGGTAAAGCCGAATCCGTCTTCCCTGAAGCTCATTTTGGGGAAAACACCGTTGGATCACTCCCGACGACGTGTTGTTGAATGAAGTATTGTTGATGCTTACACTATCATTCGTTGTCGCATTCGTGCCATTCTCTGCCGTTTCTGTCATTGCCGGTCGAATGTCGATGGTCTCGAAGGACAAACCGTTGCACACGACTTGTTGCGAAGAATTAACCATCGTTTCTATCAAAATTAATGTGCTGAGATCAGTGCGATTATCATTGTAGTATTTAGTTTCTTAAAATCACTCTAATGGGTTTACTTTAGAGAAAGTCTTATTAGTGCCCAAAAAACATTTAGCAGATTCGGATTTCAAAAATGTGTCAGAGGAATTTTCAACCGGGTTCATAAAGCAAAACTAGATGCGAAAAATGACTAAAAATATCAATAATGCGCAATCCATTCCGCTCTCGGTAAATTTGAAATCCCGCTCCCGGAAAAAATCCTTGGCGAAATGTTTTGGTCCATTTGACAATTTACAACCACAAGAACCGTTAAATTCAAAGTTTTAACATTTGGAAATCTTGGGCATCAACTAAGATTTCTGATAACAATTTTGTAAGAGAACTAAATAAGCCGTTTTTATGGTTTTGTAAAGAAATTCCAAGCACCGAAAGATGCATCAAATAAAAAGGAATTGGCTAAAACAACCATTTATTTATGGAAAGCATAAATAAGTACAGACAAAACATCGTTTCATTTGTTTTCTTCATCACTTTCAACTTCATTTGCTTCACTATCGCTGGAGGAGCTTTCAAGTCTCAGCGTTGTTGAAATTGGACACTGAAATTTAATTTACAATTGAATGGGAATGTGAAAGTGACTGACCTCCTTCAAATAGGGTCAGATCTCATGGACCAACAAACACCAATAAAATATTTGACTCACCGATCCGCTGGAGAGCCCGCGGAGCCTTTGTAAGTGGTCGTTTAGCCTCGCTTTTGCCTCCTCTCCTCTCACCGCGCCCCTTCCCACGGTCCAATCAGCTAACTGAACCAGCAATTTGGCGGTCGGCTCCAAAGTCCCGTCATCCGAAATTAAGCTGAACTCCGTGTCCAAAATGTCCTCCATCCATTCGGAAAGCGCAAACGGACAAAGGTCTTTTCGCTTCAGCAAATACGCGCTGAGCGCCTCAACAAACCAGGCGTCCTGAGAATTGTGGAAAGTTGGATATGAAAACGCTAAAATGTCGTTTTTTGTCTTTTCGGCGCTTTCCGACCCAAACTGTTTGTGGCGCCGTCGGGATATTTGGATTTTAATGATTATACAAAACTTTCTTCCGGGCGAGGGGGCGGGTGTGAATTTCAATTTATTCATTCGTTATTTTCTTTTTCTTCTTTACCAAGGGGTTCGGCAGCGCCGATAGAACCCGACGAGAAAATTTTTTGTTGTCAATTGTAAAGAAACAACCTTGGCTTGTGTTAGTCCTCCGGCCAATTGATTTTTGATAGCAAATTGATACGAAGGCCACGAGCTGAGCACCAAACTGACGATCTCTTCAATTTTTTGGATGTTCATTGGCTCTGAAGACGAGGTCGAGGACAAATAAATCGGATGGGCATTCGAATGATTCATTTTTCTAAATATTGAAAAAGGTTAATTCCAAACTACTTTTTCCCAAGTGGTATATGTTTGAAGATCAATGTACGTTTCCAAATGAAAATTGACAAACGCAATTTCTGGGAGCACAAGAACTCGCACCTATGCCGGGTAACTAAATATGTGCAAAATTTGCTAAAAACAGAAACAATGTAAGCGAAATTCAATGTTTTTTTTGCGCGCGATTTTTCTCAATACTTTTTTTCTGTCTCTTATACACATCTAGATGTGTATAAGAGACAGGTAGAAGCCAACATTAATTATGGCCAGAAACCCGACAAAGATCGGGATTTTTAAATTTTATCAAGTGTTAAGGCCATAACTTTTTTGAAACTTGTCCAATCGCAAAGCTTTAACTTAATGTTAGCTTCAACTCTTCGAGATCTTTCGATTGGCTTTAAGATTTTCTGAATGGGTTAAGGTTGAAGCAAGTTTGACCCGATCTTGATGGTAAATACCCAACTCGCTACCTGCCAACTCGCTAGTACCCAACTCGCTACCATTTTTCAAGCTTTTTTGCTCATAACTTTTTTCCAAGTCAACCAAATCAAAGATTTTTGAYATCATTCGAAAGCTTACAATTAGTAGAAGCTATCAAAAGCAAAAGCTAAGCGATTGGACAATTTTCAAAAAAGTTATGACCAATAAAGCTTAAAATTTGATTTCTTTAGCTGTAACTTTTTTGAAAATTGTCCAATCGCTTAGCTTTTGCTTTTGATAGCTTCTACTAATTGTAAGCTTTCGAATGATATCAAAAATCTTTGATTTAGTTGACTTTGAAAAAAGTTATGAGCAAAAAAGCTTGAAAAATGGTAGCGAGTTGGGTACTAGCGAGTTGGCAGGTAGCGAGTTGGGGTTCGTCCATCTTGATTGGATGAGTTTTGGGTGGGACCCTCGCTGGTTAAATTCAAATAGTAACATTTCGCCAAATAAATGCTTTAATTTTAGCACATTCCTTTATAAAGTTGAGCATAAAAAGGCTGTTTTTTGCAACAAGAAAAACATTCCAACAATTATTCATTTTTCATTTATCTAAAGGGGGAGGCAACCTCCCGGTCTAGATTTTACCA
This sequence comes from Globodera ellingtonae, assembly GCA_001723225.1. Lineage (NCBI taxonomy): Eukaryota > Metazoa > Nematoda > Chromadorea > Rhabditida > Heteroderidae > Globodera > Globodera ellingtonae. The sequence continues at coordinate 486,952 of MEIZ01000003.1, read as the reverse complement.
AATTCCGTTTCACTCAGTTAGTTTATTTCTCTGAGGCTTTACCTTCCAATTCAAAAATAGATCTCGCTATGAACCAAGAACTTTGCTTTTTAGTTCTCCATTTTATATTGTCTTTCTTTTTTAATTATTTTAGACATATAAATCATTGGAAGAAATAAAATCATAATGGCTTCTGTTCCTACACAAAAGGAAGAGCCGTTCCTCAACCAACAAGCGCGGGCATCTCTCCAGACCATTGTTAACTCAATTCTTAAGGAGGGCAAAGGCATCCTCGCAGCCGATGAAAGCGAAGGTCACATAATTTGCTGATTTAACTTACAATTCGACAACTTCTTACCCAATTTTAAGGATCGATCGGAAAACGTTTCGAGACAATTGGGCTGGACAACACTGAGGAGAATCGCCGCCGCTATCGTCAACTTTTGTTCAAAACTCCTGGTCTTGGGCAGTACATCAGCGGAGTGATTCTTTTCGATGAGACATTCAGACAGGTGGACACATACCCACTTTGACTTTGATTAGATCTAAAAATTTAGTCAACTGACGACGGGGTCCGTTTTGTCGACGTCATCAAAAAGGCGAAAGCTGTTCCGGGCATCAAAGTGGACATGGGCATTGTGCCCTTGGCAGGCACTGACAACGAGAAGACTACCCAGGGTCGGTCACTTCTTTTTTGGAAAGCCTTGCTCCGAATAACCTCAGCACCTTTAGGCTTTGACAAATTGGCTGAGCGTTGTGCTGAGTACAAGAAGGGCGGCTGCGACTTTGCCAAGTGGCGTTGTGTGCTCAACATTGGCGCCGATAAGCCTTCCGATTTGGCACTGACGGAGAATGCCAATGTGCTCGCCCGTTACGCGCGCATTTGTCAGCAAAACGGACTTGTGCCCATTGTGGAGCCGGAGGTGCTCTGTGACGGCGACCACAGTTTGGAGCGATGCCAAGCGGTTGGTTTTGAAATTGGACTTACAAATTAACCTTCATTTTCTCAGGTGACTGAACTGACTTTGGCCTACACCTACAAGGCGCTAGCCATCCAAAAAATTTTTTTGGAGGGCACGCTGCTCAAACCAAACATGGTCACGCCCGGAAACAACAGCAATGCAACGATCTTGCCGGGAGATGTTGGACTGGCGACAGTCACCGCTCTTCGACGCGCCGTGCCAATCGCGGTCCCAGGTCATTCAAAGGAAAGGGTGAAATTTAATGATTTGATTTGAAATTTCAGGTGTTGTTTTCCTTTCCGGCGGCCAATCCGAAATCGAAGCCACCCAAAATCTGAACGCGATCAACCTTGTGCCCGGGCCCAAGCCGTGGACGCTTTCCTTCTCTTACGGTAGAGCGCTTCAATCGTCGGTGATCAAGAAGTGGGGAGGAAAGGACGAGAATATGGCAGCAGCTCAGGAAATTCTTTTCACTCGTGCCAAAGTGAGTCAGTCATAAGCAATTTTATTGATCGAATTTTGGCATTTAGGCCAATGCCGAAGCACAGCGCGGCCACTACGTCGGCGAGGCCGCGGAGGCATCGGCCGATGTTTCGCTCTACATTCCGGATCATGCTTATTAAGAAGAAACGGATTGTGATCGTTAATTGCCTTCACCTAGTGTAGTTGCTGGTTTGAATAAATATGTGATTTTATCTTTTGCATACAAATACTCTCGAGAACTTAAAAAATAACACCAAATTTGTGCAGGGGTAAGGGATAACATAGATTAATAAGGAATGGCGTTTTGCCCGGACCCTTTTGGAAAAATCAAGCCAATAATTTGGGGGGTTTGGAAATTTTGTTGAAATTCGAAAGTACAATTTGATTGCCCCGGGAGTTTCACCTTTGGGGAGAAATGTTGGGGGACTGTACAGTTACGGTAGTTGTTCTCAGTAAAAAGCAAGACCGTCAAGAAAAAAACAAACCTCGCCACAAAGGTAATTTTGGAACTGCCACGAAAACGAAGAAGAATCCATTTTGGTGTTAGCTCATTGTTTGCTAATTTGTTTTGTTTAATTAATCAGAGTTTCACCGATCTTTCGATTGGCTTTAATACTTTCTGAATCGGTTAAGGTTGAAGCTAGTTATGCTTTATGGATGAGTTGGATGAGTTGGGTTTACCCCATTGCCCCGATCTTGATTCATTTTTAAATTTTAGCACCATTAACTTTCCAAAAAACACCAAAATGATGCTAAAGCATCAAATCTGGAAGCCCTGGTTTTATGTAAATTTGTTTTTCCCTTTTTTGGCTAGGAATTCGATAACAACTTTTACATGCACAATGGCAGCTCATGATCAAGAGACATTAGCCATTACAAAATTTCGCCAATATTTGCGCATTAACACGGAGCAGCCAAATCCCGATTATTGTGAGTTTTGCACTCCAATCCCAAATTACTTATGTCGAAAATCGCCTTTTTTTATTTATTAATAAATTACAGATAAATGTCGAGATTTTCTTTTCTCTTACGCACGTGAATTGGGATTTGAACCATGGGAATACGAAGTAAGCGAAAAAAACAACAAATATAACATTTATTAAACTCTTAATTTGTAAGTGTGTGCCGGGGAAACCGATTGTTGGAATGACTTTCGTTGGTTCGGACCAAACATTGCCTTCTCTTTTGCTGTACAGTCACACCGATGTCGTCCCGACATTCAAAGTAAAAATGAAATTATTTAAAATTCAATTCAATTTAAGTTATGTTTAGGAGCATTGGACTTACCCACCGTACGAAGCCCACAAAGACGAAGAGGGCAATATATTTGCACGTGGGGCCCAGGTCTCGACAAGTTTCTTTTAATTAAATGCTTTCAAAAATGCTTTTTGAGGACATGAAATGTGTGGGTGTTCAATACATGGAGGCGTTGAGGGAAATTTTGTCCGGAAATGGACAAAAACCATTCTTAAGGACTGTTCACATTCTTTGGGGTCCAGGTTTGTGTTTTTAATTTAAAATTAAACGATTCTTTCGTTTGGCCGATTTTCGAAAATTTTTATTTTTGCTCTTGGAATTATTTTTTTCCATTTCTGTTCACTCATTCAGATGAGGAAATTGGCAGTCATGACGGAATGGAGCAGTTCATTCGGACGGACAAATTTCGCTCGCTGAATGTTGGCTTTGCTCTTGACGAAGGGTTGGCCAGCGAAACGGACGTTTATACCGTTTTTTACGGGGAGCGATGTGTTTGGTGTGAGTTGGACAATTGGGATAGTTTTTCTATTATTTTATTTTCAGGGCTGAAGATTATTTGTCCCGGAGGTCGCTAAATTCAGTATTCACTAAATTTAAGAAAACGTTCAAATTCCAATCATCAAAGCTCCCGGCCACGGGTCCCGCTTCATTGAGAACACTGCCGGGCCCAAACTGGTAAGCGTAGAGTTGGGCAAGTTCTTTCGCATCAGCAGCTCTTTTTCTGGTCGGGTTTAGCTGGTCAAATTATGCTAATCGTGTTCTGTTACTTTGGTCAAAACCCCCCCCCCCCGAGCGAGTTTGATCAACGTTCGAATCGAATTCGGCTACATAAATATTTTTCTTTTTTTTAAATTGACTTAATTTTATTCTTTTATGTAGACCTCCATTTTGACCAATTTCAACGCGTTTCGTGAACGTCAGCGTCAATTGCTTCTCTTTGACCCAAATTTGCGTCTCGGCGACGTTACCAGTGTCAATCTGACCAAAATTGAGGGCGGAGTGCAGAGCAATGTGATCCCTGCACAATTCGTGGCATGTACGGCGAGGAGTCTATTGAACCTGGGCTCGGTTTGGGCCCAAATGTTTTCGACAGTCTTTCCAATTGAATTTGGCTTAGGAACTTTCTGTTTAAGTTCTGAATTGCATTTCATAAGACTGGGGAATTATCACAATATTCTCAAACCATTGCTTTTCGTCAGATTTTGATATGCGCGTGACGCCAACTGACGACTTGCAGGTGAGCAGAGAGAGGGTTAATCATTAGAGACCGGGTTCAGCGAAGGAAAGGTTAAGGGATTTTTATTAAAAGAATCAAACGCGGGAAAAAGAGCTTTTAGAAACGCGGGACAAGTTTAGACCTTTTTGATATGTTTTTTTTTATTTCATTTCAGAAGGTTGAAGAAATGGTCGCCGCGTGGTGTAAAGAGGCGGGAACGGACGTCACTTTCGAATTCATTCAGAAGGGCACGGGCAAAGGCGTCACTTCCACCGACCCTTCAGACCCGTGGTGGGCTGTGTTTTCGGCCGTTTTGTCGGAAGAGTGAGTCGTCAAACATTTTGAATTCGAATTATGCCATCAATTCGAGTGGAAGTTGAAAGGAATTGTTAAGGAAATGTGCGATTTCGAAAGAGATTTTTATCGGGGGAACGGACGCGCGCTTTTTGAGACAGGCAATCTTTTTTAATTTACATAATATTTATTGTTTGAATTCCTTAGCATTTTCAGGTTGGCATCCCAGCAATTGGCTTTTCGCCCATGATCAACACGCCCATTCTGCTTCATGACCACAACGAATTCCTCAACGAACGCGTCTTTCTCCGGGGAGTGCAACTCTATGCCAAAATGGTGCCACGGCTCGCCAATTTGCCGGCATTTTGAGAATGTCAAACAGACGGAGCATCAATTTTAGTATTTTATATTCGAAATTGCATTTTTTAGTTTATTCAATGGACATTCACTTGCCATATTTATGCACTTAATTCTAAGCGATATAATATTGTTAATTTGGAAATAATATAAATGACGTCTCCTGAACACGCTGAAAGTTATCATAATTACGGATTATGTTTGATAGGGACTCTGAAACTCGAAATCTTTTAGCTCATTTTATGACCATCAAACCGTTAAATTCGGATGGAATAAAAGCCGTTAGCTTTGCGCTTCTCATCCCCTTATCCTTCACAATCATTGCACTTCTTCCACTTCTGCTGGAAGATTTGGAGGTGCCGGTGACCAGGATTCCTTCATCGAAGTGTACGTTTTCGGCGTGTGATCTTCGTAGTCGAAGATTGTGGTGAGCGTCTCCGTGCCGTACTGGTTGATCAGCTCCCTCGGATTCGTGATGAATTCTTTGGTCCATCCTTCGCGCGGAGCTCCGTCCGACCCGACGCTCGGAGCTGAATGTTTTCATTGTTTTTGTGGCGTTCATTTGTCGAGTCAGCCTCCCAAATTGGCCAAACAATTGGCAATTGTTCCGCTGATCCTTACAAATTTTGATGTTTCTGTCCCTTCTTTTGGCATTACCGCTGGGCGTTCTTCTCCGTGTGCCGTCGTCGTCGTCACCCCCGCGGGGCATTTTTCCCTCCCCGTAGTCCAACAGCGGGAACCTGCCCAGCCCCCCGTTCCCCGCCGGCCTCCCCCCGTCCGCTGAAGGCCCTTTTTGCCCGTCGTCCTCCGTCAACGGCACTTTCCGTGCCATACGCCTTCCGTCGTCGTCGTCCAACCCCGGCCATTTTGGCCCATCGCCTTTAAAAAATTATTTAAAGGCAGAGAACAGCTATAATATTTGGCAAGTGTTTTCCGGCAAATGTTGAAAAGAAGAATCGAAGGCGTCCCCCCCCCCGGCGTTCTTTTCCCTACCCGCTCCCCGGTCCTTTCCATCGTCCCTTGGCCCACCGCGGCCTTGGCCAAGTCCATTGGAGGGCCAACCCGCCGGAGGCCCTCTTCCGACCTCCTCCGCCCTTCCGTCTCCGAGCTCTTAAACATAAGCACGATTTGTGTTCTGTCCGTTAGGGTCGTCTCTATTCAATTACCTCCTTCGTGCCAAACTTTCTCCGTCACGCGCACGCCCGGTTGGCCTGGGCCATGCTCCACATAACGCTGATGGTATTCGTAACGACGCGGCGTCAGATCGGGCGGCGGCCGCTTCATTTCGATGCCATCGGCCGCAACCTTATCAAAATTGGGGCGTCCGGGAATTTGTTGCATCGGCCATTTCCCCCCAATTTACTCACCACGCCGTCGCCGATGGGCGAATAGTAAAAGCGTCGTGGTTTCAGCGACTTGTTCATTATGTTTCGGTCCGTCACAATCTGAGTTTGCATCGATAAATTGGGAATGAAATTGATCAATGATCAGCAGAGCATTGCAAATGCCGTTACCTCCCCTCCCGTCCATCCCTTCGGCTTCATTTCGATGCCCGACACTCGATGATCGCCGTAGGCCTGGAACTTGATCAGCTCGTCTCTCTCCTGACTTTTCCTCAGCCCTATGGCCTCCTCCCGGTGCAAATGCGTCTGGAATGGGTTGAAGTCGTCCGGACTTCGTCCCAGTGCTGAATAGGTGGGCAGGTCAGGCTTAACGAAGCCTTTAGGGGGGCCTCGGTGCTCCCGTTTACGGCTTCCCCCGCCACGATGGTCCAATGAGCCGGTCCATGGATTTGACGAGCCCCAACCGTCGGCACGTTCGAACGGATTCTGCTGAAACGGAAAAGTCAATATTCTTTCGGTCCATTGTCCCCCCGAGCGATGGTAATACAAAAATCAAAAATTCTAAACTGTTTACCGATGTGTGACGGTGTCTGTTGTAATTTTGATGTCCAAGTCCGTTTTGCTCAGAGTCGTCCGATAAATCCTTTCCGTGTCGCTGTTGGCCTGTCTCATAATCCGACCTTTCCAGAGGGCTGCCGTTATCGAATACCTAAAGCAAGAAACTAACGGATTCGCGAGATTTAACAAAAAGTTCAGGGCATTGTTCGGTCTGAATAAAAAGACACCGGCATCGGATGACGAATAAACGACGCTGGAGGGGGCGAATTGGACCGGGTCCGTGTCGGCCTCGGCTCCTCCACAACGTCGGACCAACTGACGCCCTTCCGTCTGCCACTTCCGCCGCCATATTCGGACCCGCCGCCCATTGAATAGGGCGACCCCGTCCGGTTCAGTGAAGCGCTGGCGGACGGAGGCCGCCCATACGCGGGGGATGAGAAGGACGACGAGTCGTAGGACGTCGGACGGACTTTGTCTGAGATTAAAGTTTTGATTCCAAACGATCAGACATTAAATCATTGGCACCGGCGGTTTGGCCCGGGGAAAGTGAGCCGAATTTATTCGCTGGAACCGAAACGGTTAGCGAAGTCCGTTTGTTGTCGCCGCCGTCCGCCTGTTGCTGCTGATCCTTGTCCTTGTCCAGGAAGCCCAGCAGGTGGGCGTTGGCATCGATGTACCGTTGCAATTCTCGATTTTGGGAAGCAGACAGCTCATCCCGATTCAACAGGTCGACCCCATTGACCACAAGTTTGTCCGGAATGGCCGGACTGACACTGATCGTCGCTGGCATGCACAGCCACTGCGCGACGGGCGGTTGATTGACTCTGAACAGATCGGATGGGAGGAACAGGCAATCCCAAGTCAACAGAAAAGGTAGTGAATTATTATATCAAATTCGGCCTCAACTGATCAGTGATCATAGTCGCAGTTTGTAAGGGACATTGGGGGGGGGGGTCGGCTAATTTAAGACTTTATTGGGGATTCCCCTTATCCGGCAGTAACTCCACATATAAAAAGAAAATTTGTTTTGAAGAAAGTGGATAAAGTACTTTCAGTCAAAAAAGAATTGGTGATCGATCGACGGAGGAAAAAGCCGAGGCAAACAAAGCCGAAGCCCATCATCCGCCCCACTCCCCGGCAGCCATTCCTCCACAATTTGCCATCCATCGACGTGGGCGGAATGCTCTCTCACCCCCAAAACTTTCACTGATCATTTTCTCTTTTCTGTTTCCATCCCGGCAGGCACAGTTCGGGACGTTGGTGTTTGGCCATATGTCAGAAAGCTGTCTCTTATACACATCTAGATGTGTATAAGAGACAGGATAGGCGAATGTTCGAATTTTTAACTCAATTTGTTAAGAGATTTGCAACTAAATTTGCAGAAGCTAACGTTAAGTTAAAGCTTTGCGATTGGACAAGTTTCAAAAAAGTTATGGCCAGAAAACCCCCAAAAGTCGGGATTTTTAAATTTTATCAAGTGTTAAGGCCATAACTTTTTTGAAACTTGTCCAATCGCAAAGCTTTAACTTAATGTTAGCTTCAACTCTTCGAGATCTTTCGATTGGCTTTAAGATTTTCTGAATGGGTTAAGGTTGAAGCAAGTTTGACCCGATCTTGATGGTAAATACCCAACTCGCTACCTGCCAACTCGCTAGTACCCAACTCGCTACCATTTTTCAAGCTTTTTTGCTCATAACTTTTTTCCAAGTCAANCTGTCTCTTATACACATCTAGATGTGTATAAGAGACAGCAATAACACCCAAAAAAGAATCATTTGACTTCCCCTCTCATGTAAACAGCTGCACCAGCAAAACACCATCCAAAAAGAGCGGCTCAATTCAACTACGATCGTTTATTTGCTAATGGAATGAGTTGAATTGATGAACTCGCTTGTTAAACACAAAAATAGGGTTAGCCCTTTCAAAAAAAACAGTCATAAAATGAACAAATAATATTTTTTGATGAGCAGAGATTTGCGTTATGTTTGCTTTTAGCTCATTTGTAGTAAAGTGAGTATGAATGGTGGGATACACCTGAAAATAAAATGGGGGGGGGGGAGGCGGGTGGCCTAGGAATTAGTTGAGCACATAAGCGATTAGGGCAAAATTGTCGGTTTCTTAGAACTCTTCACCTTCCGAAACGAATTTATTTTACGTCCTTTGGTTGAAAACGACAAAATAAGGACGAATGAGCGAGTGCGACAAAACCTACCAGAATCAACATTTTCCTAATTGTGTACAATCAATTGTTCAATCCAAAATCAACAACAAACAAACAAATTACAGGTGGCAACAAAAAGCTAAACTATTGTAAGGTAAGAGAGTGATAGAGAATAACAGAACTAAAATATAAGATCAAATGTCGTCATCAACTGCAGCGAGTAGCAGCAGCGAAAAGGATCACAATATCAGCAACACCAGAGGACAAAACCCATCGAGTAGTGCAGAACTGTAACATAAAGAGAATCTATCAGTAAAAAAATCACACAACACAAAAAAGAAAAACTCATTGAAATTTGGCCTAAATTTATAAAAGTTATGTTAATAAGACGAGAAATGAATTGATTTGTTACCTTTCGTCACATTCGCGACGCCATTTTGCCTCTCTGATTATTGCTCCCGCCGGTGAATTGCTGAAAGTACCGCTCGCCCAGCGACCCGGCCTCAGTCCACTGGCGAAAACGCGTTACATGCCGGAAGAGCTGTCAAAAAAAGCACACAATTTCAATAGAACTTTATTCATTTAATCCGCCGATTTCACTCCTTCAATCTTTCTAAAAATCGCTAGTTACTTACCCGAATGTGAGGCTTTTGAGACCATCGACCGTTGGCAATGCAAATCTTCAAGCAGAGCAAGTCGATGTTTGAAGTTTCGTAAAGAAAGTCCACGCCGACGGCGTAGCTGAGCAGTCGGGAGAGATGTTCCAATTGATTTGACTAAAAGAGTAAATCCTTCACTATATTTGAGGTTTTAATTTTTTTGTTCGGTGGCCGGAATTTTTTTTTGCTCTTGGACTGGCGACCCCCCCCCCCCCCTTCAGATATTTTTTTTTTCTGTTTAAAGGCCTGACGGAACCACAAAAGTTGGGTAGGTGAAAAGAAACTCAGTTCTAGCAGTGCATTCCAAGTGATAGTGAGAATTAGGAGGACCGAAGACGAAATATTCCCCTCAAGCAAAAAGGGTAAAAGTATCCTAAGGCCAGACAGACCAACAAATAATCAGTATTTAAACTAGTGTTCGGCACGGTAAAATTTACCGCGGTAAAAACCGGTAAAAATCGGTAAAAATTGACGGTAAATTTACCGGTTTACCGTTACCGGTCGCCTTTCAGTCCCAACCGGTAAAAACCGGTAACGGTAAAAATCGGTAAATTTACCGATTTACCGTTACCGGTCCAAGTCATTTACCGCGGTAAATTACCGGTTTCCGGTAAAAATTTTATAACTAATATTGATGCTTATTTTTGAATTTGGCATTCAATTTAAAGAAATTTTGTCAAGTCTGACTCAAATATAGTCCAAAATCGCAATTTTTTGCCCATTTTCTAAACAAAAATCTTAAAAATTCTAAAAATCCCCTCCCACCCCACACGAAATCTAAGGCAGATAGGGCTAGGACACTGTCTCGGGGTAGACCACAAAATGATTTGTCCTTATTTAGGCCTCCGTCCTTATTTTTCGGTTTTGTGAAGATTTTCATAATATTTTGATTCAATATTCAAAATGAGAAAATTTCGAAGCGAATTGGACCAATTTTTATTACAAATTGGGAGTCAAAATTCCAAAATTTTCTCGGCGGCGCCTATCGGCACCGCCGACCCCCCCCCCCCTCACAGTTAAGCGGAATTCTCAGAAAAATTTGCATTTTCTAAAAATCGGCAAAAAAATTTTTGAATTGTTTGCGCAACAAAAAATGTTAAAAATTTGGAAAAAAAATTTCCAAACGGTGTGGAGAAAATATTCTTTTGGAAAAATGCAATAATACCCAAAAAAACATCCCCCAAAATCCAACTTCTTTTTGAAAAAAATTGATTAAGAAAAACGATAAAATGCACCCCTAAAATTGTCATCGGAATGTGCAGAAGAAAAATCAAGAAATGGTTGCATAGACAAATATCGGGAAAAGATTTGTTGTGAGTTTGTTTCAGGAGAAAAGGACTTTAATTTCAGTTTTTGAAAATTTACCGGTTTACCGAGATTTACCGGCATTTTTTGGTCGGTAAAAACCGGTAACGGTAAAAACCGGTAAATTTACCGATTTACCGTTACCGGTCGTTTTGGGCCACGAACGGTAAAAAACTGGTAACGGTAATTACCGGTTTTACCGTTACCGTTACCGGAAAATGCCATTTGCCGAACACTAATTTAAACCTGCGAAGTGATGGTGAGCTTTTTGAGGTTGGGGAAGAACGGGCCATAGGGAATGTCCTGTAGATGGTTGAGGCTGACTAGCTCCGTCCCACCACGTTGCTGCTCGTTCATCCGTTTGGTCGGCGAGCAAACTGTCCGAGAACTCTTCAGAAGGTCCAGCAGAATGTTCATCTGCTGGCGATTGATCTGCAATGGATTTGACTCATCATCCACTGGAAGTAAAAATATTCAAGTTTTTTCAAGAAAAATATAGTTGGTAAAGCTTTGAGGTTCAGCCAGTCCCTGGCCTGAGCCCTCAAAAGGTTTACAGGGTTTTCCCTGGTCAGTGCCCATCCCTGCCAATATGAAATTTAGCCCCACACCCTGGCTGACCTGGGAAACTAACAGCTCAATAATCGGGCTGTCCATGCACAACTGTTCAATCGAACGACGGAACGTGTACAACAACTGGACCAGCGCTTTGACATCCTCGGCTTTCATCTTCACATCAACCGCAATTCCCAATTCGTTGGGACCCATCTCCAAAACCATAAGAGTGGCACGGGGATGCCACTCAAAAGCATCTGAAATTGAATTTCATTTGGAAAAGTTTGAACTGAACCGGCCTATACAAATTTAACCGTTTTGAATTGATTCTCCATTTTTTATATTCAGAACTGAGCTTTTGTCGAAGGAAACCATAATTAATAACCATTGTGACAGATCACTCTTGTTATGCCACAATAAATGTGGGATTGATTTTTTTGTCCGTTAACTCGCTAAGAACGGGGTTTTTACTCATATCTGATATGGGATTCAAAGACAAAAACACCTAATTCTGAGGCGACCTTTGTTATTTTTACTCGTTTTCCAATTTTTAAGTTTAATTCTTCGATACCTTTTCCTCCACCGCTCTCTTCGCTGAGCTGTGCCAGTCCGGGATAGCATCGGACATCGACCCGGGTGAATTTATTTATGCGAGCATCGATGGCCTGCTTAAATCCCTTAGAGACGCGTCTCCAACGGATCTGAAATGGAATGAAATGAAACCAGAATATTGCGTAGACTGACTCAAATCAGGGGCGTTTCGTTTGCTATGCCTCTAATTACTGGCTCAATAAAAGCGGTTCCTCCGGTCCAAAAACTTTCAAACCTGATCAAAGATGGAACAGTGTGCGATTATGTGAGAGGCAAGTCGGTATTGCTCGCTGGTGGAAGGGCGGGAAGAAGCGCGGGATGGAAGAAGACGGCGAATGCCGTCGAAGAAATGCAGCGGGAGAGTCAATGCCATTTGCCAGATAGGCCAGGAATAAAGGGTCAGCTAAAATAACGTAAAATGTTAGAATTTTGCGACTTTGCATTCCTATAACAGCCGAAAACATCGACCGAGTCATATGTGTGGGTGAGCCGACGAGGCATAAAAAATGAGTGTTTTTACGGATTTAGCAATTAAAAATGTTGAAAAATCAGAATAGGGGCGCTGTATATAGGGAAATGAGACAAACACGTGCGAGGTGACAAGGAATGATAGAATTATCTATCGCATATCAGTTGCCAAAAATGTGCGGAAAAGAATCGTTCTTTGGAGGAACAAAATTGATGGGCTGTACCTTTGCCCTCTCTCTCCCATTTTCGTTGACAAATTCACTTAACGACCCGCCCGCCCCCACCCTCGAGGGAGGATTGTTCGCGAAGGGTTTAGAAAATAATGCGTTGTGAAAAGAAAATGTTGGGGAAAAGAATTGAATGTTTGTCGTTTTGTGGGATTATGAGAAAGTTTGCAGAATGCGCTTGGCTTTTCCGAGTTTCGACACCTTAAGTCTAAGAATGAATAATGTTTTTTTATTTGTTTTTTGCGGCGCAAAGGTCGAATTTGCCCTGCGGCGCAAATGTCGGTCAATCCTTCCTTTAGAGTGCACACAAAGAAAAATCCGTTCTTCAACAGGAGGGAGGATCAAATTTTCTTTGAGGTAAGTAGGAGGTAAAAAGGATGATATTTGTCAATGAGCACAATGGGGAGGGAGAGACGGGTGGGATGAGGGGGATTAAGGGAGAGGAATTGGGCGAGAACAAAACAAGCTGATCAGTGTGAAGGGGGAGAAGCCAATAGGCAGCAACCGCGGAGATTTCTGTCTCCTCTCCGTAAGAGCCGCTCATGTCAACTCACACTCCGACGCCACCACCGGCGAGTCTTTTTCATCCTACACGACACAATTTTCTTCTCCCCATTTATTTGTATTATAAATAAAGATGAAGGGTTTAGCTTTAGCGGAGGAATGAAAGAGTGCAAGTGGAAAGCAAACAGAGGCCCAAGTGATGGGTTGGGGTAGTGAGAAGTAAGTACAACAGTTGTTCGGTTCAGAAGCGGACAAATGAAGTAGAGAAAAAGTTAGGGCCGGAGGCCGAATGCTACGGGGCCTTTAGAACAACAATGAGTGAGAGCAATAAATTACTAAAATGGACAAAAAGTCCGGATCGTTGATTCCGAAATTTTATGAGGCCGTCGACGAAAACCATGGTGGTTAAGGTTAAGTCAATGATAAAAATAAACGGGAGGAAAGACGGACTAATCTGCACTTTCACTTTCGCGTGTAAGGGAACACAACTAAAAGACGGAGTCAGAGAAGCAAGAATAGGCACAACAGAGAAAGATGGCACGGCACATATGGGAGAAAGGAGAGTGATACTGACTTCTGCCCGATAGTGAGTTAGGGTTGTTGGTTTCAGTCGGAATCGATTCGACTAAATGCCGTTCGTTTTTTTGTCAAATTGAAAAAAAACAATTTAAATGAGAGCTCTCTCATATGTACGTACTTTTTAAAAAATCTGTACTTTATTTCGGATATTCGTACTTTATTTGAGCTTCATCGCTTAATAATTGAAGTCGTCAATTCTCTACTTTTGGTGAATTATGTCACTTATTTGTCCATCACATCCTTTGTTTCTAATTTTTACTTTGGGTTTATGGGGCACCCTGCTGCCAAAACAAATACAAATTTTGTTGCAAAAATTGAGTGGACACAATTCGCCGATAGTACCTGTGCATATGCTAACCATCAGTTCTCCACTCGGCTGAATGAATGGTTCCTAACCGTTACGACTAGAAGCTGATCAAATAAATACCAAACGTTTGCTGTTTTTGCAACAGTGCGCAGGTCGATTTTGCTAAAATGAAAGTCACTGTTCATTCTCACCGCTTTAAAGCATCTTTCAATTTTTGGGATAAAGATGATTTGGAGTCTGATTCATGAGTTTAAACTCTTGATCTATCCAAATGATTGTTTACCAAATAAATAATCGTTGGAACTCAGCCGATGCAAATGTAAACCCTTTCCACCGCAATGGTGAAGCCGGTACCATTCCACTACATACTTAAGGTATATATACATAAACCGCTTCCCTACCTAATTCCTTCCTTCCGTTGCTCTCTCTCTCTGTTCACATTGCTCCCATTTCGTCATCGTCGACTCCGCATGGATTCGGGGGCGGTGGGTGGGTAAGGGCGGTACAAAGTCCACGATGATGAGACAAAATGGTGAGGAAGGAAGGGGGAGGTTGGCAGGGGGCTGCTGGGGAAAGGGACGAGGTCGCGTCCGAGAGGAGTTTGTTGACAAATGGCGAATAAAATGATGGGAATGGCTGGAAGTGGTGCTGTCTCTTATACACATCTAGATGTGTATAAGAGACAGGCTGCTGATTGTGTGAGATTCTCTGCTTCTCGCATAAGCATTCCCTCTTCCAATTCTCAACCGAAAGATTGCAGCCAGCTTTTAGACATTGAAATCTTTGAGGCCATCTTCTGCCAATGCAAACTGATTAAATATGTAAGAGAACACATTGAATGTGTTTAATGACCATAAAATTGTGGTGCGCGGACCAAACAAAGTGATGAACACATTTGGCGGAGTGAAGGCGAGTGATCATTGATCACTGATAAACAGACAAAAAGAATGAAAAGGGGTGGAGGCGGTGAAACGCAAAGGAAGTTTTAATTCCAGAATTTTATGATCGATATGACAGACGCTTTGAGGACTTTGACCTCCCCTCTTTTTACTCTTCGTAAGTGGCAGGTGGCGCCTCTTGCACTTTGAGAAAAATAACAAAAATAAAAGGCGGAAGAAATGAACATTCTTTCACAACAAACAGTCCTTTCTTCGTTTTGGCCCAACGAGTGAATTTTTTTGGGTAGTGTTAAAACATAAATCAATGAAGAAGGAATAAACGGAAAGACGAAAAGGAGGGACAATAAATTTAGCGTGGCCGAAAAGGAGTGGACTTTGGAATGGAAGAAAGTACAGTTAAAATAATGTTGTGTAAATTGAGAAGGAAAAATATTAGTGGGTGTTTCGGTGGAAAACCCAATCACATTCTCTCACTGGTTACTACCAAACGATTTGATCTTTAATCATCTCCAAACGGTGTCCCTACTTTTTGCCAACTGTACATTTTGCCAACCTTACGTTTTGCCAACGTTACATTTCGCCAACCCAGCAAAAATGTTACTTTTTGCCAACTCAGCAAAAATATACTTTTTGCCAACCCAGCAAAATTGTACATTTTGCCAACTCATCAAAAACTCAAATTTCGATCAGTTTCGAACCCCTGACCCGAATTCGAAGGTTTTTCGATTTCAAAATTTTTTCGCAATCTTTTGGCCTTAAAAACATTTCAAAAATGCTCAAATTCATCCAAAGACGTAAAGTTGGCAAAAATGTACAGTTGGCAAAACGTAATATTTTTGCTGAGTTGGCAAAACGTAACATTTTTGCTGGGTTGGCAAAATGTACAGTTGGCGAAAATGTAGGGTTACCTCTCCAAACTGATCATTGATTATCTGTCTTCTGACAGAAGGCAGTTCTGAGTTTCGTCACGGCGAAATAGAATTCAGAAACGCAGCGTGTGACGTTTGCGATAATGCAGAGCAATAGGTAACCATGGGTGCCCAGAAAACGGCTAGAATCTGGAATTCCGGACCCATTGGTCAATTTTTGTTAAGAAATTGATTCAAACATTTTAAAAACTGCCTGACCTAACTTGGTCGAACATTATACCAAACGAAAGCTCTCGATGAGGAGAAGCAATTAAAAGACTAAAGTGCTCTGATAATTATGAAAAAAGTTAAGGCCAGAGCCATTTTTGAATTTTTCGCCATAACTTTTTTAAACATTGTCTAATCGCTAAACATTAGCTTAATCAGGCATGCTCACGGTTACCCGTAACCGCGGCTAACCGCGGTTACCCGCGGCTAACCGCGGTTAACGGTTATGGAATTTTAAAAGGTCGCGGTTACGGGCGGTTAACGGTTATGAGATTTTGAGGACGCGCGGTTACGGTCGGTTAACGGTTATGACCACTAAAACCGCGGTTAACCGTCGCATCCGTTGTTGCTAAGGATTGAGACGATTTGCCTCTATAATCTCTTTGACTTTTATTCACATTTCACCAAATCCCGTTATCTATCCAGTGGCTCAGTGGTGAAACTCTTTGACTGATTTTATTTGGTCTAGGTTCTAGCCCCTTCCTCTGTAATTATTTTATTTTTTATTTATATTTAATATCCCTTCTTTTTAGTATTCTTTCAACTTTTTGCAAAAATTTTAGATATAAAAAGTAAAATTCTAAGTATTTACATAAATAATTAGTGCATTTTAGAACTCAATTACCTAAAATTYGGACGATTTTTCTYAGCATAARGCGTTAGATATTCGATTTTTTYCCTCGGCGGCGCCTATCGGCACCGCCGAACCCCCACTCCTTTTGAAGGTGTTAGAAAGAGATTAAAAATTTTATTACATTGACAAAATCTGATAAAAATCACTTGTTAAGTTCAATACACATCAATTTTGATTTAATTTTAGAAAGACGCCACATCACGATCGGAAAAAATTAGTTTTGAAAAATCGATTTTTCGAAATCTGGAAAACTTTATTGATTTTTAAATAGTGCGGTTAACCGCGGATAACCGCGGGCGGTTAACGGTTATGAGATTTTGAATACGGGCGGTTAACGGTTACGAGTGTTTGAGGACGGGCGGTTACGGTTAAGAAAATTGGTAACCGTGAGCATGCCTGAGCTTAATGATAACACCACTCATCGCGAGCTTTCAAATCGGTTTACATTGAAGAAAGTTGTAAAGCTTTCGACCGTCGGACCATTCGCCTCAGGACCGGAAACGTGAAAATCTTGTGCCGGTTACTGTCAATTTATAGAAAATACAGATATGAAGCTTTTTATAATTTAATTTTACAAGACGAAGTTAAAAGGTTTTTTTTGCATCTCTCGAATTCGTTTTTTCACATGTTAATCCTACCCAGAGGGGACATCAGACGAAACATTTGCTAAAATGCGAGTTTATATGGGCAAACCTCCATCGACAAGGACTTACCGGTGTATTATTGTATCTGATGATGTCAATTTTTTCCCTTTTGGAGAACATTTTGTCCTTTTTGTTGGAACTTATCAGAATGGGAGGCAGCGGCGGATTGGACGGGATCCGCCGAGTTGGAATTGTTTTAGCTGATGTTGCTTGGTGATAAAAATGATTCCCGGAAAAAATTCCCGGGTACGCCCTTGTACCTAAGCAAAGACGATTTTCTTCCTTTGCGACCATTTCGACCTCTTCCCCTTCTTCGTCCCTCCCGGCGAGTGCTGCCGTTGCCTTTTCTGCCGGGACGGATGGCTTTCGACCCGCTAATTCCTTCTCCCCATCGTCCCATTCTTCCAATATTTTCCGCTGATCTCTCGCCGTCGGTGGCGGTGCGTCACAATAATAATTGTCCCACTCAACACGTTCACAGATTCTGTCGAACCGAACTTTCTTTCTTCTTTCACGTTGTTGCTGTTGTTGTTCTCTATTATTGTTGCTGTCCGCTTCTTCATTTTCCATTGATTCTGTCTCAGTCTCGAGGGAAATGGACAATTTGGAAACACGACGATTTGGAAATAGCCATTCCCGTCGAGAATAATCAGCTTGACAGTGTTGCGGATTTAGAATGTCGTCTGACGACGAATGAGCAAATAGCGAAGGGGAATGGGGCAAACTCAGATTCGCATGGGACTGGTCTGAAAAACGGGAAAACCCGGCGATGAAGCCGATGCTTCTTCTCACAGCACAGAAAATAGACAAACTTACTTTCTTCCTCAGGCCGGCACTCTTTTTTGCAAGTCGAAGACATGTTTGTTGAAGTGCGGATAGTTGCCATCGACTGGCTTTGGTTGTAAAAATGGAACTTTCTGCTAATGTGCGGCATTATAAACGCCATTTAACTTTTGGGTGGAGAACGGGGAGTGAGTGATTGGTGGTGACGAATTGAGAGAAAATGGGGTTTAATTTTAGTTTGCTCGAGGAAAGGACGACGTGTTGAGAAAGTGTGGGCAAAATGATTGAGGTTACCAATAAGGTCAGCTGATAAACACGGCAAAAATTGAACAAAAAACGACGCCATTGGAGGGCAAATAGCCGAAGACGGTCCAAAAAAGTCGAAGTTTACAACTGCGTGAGTTTACAACGCCGAACAAGTGAGCTGAGAAGATAAGTGCATGTTTGTTGACATCGAGGAAATCGCTCGGAAAATGTTAAAATCTATAATATTGAACGTAACAACCCCGTACCCTTAATTTGGAAAATTCCGATATCTAAAGTAAATCCCCCGGGGACGTTATTTTAATCATTCTTAAATACACTTCAATTTACTTTAAATTTTGATCTTTTCGCTTACAAAGAAACATCAATATTTGTCAAGTTCTGATTATGTAAGTTCTTTTTGTTTGCTTATGATTTTAAAGCTATTTTAACACTTTCAAAGGGGATTTGTCACAAGTGATTTTCCCGTCTTCCGTTTTTTATACAACGAATGATCAGACGCTATTCGAGACAATTCTCTAGGCTTTTCCCAGGCTACATAATCTCACTTTTCTTTCGATAGCGTTCTTTCAATTGGGTGTATGGAAACGAGCTTTTTTCTTTGCTTTTGCTCTTTTTGTTCATTCCCTCCCTCCGTCAAAAGATATTTTTCCTTCTTTAACGTCCTCACCAGCACTGCTAACATATGCATTTTGTCTTCTTTTCTCGTTCTCTCTGCTCAATTGCTCCAAAATCGACCCAATAATGATGACAATATCACATGGACATTATTTGTTGAATTTTAGAGGAAGGAATGGAGGAGTACATAGCTGTTAGAATTGAATATGGGTCCCCAGCAGCTCTTACTTACATATTTTGTTGAGTAAAAACGGGCTTACCTTCGCCTCATGCTGTCACACAAAATCGTCAAACGACGACGAAAAATAATTCTCTGTTCAGCGTCGATCAGGAAAATCTTTCATTTTTCCTTTATATTATTTAGCATATCAAATTTACTAATTTATCACGGACTGATTCTCGTTCAACTGTAAAAATGTCCTTCTTCAAGCGACAGCCCGATTTGTTTGACACCAAGAAATTGGGAACCGGTCATGGAAGCGGCAGCAATTTGGCAGCGGCTGGCCTTGCATTTACCCCTCCAACTTCTGCTCCCGTTGTGCCTTCAGCAGCTGATGATGGCGACAGCGTTCAAGGTGTAATTGACTGTTCACATTTTCCGTTTATACCGAACTTTAGGGCCTTTTAGCTTTTTTAGCAATACGTTTGGTTTCATAAAGGCTAGGGACATAAAAGCCGAAGGATTAATACGCTTAAAATTACTTGGTATTGGCCCGTAATTCTTGTAGAAATCGGAATAGAAATAAAGTGCCAGGGTTTTGGCTTGAAATTGCCCTTCTATTCATTATTTCTTAACATTCAAATCATTTCTAAGAAAACCCTGCCGAGTCCTGGGTGGAGTTGGCTCCCAGTCGGGCGAGTCTATGCAGCAGCATTGAAGCTGTGATGCTGGAGAGTGCTAGCGGAGGTGAATACAGCGTGAATAAGGACTCCCGGCTGAGCCCGGTCAGCCTGCAAAGCCCGCACGTCGAGTTCGAGACGTCGCTGGAGCAGGTCAAATACCGCCTGGTCAAGGACATGTTGCCCTTTGCGGACGGAGCAAAGCCCAGCGATTGGTTCTGGGACTGGTCTGCTCGATCGGAGGCTTGCAATGCGACTCAGAAGTACTTTTTTGAACATTGTTTTTGATGTGGCTGTTTCGGTCGGTTACTCCAAAAAGAAGACATTTTTTTACGTTTAAAACTTGAGTTATAAGCAAGTACTGTATTAAGATGCATTACGTATGTATAATTTAGGATGGGTGGCAGAAACAGAAACGGCGGCGGCCAGGTCGGCTCCACGCTCACCACACCGCCAAACAGTCCTGTGCCTGAAAGCTCCGAATTCGAGTTCAAATCGAAGTCATCAAACCGTTCAGTGAAAAAAGCGCCGAACCGTTCGTCCGTGTTCTTGCGCTTTGAGGTGGTCTTCGGACTCGTCTTTTCGAACCTTGTCACGTTTTTTCTTGGTGCCGCGATTGGGTTAGAATATTTAATATAATTTTACCAGTACCATAAAAATCACTGAAACCCCATGCTTCAGATATTGTATTTGTCGAAAGGTCTGGAAGTCCAACGACGACATAGAAGAGATGGCACTGTCTTACTATTTCAACTGAGCGACGGCTGTTTGGGTGCTGAGGAATTTGTAATGTGAACGTGTTATTATAATTCAGTCGGCACAATTTCCTGAATAACACTTGGAGCTGTGTCGAATGATTCGAGTTTTGAATTTCTACGCTTATTACTGAGCAAGGCAGATAAAACACAGAAAATTGGAAAATTCGACACAGTCTCTGGCGACACCAGCGCCGTCTTCAAAAGATCAGCCCCAACCAAGCGCATTCCTTCCAACATCGATTGTGAGTGTGAATCGAGCTCCAAATAACCCAAATATTCATCAATTCCCACCTGGCTTCCGAAAGTCCAAATCCAAAAAATTCATTATCGAGGGCGAATGTACATTTTACCCCACACAAGTTCTGAGTGGTCATTTTTTGCTTCCAATTATCTTTTCCATATTTTCAAATTCAACAATCCGATTTTATGTAATTGTAATAAATGAGTCTGTCAATGTGGCACAACAATTGCGATTTTCTATGTATGGTGATGGATTACATTTGCGAGTCAATTAATAGGCAATATCAAAACCACAGAAAGAAAAAGACGGATTTGTAGGGGGGTTTAGAAACATTTGGATGAAATGGCTATAAACAAACATTTTTCTGTTTTAGACCCCTTTCGAGATAAAATTGTTTTTTTGAGAAAGTAATACACACACTACAATTCAAGTCCCAAGAATCAATGTAACGATAAAGCTTAATTTAAGCGTTTTTGAAGCTACAACAGACTAGAGTAACCCTACTCAAACCAATGGAGATCAAATGCCTTCCCGACGCATCTAATTTTTTATTGGGGGGAGGTCAAAAAGCAGAAAAATTCCTGGCGTTACGCCCATAAAATGCGATTTATGAGTAAAATGAGTGAAATGACAAGCAAAAATTTGTAAAAAAAACTCGGGAAAGGCAGATTGCGGTAGGACACAGAAGGAATGGAGACGACCAAAGCACTTCGGCAGCTTTATCCGCTATTGTAGGGACATCTGTGAAACGGGAGGGAGTTTAAAATAATAATACCCTCAAAAACTCGTACACATAAGTGGCGGGAAAAACGCCCAGTAAATTGTTTAGCGTCCCTTCCCACCAATTCTCGTCCTCGCGTTTGGTCACTGAAAATATTTGCTGCAAAACGATGCAAAAGGCAACGGACCTGTGATTATGTCGCCCCGTTGGAAGCCGAGTTCGCCCGCTTCCTGAGGGGTGAAGTCGAAAAGGGCCTGAAACACAATAAAATTGACTTATTGGTGGCAAGGGCGTAGCCAGGATTTTTTTTCAGGGGGGGCTGAGTCAAGAAAAAGTCGATTTTTAGGGGTGCATTTTTGGGTTTTATTGCATTTTTCTTAA